>VZDJ01006028.1:20330223-20344678 GCA_008694505.1 Cyanoderma ruficeps
AAGAGGAATGTGGGCAGGAGGGAGTTCCAGGTGCAGAACATGAGCAGAGCCCAGGAAGGGAATGGTTACGTTGACCAAGGTCATGTGGTGGCTTCACGAGGATCCCAGGATTTGCCACAGGAAAGGGCTGGTGAGGTGCTGGAGCTGTGGCTTGAAGAGGAGGAAAATGGATGCAGGAATGATGTCAGGGAATGAAGGCAATTGGTGCAGTGCCTGTATGCAAGAGAATTTAGATATAATCCAGGGACATCACCTGCTCTCGTCTGGGTGTCACTGGAAGGGAAGGGTCACACCCCACAGGTCTTGGGACAACTGCCAAACCAACCTGTGGCCAAGCTGCCCTTCCGGAATCCTTGGAAAGGCTCCTTTGGCACTTTTGCCTTGAGCTGGAGTTGGATCACCCAGCAGTCAGACACCCAGCTCCTGCTATTCCCCTGGAGAGTGGGTTCAGGCCTTCAGTCCCTAAATGTGATTAATGACCCCAGTCATAATTACTGTGTAGGGCTCAGAGTACCCAGATTCTCACCGGAGATTTACACGTCTCTTAAGAGATTTACAATTTAAACATGGTCTCGTGCATGCCCCGAAGTCAAGACAGAGTGTCCAGCTGGGCTGGATCTGCTATTAAATCTTCTCAGTCTTCAAAACAGGGTGATCCCTCCAGATGGCCCACTGGGAATGGTCCCTTGTCCATGTTAACTCCTGAGTTTCCCAGGTTATTCCAGCCAGTGTTCCACCAGAGCTGAAACAAGCAGGTCAGCAGCAGGGGTGACTATCTGTGCCCCAAATAGCCCCAGGGATTTTAATTCCAGTAGGGCGGAGTAGGACAGTGGCCACGTGGCCACAAGGACCACGAGTGGAGCAAACCAGAAGCAAAGACCTTCACCAGCGGTGAAAATACGAGGCAAAATTGTAACTCATGCAAAGATAAGAAGCCTCTTTTCAGCTTTAAAAGTGAAAATGCTGGGGCTGAGTAATTACGCCAGGCCTGGCTATCCAGTCAGAAAGCATCAGGCATTTCTGAGCAGTGCTGGGTGAGGGACCGACGGGGCAGGCTGGCATTTCATCCCAGCTTCCTTTCACTTGAGCAATCCACTCCGGAGACTCTTGCTTTAGTCACTTTTATGGCTCCTTGCACTCAAGGCTGCAGCAGCATGTGCTGGAAGAGATGCTAAATGTTATTTTTGTGGCACTGTTTTTTTCCTAAAAGTAACTTTTTTTCCCCCCTTCTCCCTGAGTAGATGTTTCCCCTGTTTCTTGCAATACTTGGTGCATTTTCACTGAGAAATATGAGCTCTGGCCAAATTATACTCGGAATCCCTGAGTTTCTTCTTGTCTTTCAATTTCCCCTGAAATTTAAAGGGGTGAACTCATCATCTGCCCTCCTCTGCTGGGTCTCAGATGGCGTCAGCCCCTGAAATGACTTTCCTTGCCTTTTGCCATCCCGAGGGACCAGGACAGGCTGGAGAGGTGGGTCCATGTGGACCTCCTCAAGTTCCACAAGGACAAATGCAAGGTCCTACACGTTGGTCTGGGCAATCCCAGGCACAAGAAGAGGCTGGGAGGAGAATGGAGCTTCTCCTAGGCAGAAAGATTTAGGGGTGCTGGTGGATAAGACCCGGACATGACACAGCCATGATCATGCTCTGGGCTGATCCCCCAGCGTGGGCAGCAGAGGACGGGGGGATTCTGCCCCACTCAGGGGAGACCCCACCTGCAGAGCTGCCTCCAGCCCTGGGGCCAACAGCAAAAGGATGTGGAGCTGATGGACAGAGACAAGAGGAAGCCACAGAGATATTCCAAGGGCTGGAGCCCCTCTGCTCTGGAGCCAGGCTGGGAGAGCTGGAGATGTTCACCTGGGGAAGGAAAGGCTCCAGGGAGAACTCAGAGCCCCTTCCAGGGCCTAAAGGGGCTCCAAGAGAGCTGGAGAGGGACTTGGGACAAGGGATGGAGGGACAGGACAAGGGGATTAGCTTCCCACTGCCAGAGGACAGGGTTAGATGGGATGTTGGGAAGGAATTCTTCCCTGTGAGGGTGGTGAGACCCTGACAGAGGTTTTCCAGAGAAGCTGTGGCTGTCCCTGGATCCCTGGAAGTGTCCAAGGCCAGGCTGGATGGGGCTTGGAGCAACCTGGGATAGTGGAAGGTGTCCCTGCCCTGACAGGGGGTGGGACTGGATCATCTTTAATGTTCCTTCCAGCCCAAAACATTGTGGGATTCCACAATTATTCATGTATTTTCCTAAACATACCTGAGGTTTTGCCCAGAGGAGCCAAAGGATGTGTTGGACATTTCATGGGTGATCTTCACCCATGCTCCAGCGTGCCAGAACACCCCAAGGAGCTGCACAAAGTTTATCTTGATTCAGGAAAGAAAACAGTCAAAAATCCAAAAATGTTTTGTAAAGACAACAGAAGAGTTCGAGGATATTCAAATGAAAAAAAGAGAAGGAAACCACAGGCCCGAAACTCTCTTTCCCTTTTTCCCTGCCCTGTATAATACAAGTTACTGGTTGTCACTGGGTGAAGGCGAAGTTCAACAGAGGAGCAGGAATTCAGAGGTCCCTCTGCGGTGCAAAGCCAATTTATGGGCTCCTCTGCTAAAGAAGGTCACCGAGTCAACTGCTGTGACCGGGTAATTGCATGACCACGAACATTTGCAGCTCTGCATGCCAAGATCCTGTAATAAAGGTAATCAAATCTCATGCTCCAGCGCATAAGTGGATCTTCAGCAGCAGCCAGGGGAGAGCTTTCCCACCCGCACACCCAGAACCGTGCGCTCACTTCGGAGTGAGACGGAGACAACCTCGGGAGCCTCCGGTTTTGGCCATTGCCGGAGGCAGGAAGGAGGGTTTGATGAGCTGGTGGTCTAAGTGGGAATGGCAATCCCTGCGCAGGAGCTGGGCAGATCACGGAAGGGGCCGGGGGTGATTAGTGTGCTGCAGTGAGTCACCGTGCACGGGCAAATCCCTGGCTCAGGAGATTGCCTCAGCGGCAAACCCCGATCAGCAAAGCACCACAGGGCACGTATGCAACGGAGTCTGAAATATCCTGGGAGACTGCAGATGACACTTGGCCCAGCTCAGGAGTGAGGAGTGATGGAGGAGCCCTCAGAGATGCCCAGAGATGGTGTGGACTCCCCATCTCTGGAGGTGTTCCTCCGGGTTGGACAGGGCTTGGAGCAACCTGCTCTGTGGAAGGTGTCCCTTCCCACGGCAGGGGGATGGAACGAGATGGTTTTTCAGGTCCTTCTGTTGCCTGAGTTTTTCTGCCCTTTCTCTTTCTGTAGAAAGTTCACACGCAGCCTGATGTAAATAAAATCTATTCTTAGAATGTTTACATACTTCTCCTGTGAGAGAAGACATGATTGATGGTGGTATCCACCATCCAGGTCAAAGGGGTGGTGACCTGTGTAGCCAATCCCTTGACCTCTGTACATATCTATAAATATTTGGAGTCAAAATAAAGACAAGTAGACAGCTTTGGACAACTGGGTGTCTGGAGTTGCTCTCGCCGGTGTTCCTTAATTGGGACACACCCAGCTTCGCCCCGCAACATCCTTCCAACCCAAACCATCCTGTGATTCTGTAATTCCATCCTCAGCAAACACTGAGACACTGACCTCCCTCCCATGCCAAGCCATTGGTTTCCACGCCAATGACAAGCCCAGCCATGGTGCGATCACTGCTTGGGGTGTCCTGTGCAGGGACAGGAGTTGGATTTAATGGTCTTAGTGAGTCCCTTCCAGCTCAGGATATTCTATGGGTCTACTGCAAACCAGAGAGGAAACAATACCCTGATGGGTGGATTGATGGTGGTCAAGGATTGGGATCTACATGTATTTACGTGGATAAATCACAGAAATCAGAACCTGCGCAATCCCACTCTAAAATTTCCAACAAATGCAAGAGAAAAAAACCAGGCACTGCAGAGTTCTTAAAATCCTAAAATGGGTTGGGTTGGAAGGGACCTTAAAGGTCACCTTGTTCCAACCCACTGACAGGGCATGGACACCTTCCACTATCCCAGGTTGCTCCAAGCCCCGTCCAGCCTGGCCTTGGACACTTCCATGGATGCAGGGACAGCCACAGCTCCACTGCCACCCTGTGCCAGGGCCTCATCATCCTCTCAGGGAAAATTTTATTTTTTGGAATATTTGGAGGGAAGAAGAGGGCACAGACAAGCTGCATCTTGGAAAAAAGTGCATCCAGCTATAATGTGAAAACTGCTCAGACAAAAATGCCCACTGTAAGGGTACAGGGGACCCCAAATTAGTGTCCTTCAGACCTAAACATCCAAGGGGCTGCATCTTTGATTCCAGGCCCAAGCTCTGCGTCAGGAGGTCGTGAAAGCTGTGATTTCTGCAGGTCAGCACAGGCTGGAGCAGAAATGGATGTCTCCCAGTAAGCAGAGAGCAGTGAAATATCCTGTTGAAATATCCTGTTGAAATATCCTGTTGAAATATCCTGCTGAAATATCCTATGGAAAGCCAGCGCCAGGGATCCGCTCCCGTCTGATCCGCAGTAATTTCACACAGTGGTGGAGGATTTCACACGTAGCAATAAAGAGTGATTTTTTTGGGAGGCAAATAGCTGAAAGAGCAGAAACACCTGGAAATGAAGGCATCACCCCTGGTCATGATTGCAGCTCCCTGAGGTCAGGAGCCAGCACCAGGCAGGCACAGGATTTCCCAGCAGGGCCCAGCTGCCAGACTGTTACTCTGCCTTCACACTGTCAAACGCACCTGGAGCCACAATTCCCTGAGCTCTGGGGAAAAGTACAGGGGGAACCATGGAAAACTGGCTTTGCTGCAGCGCTGTGAGAGCCATTGTTCATTTCTGCCCACAAAACCCACACAGCCCACCCGGGGAGAGTGTTTTGGGGCCACGTCCAGCCTCTTCCAAAGGAAAAAGGAGAGGTCCTGGGGAACTGGCACAGAAGAGGCCACAAAAATAATCTGAAGGCTGGAGCACCTCTCCGAGGAAAACAGGCTGAAAAAGCAGGGGTTGTTCAGCCTGGAAAGGGAGACCTCATTGTGGCCTTCCAGTAATAAAGAGGGAGAAGGATTTTGGCAAGGGCATGGAGTGATAGGACAAGTGGAGAGGCTTCAGACTGACAGAGGGAAGATTCAGGAAGAAACTGTTCACTCAGAGGGTGGTGAGGCCCTGGCACAGGTTTCCCGGAGAAGCTGTGGCTGCTCCTGGATCCCTGGAGGTGTCCAAGGCCAGGCTGGACAGGGCTTGGAGCACCCTGGGATAGTGGAAGGTGGAAGGTGTCCCTGCCCATGGCACAGTGTTGTAAAAAGATGATCTCTAAGGTCCCTTCTGCCCTAGACCATTCCATTATTATACGATTCTGTTTCCCAGCAGTGATGCCTCCAAAAGGAGCTTGTGGCACAACTCACCTGTTGAGACACAAGCTGTGGTTCAAGAGCTTTAGATGGGAAATTCAGAGGTGAATACATCCCCACCTGGCAGGAAAAATCCAAGGACTGGATTGACTGAGGGCCACGCACAGCCTGGATGGATGAATGAACAACAGGAACAGATTAAAACTCCAAGATCCCTCCTAAAGTTGGATGGCTGTCATGGTTTTCACCCTCAGGTGAGTTCCAGCTCCCAAGTCTCCCTCTATCAACAACCCCATTAAGCAATTCAAGGTAGAATTACAGGCTCAGGAGGAAGCTGTGAGGTCCTTCCATGCACATTTTCTCCTGCAAAAACAGTGTTAGCTTGTGTCTCCTGCAGCGACAGGGATGTCTCCTTGCACTGCCCTCTCTGTACCTAGGAAGTTATCCTTTGCAGGGGAAGATCCTGATTCAGCAAAATATTACACCCAAAATTAACCTGAAGCCCATCTGTGCTCCTGGAGACAAGTGGCACTGGGAGCTGGTTTGAATATTCTGCCACAGACACGTCTCAGGATCGAGGCATGATAAGGGATAAGGATTTAAATGTTTTTGTTTAATCAAGAAGTGATAAAAGAGCTGCTGACAAGGAGGTGGAAGCAGTGGCGTACATGATGTCCTGAAAGCACATATGAGCAATCCAAGGTTGTTGGGACTCCCTGTGAGAAACTTGGAGCAAGGAACGGGGCGTGTGCCTGTCCCTGGAGTGTCACAACGCTACCCCAGCTCCCGAAAACAGGAGTTTGCTGCCTCTCACCCTGCTGGCCCGACCACCTTGCACCAAATCCTCGTGGCAGCCGGGAGCCACAGCCACACCGAGGAGGGAAACTTGCTCACGGGAGTGGAACCGGCGGCTTCTCCCTGGAATGTTAATTAACGAGCAGCCACACTCCAGGCGGGCTGCATCCTCACAGCACCTTCTGCAGCGGTGACTTGGAAGAGCAATGAGTGCCTTTCTCACCTGGAGGCTTCTTGGGGGGATTTCTGACCTGTCCTAGGGAGGATCAGCAGGATCATGGAATCACAGAGTACTTTGGCTTGGAATGGACTTAAAAGCTTATCTAGTCTGACCCCTGCCATGGGCAGGGACACCTTCCACGATCCCAGGTTGATCCAAGCCCTGTCCAGCCTGGCCTTGGACACTTCCAGGGATCCAGGGGCATCCACAGCTTCTCTGGGCAACCCGTGCCAGGGCCTCAGCACCCTCACAGGACACAATTCCTTCCCAATCTCTAAACTAAACTTCTCCTAATTTAAAACCATTCCCTCTGCCATTCCCAGGACTGTTCCTCACATTCAGGTCTATGAGTTAAGTCTCTCCTTTATTGAATCATAGAATCATGGAATGTTTTCTGTTGGGGGGATCTTAAAGAACATCCAATTCCAACCCCTTGCCATGGGCAGGGACACCTGCCACTAAATCAGGTCACTCAGATCCTTACCCAGACTGGGATTTAACATCTCCAGGGATAGGGAGTCCACAGCAACAGGATAGGGATGGGAATATCTCAGAGGAATGGGAATTCTTTCCTCTCTTAAGGTGAAATATTACAGGTGCTGCAGAGTGATTAGTCAAGCCTGCACAATCTCTGCTGGTGGTGGAAGGACAATTAAGAACTTTTTGGGCCAAGGTAGGTGTCATTCAACAGGCCCAGTCTTGCAGTCTTTACCTGGACAGTTGCCCCACTGCAAGTACAGTGATCTGTAAGATTTAGATCAAGAGTTATTGTTTGCTGCTGTTTCAGCTTCTTTTTTCTTTTTCTTCTTTTTTTTTTTTAATCTTCTTTCCATTCTGCCCTAAAAATGCCAGAGCTTGTTATCCTCTCCGAGAATCAACCTGAGCATTTGTGCCGCAGACTCCCTCGTGCCCCTTCTGATCAGCCTAACCAGCAGAGAACTGCGTCCCTCACCCTTCTCTTTGAGGAGTCCTTGCTGTCCTCCAGCTTCGCTTTGACCTCCGTGGGATTCCCTCTGCTCTGCACTGCCCAACCCCTGAGCAGAGCAGGGTGTGGGTTTCTTTGGTTCTGGCTGGATTATTTCCCATGGGAGATGCCACAAGGAGCAGTTTGTGACACTTCCCAAAGACCAAAGTCACCATTCCTGGCTCTCTGGCAACCCGAGAAGCAAGGCTCAAAGTGTCACCTAATCAAAGGATCTATCTCTGAAGAGGTTCTTCTCACTCTCTCTGGTCTGGGTTGCCCTTGCCTAATTTCAAGCCTCTAAAAGTTAAATTTCTGTGCAATCAGCAGAAAAAGGATGGGCACCTCCAGAGCACGCTTCCTTCTGTCCCAAAACACATGCCTAAAATAGGTGGGGGAATTGCCTTCCAGTTGCGCTGGCATCCTCTCCAAATCCTTCAGAGAAACTCTGAAGGATCAGCTTGGACAAGGAAGATGTCCAACTTCCAGATGGCTAAAACAAGGCGAGACAAATTCCCACGCCTGGCTTCGTGTTTAGGAACCTCACAGGGAAGAACAATTCTCCCACTGCTTTATTAAGCAATCTTCAAGCTTATTTATCTCTTCCTTCCAGTCTCTTTAAATGCCACTGAAGTTGCTGTCACCACAAATCAGAGTCACCAGAACTGCCTTTCAAAGCAAAACTCCAAGCTGAGAAGAAGAGACGTGGCTGGGAAGCAAACCCCGACGGGCTGTGAACTGCAGGGACAGGAGCACAGGGGCTGCTCCAGCCTCTCCTCACCCTGGGCCATCCTGGTTCCGAGCATCCTCCAGGGGAGCAGGGTGCCCCAGGAGCATGACAGCAGCTGGATTGCTTCAAACGTTGGCACTTCAGGAGGGCTTTCTTTACAAAATAGGTTGTTAAAAATTGGGACAGGCCGCCCAGGGAGATGGTGGAATCACCACCCCTGGAGGTGTTCAAGGAACAGCTGGAAGTGACACTGGATGCTTTGGTTTAGTTGACAAAGAGGTCCAAGTTTGGACTTGATGCCCTTTGAAGACCTGTATGATCCTGTAAAATCAAGGATTCACCTCACATTTTTCCCCCACTGTTGGTCCTTAGCAAGGTCCTATAAGAAAAGTAAGATCAAGGAAAACACTTATTTGTCTTAAATAATTCCAGTTTCCACACATTTTCACCCCAGAGGACTCCTTGAACTCTATGCCATTTGCCTCAAACAGGCTTTTCTTCCTAGTTCACATTCTGGAACAGACCAGCAGTTGTTTCCTATTCCCAGTCCTCGAGCCCTCCAGGATTTTTGCAGGCTGTGCAGATGTCCCCAGTCCCTCTGGAGAGGTTTGTCACTGTTCAGCCCTGGCAGCCACATGTCCCAGAGGTCCTCACACCCCAGCAGTTCTCATGACTTCTTCCCAAGCTCTGGCATGAGTGGGGATCAACTGGTGCTCCCCAGTGGTGGCTGATCAGCTGGTAAATGGAGATTTGCTCCAGGAGAAATGTGCACCCGCCCCAAGGTGACGCTGCAGGAGGTGTTTGAGTCCCGAGTGAGCCCAGGCTGGACAGTGAGATTTGGGAATGGTGATTTATAAAAGAGCTGAAGGAAGTGAAGCAGCGAAGAGCCAAGGGAATAAAGGGGTTTTTAATGTTTTTCTGATTTCTTGAGGAAACAACGCCGGGGAGATCACACCCTCAGAGTGCCCATCTCTGATTTTCTGCGTCTTTATCATTCCTATCTACTCCAACAACTCCTTCATCCCTCCAACAATTTCTACTAGACCCCAAGGAGACAAAAGATATCCCATCAATATCTTCTCCCAGGTGAAGCTGCGGATGACAGGCACAGCTCCCAAAGAAGGGAATCCTTAAAGCCACTCTGTTCAAAGATTGTTGGTCTCACTTTATTTGTGGATTGGCTTTGAGGACGAGGCTTTGAGCAAACTCCTCTGGAGGAAGGTGTCCCTGCTCATGGAATGAGATGATCTTTAAGGTCCTTTCCAACACAAACCATTCTGTGATTCTATAATTTGGATTTTTTTTTCCTAATGAGCGATTTTGTTTGATTAAAAACAAACTGCATCCCCGATGTCCACCTATACATTTTACTTATCATCATATATCATCTCTCTGCTCATGGGTTCTGTGTAATGAACTTGATGACATTCCCAAAGTATTTTGCCGTGTGCTGGTTAACTGCCACTCTTAATCAGGGAAGGAGGACTTGAGAAAGTGTGAGAGAATGGACACATTCATACCTGAAAAAGTTATTTGAAAACAGGTTTTAATGGCTATTCAGGTTTTTATAACAGAAAACTCACTCTGTAAATGCCACAGTTGAACACAATAAAAATGAAATTAATTTTCAGCATCAAAGAAACATTTCTATAAATCCTACTGTGAACTCAAAGGTACCAATGGCAGGTGTCTGGGTAGTGGGGATGCTCAGAGGAATTTCCAGATGTCACCTATCAAGAGCAGCCCTGGAGAAGGGCTTGGGGGGGCAGGTGAGAGGCTGGACATGCCCTGGCCCTGAAACCCTCATGTTCTGGGCTGATTCCACAGCGTGGGCAGCAGGGGAGGGGGGGGTTCTGCCCCTCTGCCCCTGCTCAGGTGAGACCCCTCCTGGGGTCCCCAGCACAGGAAGGATATGGGCTGGAGTGAGTCTAAAAGAGGCACCAAAGTCACCAGAGGATGGGGAACCTCTTCTGAAAGGAAAGGTTGAGGGAGTAGGGGTTGTGCAGCGTGGAAGGGAGAAGACTTTGGGGTGACATAACTGTGGCTTTCCAGTAGCTAAAAGGAGTCAAAAAGAAAGTTGGAGAAATACCATTTACAAGAACCTGGAGAGACAGGACAAGGTTTCACACTGACAGAGAGTAGGGTTGGATGGGATATTGGGGCGACATTGTTCCCTGTGGAGGTGGTGAGGCCCTGGCACAGGTTGCCCAGAGAAGCTGTGGCTGCCCCTGGATCCCTGGAAATGGCAAAGGCCAGGTTGGATGGGGCTTGGAGAAATCTGGGATGGTGGAAGGTGTCCCTGCTCATGGCAGGGGGGTGGAACAAGATGATCTTTAAGGTCTCTTCCAACCCAACCCATTCCATTACTCTGTGACTCCATGAACTCCTGTGGTATCATGGACAACCCATGAAATACCTTTGTTGTCCTTGGTAGGACGGCCCAGGCTTGGTCTTTCCTGCTTTACTCTGGATTTGGAATTGGGTTTTTTTCTCTTAAGATCAACAACAGGTGCTTCTCTCCAGAGCAAAAAACAAGGTCCAGTTTCTTTCCTGGAGCAGAATTCTCCTCTCGAGGCACTTCAGGAGCAGCTCTATCAACACGGGAACCATCTCTGCTTGGCAAAGGCAAATCTCCCCGACCAGTGCATCAGTGCTGTCTGAGGGTGGCCCGACAAATCCATTGACATGACATAAGGAAAGATTTAGGAGAGGTTTGGGAGCATAATAAATGAATCCCCCATCGAGTCAACTCTACGTTCCTTGGATCTAGCAAGCAATCACAATAAGCCCTTTGGATTACTTGAGACAAATGCCTGTCTGCACAACAAATCACCGCAGATTGCTTATGACAGCCAAATGAGACGTCCTCTCAGAACATCACCAGCAACTCTCACAGCTCTGGAGCACGTTACACAGCAGGAGTTAAGAAATCTTAAAAAAAGCCACATCACCTCTTTTGGGTCTTCTGTCATGGGATAAAGACAAGTGGCTTCTAACCTGCTCTTCCAGGGCGGTTTGGCCAAATTGTTTGCTTCAAGGCATGAGAGCTTTTGTGCTGTCTTTGGCATTCCAGGTTACTAAAGGATTATATCCATAGACTGTGGTAATCCCTGAATATTTAGAAAATACACACCCGGCTCTCCAAACACCAGACATCTGCCCCATGGTGCTGCACATCTGCCATTCCCATGGATTTCTGAACAATTTCCTTTGACGAGCAGGTTTATTCCAATGGAAATCGACAAATGAGAACAGCTCCCGTTCCCTCTCCACGGCTGTGCCGAGTCTGCAGTTTTGTAGCTTAACATTTTTATCCAAGACAAAACGTGCAGTCAGGGCCTTTGGACATCACACAAACACACATAAATGTTGAAAGATAAATAGGTTGGATGCACACATGCACATACACGCACACACAAACTCGCCAGAATCTCCTTTGCTAAAAAATCAGCTTCTGAAATGAATACGTATTTTTTAAATTAACATTTTTTAGAGACACTAACTGCATCTTGAGAGCAGAGAACACATTATTTTGTAGGCGTTTTCAGCAGCACAATACCAACCCCTATTTTTAACTATTGACTAATTACCAGTAGATCTTAATTACATGGTGTGTGGAGGCACTAATAAGTTTACAAATCTGCCAACAACACTAAACACATATGTCTCTGCAAGCATTAGCCTCTCTCTCTTATTTTTTAAAACCTTTTCTCTCTTTCCCCCCCCCTTTCCAATTTGGCAGCAGAAGATCCTGGAAAAGGCTGTAATTGTGGCTGATTAGAAGGAGAGCATCTAAACACCCATCCTCGTGGAGAAAAGAATGGCTCAAAGCACGAGGAGGAATGAAAAGAGAAGCCAGCAGAGCCTGGAGATTTTGGATTTTCAGCAGGGTGAGAGAAGGATTGCCTTTGGAGCTGTTAACCTCTGTCTTCTCTGCAAGATTCATGGAGCCATGTGCAAGTTTATTGATTAACTTTGTTCAGGAAACAGTGGCTTGGAGCAACCTGGTCTATGGAAGGTGTCCCGGCCCACAGCAGGGGTTTGGAATGAGATGATCTTCAAGGTCCTTTCCAACCAAGCCATTTTGTGATTCTATGATACAGTCTCTGAGAAGAAGGATGATATTATTTTATGCATTTAGGTTTCATATTCTTATGCCAAAAGTAACTCAGCAGGAACTGCCCCTGTGTTCTGCTTTGCTGGGTTATGGCACAATGCAGCCAAACCCATCCCTGTGAGGTTTTCTGACAGGGTTTTCTCCTCTTGTTCGAGAGTTTTGACAAATTTTTTGCATTATCAGCTCCTCAGAGATGTTTTACACCACAGCTGGACCCTCATGTCTACCAAGATACCTTTCAGACCCAGATCCACAAAGATGCCCATGTCTGCAGGCTCTTCCAACAGTCCCGAGTGCGGCTGAGAAAAGTCTGAGCCCTGGGGATGTTCCTCTTGTGAAGGGTCTGGGCTGTAGGTCTGCAATGCTCCTGTTAAAGACACATTTGGGTGAAGTTTGCCCAGTGCCTCCGAGAGGATTTATGGAGATTCAGGAAGCAAAGAGGTCACTGCCATCGACAGATCCTCTGGAAGTCACAAACTTTCATAGTCTTCCTCAAAAGTTGGTCAAGAGGGAATGGCTTTAAACTGCCAGAGGGCAGGGATAGATGGGATATTGGGAAGAAATTATTCCCTGTGAGGGTGGAGAGCCCCTGGCACAGGTTTCCCAGAGAAGCTGCGGCTGCTCCTGGATCCCTGGAAGTGTCCAAGGCCAGGTTGGACGGGGCTTGGAGCAACCTGGGATGGTGGGAGGTGTCCCTGTCCATGACAGGGGGCAGAAGGGGATGATCTTTATGTTCCCCTCCAACCCAAACCATTCTGGGATTTTATGGTTCAAGGGCTGTCAACTACAGAACTGAACATACAGAAGTCTGATGGCAAAGGCTCCCTTGTGCTCTTCCATCAGTTGAGGTGCTGACAAAAAGGAGCAACACCCTGATGTCGCCCTGATTTTTCAGCCATTTGATTGTTTTCATTCTTGGACTGGAGAGTTCTCATGCACTGTAACAAAAACAAAGGCTGATGTTGAGTAAACACATTCCTTTCCAGGGGGAAGGACAAATTGATGGACTTCTGAGTTGGCCACTGGGGTCAGAGGGGTGTTCCTCTCGTCCCCCAATCCTTGACCAAATCCCAAGAACTGTGTAAGTTAAGATTCCCAAAATAAAGTCCCTTTTCCTTTGCATCTCACATCCTGACGGGTAAGTGTAGTTCTTTTCGTGTCCTCTTGCGACACCCTGAGATGACCCTCAGCAGAAGCCTCTGCACGCCCAACAGCACTTAGTCCAAGAGATGATCACTCGTGGAAGGTTTGATGTTGCTTCAGAACCTATATACAGGCTATTAATGATATCAAAGAGCTATTAGAAAAAAATTAATTATAGTGTAATTGTATGGGCCGGTTTTTAAAATAAATAATTCCAATAATTTGACAAGAAGGAAAATTAATCTTCTCTTTTCAAGTGCAAGCGTAACCAAAAGGTGAAGAATGTTCATATTCCTGCAATAGACACTGGGGACACTTTTAGTCTGTGTCCACGCTGCTGCTGATCTCCAGAAGGATTTGCCATGGAATCGCCGGATAAACTTGAGTTTTACGGCACCGTAAATGAGAGCAGGTGTCTCCTTTGCACATTCCTATTTCTAAATGCAGGAGGGTATTTCTGTCTGGGATGATTCAGTGTTTATATTTACACAGTGGAGGAGAGGAGATTATTGTCATTTGCATTGATGAAGGAGGTAGTTGTCACCTTCCAGTTTTTCCATACTGAATCTTTGTTAGCAAATAACATGTCTTGAGTAAAACGAGAGCAGGAGATAATTTAAATGGGTGCCACACTTAGCCCCAGCAGTGAAATTACAAAAGTGAATCAACATGAAAGCAGAATATAATTTTTTTTCCTCAACAATTTAGGTAATTATGGACAAGTCAAGCATCAGTTTTCCCTGCAAAGAAACTGAACCAGTTACTCTGGTGTCTTAGGGCAAAACTTCAGTTCCTTAATTAACAGATTCGGAAATATTGTGTGCGCTGGCAGATGGAAGAAATGATAAGAGCACTTGGCAAAGCTGGAAATGCTGGTGATTGCACATACCAGAAAGCACAGAGTGTGCCTGAACCAGGACTTCAGAATAGCCAGACTTAATTCTGAGATGTTGTCTGAAACAGCCACGTGATAATTTTTGCCACAGAGACGAGAGATTTCCAGCATCCATTTCAAGCTGGGCAAAATCTCATCCTTCCCAAGTTATTAAATGACCTGTGTGCAAAGCCAAATTAATGAAAAGCATTTAAAAACTGAGAAGGGGAATTTGTGATGCTTTTAATCTGGTGGGAGAAAGAAAGA
>VZDJ01006028.1:20345333-20394076 GCA_008694505.1 Cyanoderma ruficeps
TTGGTTCCCACTCAGGACCAAAGAGAGACAAATGGTGGTTGAAGTGGAGCCAAGGCAGGGGCAGAAGATTTACTGAGTGCAAAAGGACACGAAAATCAAAATCCCATGTGGTGCATGGGGAGAAGAGAAGGGCTGCAAAGGTGTCACCAACACAGAGTTAAAGAACATCCATTGATGGAAGGGACCCTCAAGGCTCATCAAAATTCAACACTTGGCCCTGCACAGGACAACTCCAAGGTTCATGCCATAAACAATAGGAATAAAATGGAAATGGAAATTCTTTCCTCAGGATGAAAAAGGAGAGAAAAGCAAGGAGACCTGGTGTGGGCAGAGGTTGAGGAAAACGGGCCATAAAAAATCTCAGAGGATCAGGGAAGGATCTCAGAGGATCTTCATAGGGCCACAGAGAATCTCAGGAGATCAGCAGGGAATCAGGGGAAGGTGATTTCTCTGCAGTACTTTGCCTACAGGAAGGACCAAGAAGAGAAGAAGTAAAGGCACCAAGGTGTAGTAGCCCACATTGGAAAGAGGCAAGGCTTGGGCTGATGTTTCAGCCAGAGGGAGATGGGAAAAGCTCCAGTCACCAGTCACCTTTTCCTTGACTTTTTTCCAGGCAGAAACCCAGGTATGTTCAGATTTGTGCACCATCCTTTCTAAATTTGGTTTGACGTAAAAGGTCATGCATTTAATTAACAATTCTGTAGTGACAGAGTTAAATACAAGAAAATATTCTGTTGCATTCAGAGGTTTGGGGGAGGTTTACAGCATCATGGAGGTTTACACCCACTTGGAGCTGCTGCTTCCAGCTCTGGGGCCTCCAACATAAGAAGGACATGGACCAGTTGGACTGAGTCCAGAGGATTCTGTGGAGATACTCTGAAGGTTCCTTCTGCTCTGGAGCCAGGCTGGGAGAGCTGGGGGTGCTCACCTGGAGAAGTGAAGGATCCAGGGAAACCTCAGAGCCCCTTCCAGAGCCTAAAGGGGCTCCAGGAGAGCTGGAGAGGGACTGGGGACAAGGGCTGGAGGGACAGGACACAGGGAATGGCTTCACACTGCCAGAGGACAGGGTTAGACGGGATGTTGGGAAGGAATTCTTCCCTGTGAGGCCCTGGTACAGGTTGCCTGGAGAAGCTGTGGCTGCCTCTCGATCCCTGGAAGTGTCCAAGGCCAGGTTGGATGGGGCTTGGAGCAACCTGGGACAGTGGAAGGTGTCCCTGCCCATGGCAGGGGGTGGAACTGAGTGAAGTTTTAGGTCCCTTCCAACCCTGAAAATTCTGTGATTCAATGATTATCAGTCACAAAAAAACAAACATCAGGGACTGTGAGAAGGGGAATGATTTTACAAGGAATATACCTCAGTTAAGGTGTGAAATCCAGCTCCACTTCCTCCCACAGTCCATGGCTCCACATTGGCTTTTCCAGTGACCCAGAAGAACAGAAAAACTGGATGTCACCCTGTCATGGCACACCCACACTTCCCACTGGCACAGGGGCCAACCTTCACCCTGCCTGGCAGGGGAAGCATTGCCTGATAAGTTTATTTTGCACTGAGCTCCGAGGACCAGCGTGGCACACTGACAACAGCAGCCAGCTGTTGGGATTCACATAATTTCCTATTTAGTGGGGAATTGGTATCCAGATTTTATCATGCAACACTTGAGGACCTCAACGTGTTTCAGGGACTTGTAAGGGACTGGAAGTGAAGCACCTGGTCCAGCTGTGAGAACAAACCACGTTCAGTTGTTTAGTCCAGGCTGGATGAGACCCTGAACAACCTGGTCCAGTGGGAGATTCCCAACCCATGGCAGGGAATAGATAAAGATGGTGTTTAAGGTCCCTTCCTACCCAAAACATTCAGTGATTCCATGATTTTACGATCAGTAAGGACCAACACTGTGATTGACAGTCACTGATATCATTTACCAGGCAATTGCATTGCTAAAATGAAAATTCAAAAATGAAGCCCTCATTTAAAAGAGAAGGGATGGAGTTGGAAAGGTTCACCAAACATCCTTCACGCTGTCTTAGAGGCAGTTCTTATGATGGCTGTGAACTGGCTTTTCAACAGAGAACATTTGGGACCTTCTGCACCTTTCCTAGAGAGCCCAGGGTCACAAAGTGGTGGATGAGAGGCTGGACACGCCCTGCCCATGTGCTCTCCCATCCCAGAAACTCCCCGTGCCCTGGGCTGACCCCCCAGCGTGGGCAGCAGGGGGGATTCTGCCCCTCTGCCCTGCTCAGGTGAGGCCCCACCTGCAGAGCTGCCTCCAGCCCTTGGCTCCAGCAGAATGACGTGGAGCTGCTGGAGAGAGGCCACAGAGATATTCCAAGGGCTGGAGCCCCTCTGCTGTGGGGCCAGGCTGGGAGAGCTGGAGATGTTCACCTGGAGACGAGAAGGATCCAGGGAGAACTTATTGCAGCCTTTTAGTACTTGAAGGGGGCCTGTAAGACAGATGGGGGCAAAAGGGACAAGGCTTGAAGGTTTTAGACTGAAGGAGAATCAGTTTAGATTAGATACAAGCAATGAGGTTTTTACAATGATGGTCCTGAGGCCCTGGCACAGGCTGCCCAGAGAAGCTCTGGCTGCCCCTGGATTCCTGGAAATGTCCAAGGCCAGGCTGGACAGGGCTTGGATCAACCTGGGATAGCGGGAGGTGTCCCTGCCCACGGCAGGGTGCTGGGACAGAATGAGCTTTGAGAAATCACTTCCAACCCAAACCATTCCATGATTCCACGACTCTATGACAGCGCTGCCAGAGGGAGACAAGTGGCAGCAAAAGCAGCGTCCTGTTGATCCTCCCCTGCTATATACATGTAGCATTCAAAGAGGTTAATAGAAATTAACAAAGTTAATCAACAGAAACACTGGCCTAAGTGAGTCTTCCGAGTCACGCTCACACAATCCCCGCTAAGTTTACCAACACATCCAACTTTTGATCCTGCGGAGACATGAGCGTGTAGCAACAGAAGCTGGAGCTTTTTCTGCCTCATGCATGAATAACAAAGCCACCTGCTATATTCCAGCAGTGGATGCTTTATTGTTAGTGATGATGCATGAGGCAGAAATAATGCAGTTTGATTTTTAGAGACAATACCAAGTTGAGCTCGCGAGGTTGTCAGCCCACACTCGTTTGACTTGGGAACTTGAGCAAACAACATGGAAGTAATTGATGGAAACTAATGACACAATAAGATGTTATTTTTTTTTTTTGACCTACTTCGCTTAAAGTAAATCCCCATTAATTGTAATTATCTGTACTCCACGTACACCAAACACTCAGCTGGATCCATCCCCCAGTTATTTAAATGAGGTAGTTCCAGATTTACACAACTCTGATTCTGGCTTACATACCTCTCTATATTTAGTGTTTGTTCCCCTGATCTGAATAAATGCCTGGAAGATGGAAGACCACACAGCTCAATTAGGGTATTGATCAGGATGAAAAAAGCCTTTAACCAAGCAGCACAAGGAGGTTGTGACCCCATGCTGGGGTGCTGCTGGAGCACCAAACATGCCTCCCCTCCCCAGTGCCTCCCTGGTTCTCCTGGAGAACACCAGGAACACGAAATGCAAGGCACAGACAGATCAGCTCCCAGTGCTGTGAGGGAAAAACCCTGGCTGAACATGTTTTATAAATACTTGCAGATCTCGGGGTCACGCAGAGTTTACCCAGACCTCCGGACACAAGTGCTTCCAGCGTGATGGAAGCGTGGGATGCTGCTGAGTGCCAAGAAAAGCTTTCTCCTCTCAAAAATATGAGTTGAGAGATCTCAACATGGGTGTGATTGACACTCACAACTTCCAAAAAATCCCTAAAAATACAGAGTGTTGGCTAATAAAAGAAACAGGCTCTGAGTAATGACTTCTGGCTCTCTGTGAGGGCCAAGACTACAAGGGAATGGGAGCTCTTGTGGACTGAAGGGGCAAAGCATCACCCCCGTGTCCTCGGCCAAAGCAACCCCACAGCACCAGCTGTGGGAAAACAGGGAAATCAGGGGGTTGTGGGGAGACTGGGACATGGGTACATCTCTGCTGTGCACTAAGTGAGGGAGCAGGAGCCGGAGAACATCATGGGATAATCAGGAATTAAGATGTAAGTGGTGGAGATATCACTTCTGGCCACCCACGGAGTCATGTAGCCATGACTCATCCCCTGGTGCAGGAAGGAACGTAGCGTACCGTGCATCAAAATGGACAGGATCTCTCCAAGGAGAGATGATCTGGGATGGAAGACCTTTAAAGGGCTTCCAGCCCAGCTGTTTGTCCCTCCACGCTGGCATGCCTTTTCCTTGATAAAATCAGGAAGTTATGTGTTAAATGAGTTACTTTTTCTTTTTTTTTTATTTCAGTCTCCCATACTCCTACTGGAAAGATCTTCCGATTTCCAGGCTAAAAATATTCATGGCCAGTTCCTACTCATTTACTTTTCCACCGTTGCCCTTCAGTGTCCCAACGCCTTTCCCTCCACTCGCATTTATTTTCCAGGATGTATTTATAGGCAGGAAAACATATTCCTTCTCCAGCCTCATTTTTTAGCTGAACCAAACAAGCCAAATTCTTTCAGTCCGCGGGAGAGAAGACAGATTGTCCTGAGCTCTGACCAACACCCAGCTCTTCCCTGCAGCTGGAATTCTCCCTTCCCCAGCACAGGTGGCCACAACTGCACCGAGGAGTTCGGGGGCAGTGCCAGCAGGGTGTTGTCATTGTGTCATCCCTTGCCCAAGCAGCTGCTTCTCTCACCCCACGTGCCAACGCTGAAATCCTCAACTGCTGCATTCTCCCACCCGAATGCCTCATCAAACGAGTTTGGGTTTGGTTTTGTATCAAAACAGATGACTCGTCTGCCCCCTTATTGGTACACCTACACTCCTATATAAGTAATAACACCAAATAGTTTGTTTACTTCTCTGTTGTTTTGGGTTTCTGGGGATTTTTATATCTTTTTGATCATATGTGGCAAAATCTGCTGCACGGGAAAGTTTGAAGGAATGAGGGATGCTTCCATTTATATCTCCTCGTACTGCAAATCAGAAGTCGAAGCTTAATCTGGGTGCTTCTCACCCAAAAATATGGGTCCCAGAGTCCTTATTTCTTACTGCTGTGAGAATTAACATCCATATTTAGGTTTGAAAGTATCCATCAGGAGAGGGAGTTGATTACATATATATATACACACACATGTCTTATGCACATGAAATAATTTTGGTCGAGGGCTGGTTTTGAGCTTATTTATTTCCCTATTCTTGTAATAGCTGAAGTTGGCAGAAAATAAGTGAATATCTTCAACATTTGAATCCGTTACGATGGGGATCTGTGGGATCCTGTTGTGTCTGATCCCACTGTATAATATTATAAATAATACCTGTTTTCTCCCTTTGGAGAACTTTGTGCCAGAGTTTCGCTCCAAGTGAAATTTGCCCACATCCAGGTGTGCATCAGGTGCATCCACGTGGATTATGCCCAAAGCTTTGCTTTCTGCTCCCTTTCTTCTGCTCCTCTGCTATAGGAATATCCAACCATTTCAAAACCAGCAGCATTTTTTCAGACTTCACAAAACTTTTCAGTTCTTTTGACATCACCCAGCAACACCAAACACACCCTTCCCAGAGAGTCTGTTTAATATATGAGAGTCCTCCCATTTTTTCTTCAAGATTAAATTATTTTTTCCTCCCTGCAAAAGCACTTTATCTGCACTTTATCTGCATTTCTCTACCTTCTTGGGGCTGTTGCTTTTTTCTCCATGTTGAAATTTAGACTCTGCAAAGCAGCGATGTTTTCAGCCAGTTCTGGAGTCCTGACATTCTCAGCTCTGATATTTTGACACAGTTTAAAGGGAAAAAAAAAAAAAAAAGGAAGAAAGGGTAGAATTCAAACTCCCACAGAAAGAGGCAGAAGGAGTCGCTGGAGAAGGAGCATCTGGAAGGAATCTCCTTATTGAATGATGGGGAAAAAAACCCACATGGAGAAGAGGAGAGATTGTAACCTACAGAGGACAGCACAAGACAGCTCAGAAAAGATGGATATGATGAATGAACAGATGTGTAACATGGAACTGGGGGGAGGAAAGGACCTGGAATTTGGCTTTTCCAGACTGCCAGTGGGTCCTCTGGTGAAACAGCTGCCTGGGGTGCAGCTCAGCTCCAGGCAGATCCCAAAAACAGAGCTGGAAGCTGCTTCCTCAGCCTGCCAGAGGTTTCTCCAGCACAGAGCTGAGCCCTTGGAGAGTCTGCCTGACTCTCTAAGTGCAGGGTGGGAAAAACAGTGTGCCCCAAAGTGGGCAAGGGAATGAAAAGGAACAGAGGGGATGGAGAATCCCTGTGTTAGAAGGAGAAGGACAGGAAGACACCAAGGTAAGGGATTTGAGAATGCAACAAGGTGGTGTGAGGCCGGGGTGCCAAGGTGTGCTTGGAGAGAGGTGTTATCAACAGAGAATGAATTCCAGAAAGGTTTGGGTTGGAAACTTAACTTAAAACTCATCCAGTGTCACCCACTGCCATGGGCAGGGGCACCTTCCACCATCCCAGGTTGTTCCAAGTCCCATCCAACCTCGCTTTGAACATTTCTAGGGATGGGGAAGCCACAGCTCCATCATGCTCTGAGTACAGGAGAGGGACCTGTGGGACGGGGTGGGACAGGAGCTCCCCCTTCCCCAACACAATCATGGGAAGGGAAAAGGCAAAAAGAAACCCAGAGGAGCTCCTGGATCTTCCAGGACCTGGGAGCTGCTGGGGGTGGGAAGGTGGAAAGCAGCCTGGCTGAGGATGAACTGAATGGTGATCCTGGGATTTGAGGTTGAGCGGGTGACAGGGCAGTTGACACTGGACTGGGGAGCTGATCTGGGAGCAGGATGGGGTCAGCACAAGGGTGTCCAGCTGAGGCTGCTCTGGGGAATGGCGGTGTCAGCACTTGGGCCTTGGGGGAAGAAACACGATGGAAGTTTTTGAGTGTCCAGAGGAGAGCCAGGAAGAGGGTGAAGGATCTTAGGGGCCATATGAGGAGCAAATGGTGTCACTGGGTTTGTTCAGCTGCAGGAGATGGAGGTCAGACCTCACTGGGGGCTGAAGCTCTTCCCAAGGGGCAGCCCCAATCTCTGCTCCCACTGACAGGGACAGGACCCAGGGAACAGCTGGAACTGTGTCAGGAAGATTTAGGTTGGGTATCAGGGAAAGGTTCCCCCAGGGGTAGCTGGCCACTGAAGAGGGTCCCCAGGGAATGGGCACAGCCCCAAGCCTGCCAGAGCTCCAGGAGAGTTTGGACAAGGCTCTCAGGCACAGCCTGGGATAGTTGGGGTATCCCATGCAAGGTCAGGGGTCGGACTTGTGTGTCCCTTCCAAACCAGAATATCTATGATTCAGCATAGATTTTGTGATTTCAAGACGACTAAAGAGATGGAACACTATGAGGCAAGGCTGAGAGAACTGGGGTTGTTCAGCCTGGAGAAGAGAACCCTGGGAAGATCTCAGAGCCTAGGTCTTACATGGTTGGAGAGGAGGTTCAGGTTGGACATTAGGAGAAATTTCTTCACAGAAAGGGTAATTAGACCTTGGAACAGGCTGCCCAGTGAGGTCATGGAGTCCCCATCCCTGGAGGTGTTCAAGGAATGACTGGACATGGCACTCAGTTCTCTGCTGTGGTTGACAAGTTGGCTTTTGGTCATAGGTTGGACTCAATGATTTCAGATGTGCTTTCCAACCTAAATGATTTTGTGATTCTGTGATTCTGTGGAGTGATCTCAAGTTGAACCAAGGTAGGTTTAGATTGGATATTTGGGAGAACATTCTTCACGGAAAGAGTGGTCAGGAAATGGAACAGGCTGCCCAAGGCAATCTGATGGTGGAACCCCCATCCCTGGAGGTTTTCAAAACATGTGTAAATGTTGAACTTAGGGATACAATTTAGGTGTGATCATGTCCATGGGTGAACAGTTGGACTTGGTGATGCCAGAGGTCTTCTCCAACCTAATTCTGTGATTCTGTAAGGGGGTTCCAAGAAAGCTGGAGAGGGACGTTGGACAAAGGGACAGAGTAACAGGACAAGGGGGAATGGTTTTAAGTTGAAAGAGGGCAAGGCTAGATGGGATTTTAGGAAGAAATTCAACCCTGTGAGAGCGTTGAGATCTGTGAAGCCCAGAGGTTGTCCAGAGATTCACAGAATAAGCTGAGTTAGAAGGAACCCACAAGGATCATCCAGTCCAGCTCCTGGCCCTACACAGGAGCATCCCCAAAATCCCACCCAGTGCCTGAGAGCGCTGTCCAAGCGCCCCTCGAGCTCTGTCAGGTTTGGTGCTGTGACCACTCCCTGAGGAGCCCTTCCAGTGCCCAGCCACCCTCTGGGATCACAACCTTTTCCCAGTACCCCACCTAACCTTCCCCTGACACAACTCCAGGCCATCCCCCCGGCTCCTGTCCCGGGCCAGCACAGCGCAGAGCCCAGCGCCCGCTCCTCCTCTTCCCCTCACGAGGAAGTTGCAGATCGCGCTGAGGTCCCCCCTCAGCCTCCCCTTCTCCAGGACTCATCCCTGTGATCTCCCCGCGTTGGTCGGACGGGGCACGGCGCCTCCCGCCGCGGCGGACGGTGTCCGTCCCCCCGGCACGGCGTGTGGACAGCTCCGCTCCCTCCCGTCCGCGCCGGCCCCGCCGCGCTCCCGCCGCCGGTCGCTGTCGCCGCCAGGCGGCCCCGGCCCGTCCCGCGCGCCGCGGAAGCGCCGCCCCCGGAAGCGGCGGGCGGGGGGGAGCGGGCACCGGGGGGCAGAGCGAGCGAGCGCCCGGCGAACGGGCCGGGGACGCGGCGGCGGCGGCGGCAGCAAGATGGCGGCCAAGTCGGATGGCGGCGGCGGCGGCGGCGGCGGCGGCGGCTTCGCCCAGCTGCACAACCTGGACGAGGCGGCGGCGGCCACGGGCGGCGGCGTCGGGGCAGCGGCGGCCGAGGTGGCGGAGGAGCCGGGCGCAAGCAGCTCCTTGCACATCTGCCACTGCTGCAACACGTCGTCTTGCTACTGGGGCTGCCGGAGCGCCTGCCTGCGGAACCTCTTCGGGCGGGCCGCCGCCACCGCCGCCGCCGAGCCGCTGGCCCCGCGCCCCCCCGCCGCCGCCGCCGAAGGGCCGCCGGAGGGCGGCGAGGCGGCCGAGCGGCCGTGGCTGGACTGCCTGTGGATCGTGCTGGCGCTGCTGGTGCTGCTGGGGGATGTGGGCACGGACCTGTGGCTGGCGCTGCACCACTACGGCCGGCGGGACTACTTGTGGTGCGGCCTCACCCTGGCCTTCGTGCTGCTGCCCTCGGTGCTGGTGCAGATCCTGAGCTTCCGCTGGTTCGTGCAGGACTACACGGGCGGCGGGCTGGGCGCCGTGCAGGGGCTCAGCAGCCGCGGGCCGCCCATGATGGGGGGGACCGCGGGCCGGCGTGGGGGACCCGCCGGCGGGGTAGGAGGAGCCGGCGGCACCGCCACCCCCGGGGCGCAGCGCCTCTGCAGGATCTCCGTCTGGGTCTGGCAGTCCGTCATCCACCTGCTGCAGATGGGGCAGGTCTGGAGGTAAGGGGCGGCCGGGGACTCCGCCGTGCCCCCGGCGGGGCGGGCGGCGCGTTGGGCCGGGGACCGCGGCCGCGGAGGGGCGGGAGCGGCGGCTGCGAGCGCCCGATGCGAGGGGAACATGCGGCGGCGTCAGCCCCTGGTCCAAGGGGGATGTGGGGCACTGTCACGTCCTGGTTTGAGATGGACGGGGGGCAGTGTCACCTCCTGATTTGAGATGGACGGGGACAGTGTCACCTCGTGGCCCAAGGTGGGTCGGTGTGCGCTGGCCGAAGAGGGGCTGGTGTAGGTGGTTGTCAGCGCCTGGTTTGAGGCAGATGTGGGTGACTGTCAGGTCGTGGTCCAAGATGGACATGGGTCAATGTCACCCTCTGGTTTAAAATGGATCACTGTCCCCTGGATGAGGTGGGGAGCTCTCAGCTCGTGTTCCAAGGTGGACGTGGGCCAGTGTCACCTTGTGGTCCAAGGTGGACGTGTGTCAGTGTCCACTCCTGGTTCAGGGTGGATGTGGGTCAGTGTCACCGCCTGGTTTGAGGTGGATCAGTGTCATCTCTTGGTTTGAGGTGGGTCAGTGTCATCTCATGGTTTGATATGGGTCAGTGTCCCCTGGACAAGGTGGGGCAGATGGGGGTCAGTGTCCCCTAGCTGAGGTGGACCATATGGCCATTGCTGTTACCTCATGGTTTGAGGTAGACGTGGGGCAGTGTCATCTCATGGCTTGAGGTGGATCACTGTCCCCTGGCTGAGGTGGGACCAATGGGGGTCAGCATCACCCCATGATTTGAGGTGGACCTGGGTCACTGTCCCTGGCTGAGGTGGGGCACATGGGGGTGCTTGTCAGTTTGTGGTCTGAGATGGACATGGCTCGGTGTCACCTAGTGGTCTGAGGTGGTGGTGGTCAGTGCAGTGCTCCCCACGTGGAGAAGGAGTGTAGATTTGGGGGTTACTCCAACTTTGAGTGAGGAGAGACACAAAGGGATTGCTGCAAAATGAGCCTGGGGGGCTGAGGTGGAAGACGTGGGGGTCACTGTCACCTCATGGTCTGAGGTGGACCCTTGCCAGTGCTCCCCATGGTGGAGGAGGTGTCAAGGTCCCCCTTGTGCTGAGGGGACATTTGAGGGGAAGAGAAGTTCCCCAAAAATATGTCTGCGGGGCTGAGGTGGGAGGAGTGGGGTTGGTTGGTACAAGCAGGGCATGAGATGGTGCTCCCCACGTGGAGATTTGGGGTTACCTCTTCTTTAGTGAGAAGAGCCCCAAAGGGAGCAGACATCTCCCCCCCAAGTGAGCGTGTGGGGCTGAGGAGAGGAGAATAGGGCTGCTGTCACAGCTGGGAGGGGACACAGTTCTGTGCCCCCCATGGTGTGGGATGGAAGGGATTCTGGCTCCGTGGGAATGAGATGGTGCTCCACAGACATGGGGCAGGACAGGGAAGGGGGTCATGGAACTGCTCTTCTCTTCAGGACAGGCCTGAGGCTGGGGGTGACCCTGGCAGTGGCAGCGCTGCAGAGGGAGCTGCTGTGGCCCTGGGGGGGAACCCACCCCACCAGCCCCCTCCTGGAGCCAGGGGGCAGCCAGGAAAAGACCCCATGGAATGCAGGGGCTGCTCCAAAGAGGGTCTGCAGGGGGTTGGACCCATGGCTGCCAAGCACTAGGACGTGCTGGTTCCAGAGGGTTGATGTCCTCCTGGCACAGATCTCGTAGGGATGAGGGGTGAGGGTCTCATCCATCCCTGAGAGCCTCTCCCCAGCCGATGGAGCGGGAGCTGCTGGCTCGCTGACTCCCCCTGAACCAAAGGAGCGGGTGGTGGGAGTGGAAAAACGCAGCGTGATGCCTCGGCTGTGGCTTCGGAGAAAGGAGAAACCTCGGTGGGGACGGCGGCGATGGGGCTGCCGGTGTGAGCCTGAAGGTCAGCGATAAGGGACTGTTCCCTGCCGGAGGGAGAGGTCCTGGGGTGGAGGAGACACTGGCCAGAGGACGGGTCTGGGAAGTGACCTCGGGCTCGGCAGGAATAAAAAAAGCATCCTCCAGTGCGAGCTGGAAATTACGTTATCCTCCCCAAAAAGAGAGGTGGGAGGAGGCAGGGAGGGATTCTCCAGGATGAAAGCCTGTGGATGCAAACACTGCCACAGAGATGTCGGGCTTACGGAAAGAGGTGGTGTAAGGACAGCTGTAAAAACCCGGCGTGGCCCAGCATCCTCTGAGCTGGGGCGCGGGTTGGTACCGTGGAAGGGGTGTGAGATCTGGGGTGGAGGTAGAGGGACAACTCTGGGTTGTGGCTGCACCCCCTCCACCCCATGGATGGTCAGGCTCTAGGGAAGAGGCCCCAGATGGGGGTCGCTTGGTGTTTGTAGCTTCTAAAATAATCCTTAGGGATCAAAGATTTTTATTTACCCAATTTTTTTTTGAAGAAGCCGCGGGGGTGGAGGGGAGGGGATCTGCGTGGGAAGGGTGCGTGAGATGTGTACGTAGGAAATAAGCCCATGCAATCATGCAGTGCAACAGCAAATACATATTTCTTCTGCATCTTCAATGTCATTTGTGCATCGTTCAAAGCACATTTGTTCTCAACTTCTGCTTGGGGGTTTATTCTATTTTTATGGGTTTTTTACAGCCGGGATTTGGGCTGGGGGGTGGCGGGAAGGGGATGTCTGCGGGTGGTGCGTGCGAGGATGATGAATTGGTCCGCGACCCTTTCTGCGGCTTCCCCTGGTACTCCCAAGTGCTGATCCCGTCAGCAAAAGCAGTTCTCAATGCAGATGCTCCTCTGGCAAGTTGGATTTTTCCTTTCTCGGAGTCAGGCAGAAGAAATGATTGTGTTTTAGCTGTGCACAAACACCCCGTGCTATGGAACGCTCGAGTGAGCACATGGGGAGGGGAGATGCTGAAATGATGTTGGCAGGGGCAGAGGGGGTGCGTGTGGGGGGCTGATTTTTGGGTAATAGGAAGAAACAATGCTCAAGTTACCCAGACTTTTCCCTGCTATGCTAACGCTGAGGAAAAACATTTGCTTCTGAGATTGTGCAGGGCTGGGAATGCCAAAGGGATCTGACAAGGCATGCGGCAGCCCGGATCACGTTGGGTGAAATCAGGGAGCTTTCTCTCCTGTTGATCTCTAATCCCACCAGTGCCCAACTCCTGCTCTTTAAGGCACGCTGGACAGCGTGAAGCCGACTCCCAATATCTGACCAGAGCCAGAATTAACTTCCTGGGATCTGTGGAGCAGCCTCCACGAGGGTGTCTTTTTGCATTCCCACTACAGCTGTTGCCAACGCCATTAAAATTAATCTCGGATGAGGTGCCGGGACTAATACTGGGAACAGCCCTGGTTTGGCTGTTCTTTGCCTGCAGCACAGTCACTGCTGAGTGCTGGGGAGAAGTTTGGATTTGGGGATGGAGGAGGAAAACCTCGGGCAGCGTAAGTTCAGTGCGTAATGCTCCGAGCCTGGTTTCCTGTGGATCACGGGTCCGCGCTGCCGCTGCATGTACCTTACGTAGGGGATGTCGTGGGTGTTGCTCAGCAGCTGGGAGCGAAATCGTGGAGAATTGGAGGGGGGGCAGGTTGGAGTAGTACAGGAATTCTCATCCTGAATACGTTAGGTAAACTCTGCGTTTGGATTTTGAGGGATGACACAATTCCTGTGGCGGCTTCTTCTCGTAAATACTGGGAAGACTCGCCAATAAGATGGTGAATAAATAGCGTTTTATGGCAGAAATATAAATATACATCGGGATCTTATTTTAGCAAGGCTGTCTCTTCATTTTGTCAGGATTGTGGGAGAAGGAGCTTGTTTTGGAGCAGTCTGGATGGAGGTTTTGTTGTTTGTGTCGTATTCAGGGGGTGGATCGTGACCAGGCAGGAGGGCTGAGGGGGCAGTGCAAGCACTGAGGGGGGCATAGTGATATTCCTGGGGTTCTTGTGGTTTTTTTTAGTTCAGCTGGGATCTGAAGGATGTGTTAATACTGTCTGTCTATAGTGGCTGTTGGAAAAATAGTAAAAACATACGTGTGTGTATGGATATGTATATTTTGAATTCTTGCTGGAAGCAGTCCGATCTCAAATGGATGCCAGCAGTCTGATCTCCAATGCCATTCCCACCAAAAAAAGCTCAGCTCCTGGGGTTTTCATGTTCATAAACCTACAATATTCACCTTTCCTCTCAAATCTTAGATTGTCTTGAGGACTTGAACAATTCATCCAGACTTTCCAAAAAGTGAAGAATGCCAATTGAGGCATGTTATGCTCATTATAGAGGTGCTACAGTGCAAGCTGCCAAGGGCTATTCCTTGAGGAGGGATGCTGTGGTTTTACTGGAAACAGGATGAAATCAAGGCTGTTGCTTTTGCCAGAGCTGTTCAGCCGTGTAAATTCAGGAGAAGGAGAAGTTTTGGTGGCTTGAGTAGTTGCACAGGTTGAACTTCCCTGTCTGGTGTACCTTTCCTTAACCTCTGCTGGAAGTGGGTTACTGGGTCATGGCTGCTGCCCTGGAACGGGGGGTTTACAGCGGCAAGTCCGATCCCTCGCGTTGCGCCGTGCTGTTAAAGCAAACATTATTGGATTCCATTGGATTAACGGGATGTGGAGCTGAGCTCAAACGAATGCTGACCAGCTGGAAATCTCTCTGTGTCTGTTAAACTATCAGCGATGGTGAGTTTTGGGACATCGACGCGCTCTATTTATGGGGTTTGTTATTAAAACAGATTGGATTACAGATCTAGGAGAAAAACATTCTCTACAAGAAACCCCAGCAAACCAAAACAACCCTGTCACTGTTGTGACATTAAAAATTGTCTTGTGTACGTACATAGTGAGAAATTCCTAACATTTAGGCAGGGAGTTGGCATCTTTTTTATTAGTGGAAAGACCAAATCTGTGAGCTGTTCATCTTCGGAGGTGGAAGGATGAATCAATGGGCTTAAATGGAATATGTGGCATTTAATGACTTGGTGTTGAGTGGGTTCATGCTCTCCTGAAATACTTTGTCTGGGATGAACTTTGTGAGTTAGAGACACATTATTTTGGATGGTTTAGAAGTACAAGCAGCTACAACTCTGAAGTTCCTTGCCCAGAGAGAAGTGGGAGCCATCTGCTTCTCAAGCAGCAGATGAACCAGAAGCTGCTGACCTAATGCTGCCTCCTTGTCTTGGTTTGGGATGTTCAGCTCTGTAGAGCCTTCCTGTAAATTTACTGCCTTCCTTGGCATGTTGGAATATTTTTTTCAGCTTTTTCTGGTTAGCTTGTCTGGCAGCTGAGTTTTTCCTTTTAGCCAAGTTTTAACAGCTTGCTTTTATAGTATGGAGTTTTGTCAGCTTTTGACAAGTTGGCAGAGGGAAGACATTCCGGGATAGATGATGAATATGTTCTCCCTACAAAATCAGGTCTGGGGTATAACTTTTTATATTTTTTTCCAGCGAGGTTGTCCTCCCTTCCAAAAAACTTACCCATTCCACCCCCATTTCCACAGGATCTCCATAAGGAAGTGCTGGGCTTTGGGTGTAGAGGTCCAACAACATCTACAGAGCGCAGAGGTTATGAGAGAGTGGGAATAATAATAATAATCATGATGACGATGGGAAAAGGGCTTTATCCCTTGGGAGGGGTCTCCATGGGTGCCGGGTGGTGGTGGTGACGTTCCGTGTCTTGTTGAGTGGTTCCCACTAGAGGGGGTCCAACCACAGATGTTGGAGCCGATCTGCTGGGCCAGCCTTGGGAGGGCAGAGATTTCTCCAGACCTTTCCTTGGGAGGAATAATGATATCCTGCCCTGTCCTGCTGGGAACTCCCCTTCCCACTCGACCCAGTGTTTCTGCAGACAGCATGGCTTGGGCAGGTGGGGAGTGGGATTTAGAGGAGAGACTGGAGTTTGGTTTGCTCTTGGATGCTGTTGAGGAAGAGCTACGTGCTGCCCCTGTGGCTGGGCAGTGACAGCAGCTCATCACCCCCCTGCCCTGGTTTTTGGGGAGGAGGAAATGGAAGCAGAACTGCTTGGGTGACCTGAATTAGTTCTTACTGAAACCAGCCTAAAATTTCCATGGCTTTCAAGGCGAAGATACCCTTGCGAGGTATTTTGGGGACAACATCTCCAGGAGTCCAAAACCAGGAAGCGAACCCAACTGCTCTGAAGTTGGGTTGCAGGCTGCTTTCCTAAATGCTCCCACCCATGTGGTCCTTGACCACAACATCCCTTTTCAGCTGTTGAAGCTGAACTCCAGGAAAAAACAGCTGTTTGATTTTTTTCCCACTCTCCCTATGGCTTTATCTCTAATGCCAGTGGCAGCCTGACAGTGCCTTTCCTGGTGGAGGGGAGGCAGGGTGCCAAGGGGAGGAGGAAGGATGGCTCACCATTTTTTTGTGTGTTAAAATTCCAGGCTCTGTATTTTCCACCTTTCTAGACACTTCCATTTTGCTTTCAGCTGCACTGAGCCAGCTTTATTCCTTGCAGTGGTTCTCCTCTCCGAACAAATGTAGGTTATTCAGGGAGCATTTCTTTTAATGAAAAGGACGGAGGAAGAACTGATGGTGATAAAGCATCTCTTTGGAGGAGAGCTGCTTGCTCTGCCTTGAGACTGCGAGGAGCAGAAATGGGATGTCAAACATGTAATCTTCCTTGGGGGACAAAGGTGAGCCTGTGGAGAAGTCTGGATCCCTCACACGACTTCACTCTCTACTCATTTTGCTTTATTTCCCTTGAATCCTGACTTGATTTTTAGCACCTGACTGTAGTGAAAATCAGCAGTAGTACAAGGCAGTGTTTTAACACCTGGAAGCTTTTAGGCAGGAGGAATTTTGAGTCAGAGTAAGGCTTGCTAGAGAGAAAATTAAATTGTAATTAAAGGCGTAAGCAAAGAACATGTGCCAAATATTGTCACTTCATTGACCCACCTTCTTCTGATGTGCTGGGATTCAGAATGATGGCCAAGCCTACTGTGATGCTTTAGGGCACTGAGATGCTTTTCCAAACAAGATCCCAAGAAAATGGGGAAAGAGGTTTCCAGGGGAGGAGGATCTTTAGGAAATCCTCCAGCCTAGCAGCAATCTGATGGAAGGAGGAACACCTTGTGTTTTTAACCCTGTGGAGCAGAATTGCTTGGTCTTTGCAGGGCAGGACATCAGGCACATCCCCTGTCCTTTGGGCTGCAGTGTCAAGGATGCTCCCAAAATCTTCTGGGTTGTGGGACTGAGCATTTAGTTGTGTCCCAGGAGCAGCCCATCGTGTCTCTCTATGGATGGATTTTTATTTTTATATTTTTTTGCCACTCTCTCCACTTGGGATTTACATTTCCTACCACCCTGTATTCCAGTTTCAGCTTGTGTTTGGTTATATGGAAATGCTGTAGCAGAGGAACCACATTTACAGTGCTGAGGAGGAGTCTCAGGAGTTGCTATTTGTCCATCCCTGAACAAATGTCACTGATGGACTTTCGTTATTTCAGTAAAAATGGGTGTTTTATTCCTTACTTCCATATCTTGAACCAGGAACAAAATCAAATCTTGGCCAAGAGACAAAAAAGTGGGGCAAAAGGCCATCTCAAATGTGTCCCCAAAACTATAATGGGACCTGAAGACTGTGCTGCTCCTCAAGTCTCCTTTTTTTGGAAATCTGTGAGAGCTCAGGTTCACCTCTGAAATATTCACAGTCTGTCCTTAGGTGACTTCAGCTGCACAGAAGATCTTCTGCAGAATTGGCAGCTTTGTTAAAACCTTCTGTGTTCAAGCCCAGAGCTTTTATCACGACCTCCTCTTCCTCTACTCAGTTCTGATTTGGTTTACCTGCAGCAGGATTTTGGCATCCCAAATATCCCTGTGTTAAAATGGAATAGAATCATGTCATAGAATGGTTTGGATGGGAAGGGACCTTAAAGACCATCCATTTCCAACTCCTGCCATGGGCAGGGACATCTTCCACCATCCCAGATTGCTCCAAGTCGCATCCAACCTGGCCTTGGACACTTCCAGGGATCCAGGGGCAGCCACAGCTTCTCTTGGTACCCCGTGCCAGGTCTCCCTACCCATACAGGAAAGAATTTCTTCCCCATATCTCTCCTAAATCTCTCCTCTTTTGGTTTAAAACCATTCCCAGTTGTCCAGTCACTGTCAGTGCATGTAAAGTCACTCTTCCTTTTTTTTATACACTCTCTTTAAGTAGCCCCCTTGGTACAGGATGGGCTGAGGGAACAGGCATCTTCTCCCTGTCCCAAAACCCCATGGGAAATAGGGCTATGACAGAATTCTCTCCTAAATGCTGCCTCAGTGCCCTGTGGATGGTCAGTGAACGGGCACTAGGAAAACCAAGCCTGTTGTGAACAGGTTTAAATGGACACTGCAGAGGTCTCAGCTCATGCTGGAAAACTCCTGTCAGCTGCTGAGCTACATCACCTTTTCTACCTTCACGGGTCTGCTTGATGTGGGAGAAGTTTCCCATAAAACCCCCACCATTTTGGCAGAACTCTTATTAAAATCTCCTCAGGAGCCATGATGCAAAAGGCTCTGGCAGCTGGAGCTGCCTTTATCACTTTGCTAATTAAACCTGTGGGAAAAACCCAAATCTGAGTGAGGGAGGATCATGTCCAGCTGCCAGAACCTTCCTCAACTCATGGGGTTCTGTGGGGTTTTCTGGAGGGGCAGGGAGCAGGAGCATATTTGGCTTCTGTGATGGACGCTGGAGATCACAACTCTCCAAAAAAATCCAGGAGAGATGAGCTCCCCCATCCTTTCAGTGGGGTGGCTCAGGATCATCTCCTAAAGCAGGAGCATGTCACGTATCCCTGTGAGTTTTAAAGAGTTCCAGTCTCTGGGGAAATCACCATTCTCCCATTTTCTCTTGTAGAAGAAGATCAGTTTAACTCCTCATACTTGGATCCCCCACACAGACAGCCCTGGATGACAGGATGGCAGAAATACATTGCCTGATCTTCCAAACACAGAAGACAGCAGTAAAGCACCAGGAGTGGTTTTGGGTTTGGGATTGGAATTCATCCCAGTTATGTCTAAGCGAGGGAAAAAAGAGCAACGGAGGCCGATGTTGTTGAAGTAAAAATTGTAAAGAGTGGTATAAGCAGAAGGCATTTAAATAATGTAAACAGTCTGGCATGGGAGGAAGGATGGGAGGCATTCCAGAAACAAAGGGAAAATAGTTTTAAACATGGCTAAAAATACAGCAACTCTTGAATTCCAGAGATTATCTCAATTAGCACTTTTTCAATATATCTTTACAACAGAATTGGAGGAGTTCACAAAAGATAATGGAGGCTATGAGATACGGAGAAGTGATATTAATTTGTTTAATTAAAAGGATGAAGGGCTCCCTAAAATAAGACTCACTAATCTTCTGTCGCAGGGAAGAGTGGGGTTATATTCGGAAAACTGCAGCTCACGGCACTGTAGTGTGGAGAAAGCATGGAGAGAGCCAAGGCTGGGAGGAAGAGCCCCTTCTTCAGCCTCAGCAGTTCCTCGCTCAGTGACTTTCAAGAGCAAATCCTTTCCCATGGGATTTATGTGCTATTAGAGCAAAATGGGATGATTTTACATTTCCAAGAGGATTTTGTTTGATGTTCAGAGAGCAGGAATTGGACGTTTTCGCCCAGCAGAAAATCAAATACTCAGACATCAGAGCTTTGAGGGGCAGGCAAACATAGTTTCAGCTGGGTATCTGTGTGTGTGGAGCTGGTCATGGATGTGCTTGATGCCCTCTGGCTCCAGAGGTGTGTGGCACATGTCAGGATTTGTGTCCATCCTCAGCACTGCGTGTCCATCCCTTGGAATGGGAGAGGAGCATGCATGGATATCTAGCTGGAAGTGTAGGGGGAGACCATAGGGGCCAGGGAGGAGAGAAGACCCTGGTGCAGGTATAAATTAAATTAACCCCCCTGGATGTATATTAATATGTTAAGTAGCACTAAACTCTGTATCCCAGCTCAGCAATATTTTGAGGCACTTTATTGCTTTAATGGAGGGATAAAATAGAACCTGCAATTATAGTAATTTTTTCTAATTGAATATTTTGCTTTATTCTTTCCCTTTCAAAGCATGACTGTAAGTACCAGCCTTCATAAAGCTTTGGAAATATTTATACTTTCCCTCTCTGGCAATGGGTGTAAATATGCTTTTTCTGGGGCAGACTGTTTGGGTCCCTCATGGATGAGGAGCAGAACAGCTCTGGAGAACGGTGGGCAGTGCACCTTCCTCTGCTCCTTTTACTCATGGAATTCTGGGATGATTTGGGTTCAAAGGGACTCTAAGGATCATCCAGTTCCACCCCTTTCCATGGGCAGGGACACCTTCTATCACAGGTTGCTCCAATCCCCGTCCAACCTGGCTTGGACATTTCCAGGGATCCAGGGGCAGTCACAGCTTCTCTGGGAAACCTGTGCCAGGGTCTCCCCACCCTCACAGGGAAGACTTTTTTTGCCAACATCCCATCTAACCCTACTGTCTTTCAGTTTGAAGCTGGGAAACCCTTGTTTCCCATCAGTGGAGAGGGGGGAATGTGGTGTTACAGTCTCAGTGTTTTCTGTCATCCTGCATGGGCTTGATGTGAATGTCAGGTGTCTTTTTGATTAATTTCTTGTCCGTGCAGGGGCAGTGGACAATAACAGCTGTTGTTCCCAGGCCATGTTCTGTGCAAGCAGATGAGATTCCCATTTTCTGCCACCTAAACTGAGTTTAGGGAGAAGGACAGGTGAAGCTCCTTCAGGCTCGTGCTGGAGCAAGATGTAGATGGTTGGTAAAGGCAAAAGCTGAAGGGCAGAGTTTTCACCCCAAACCAGCCAGGTGAGGGAGGGTGCTGGCAACAGGGACAGCAGGGGATTAAACTCAAAAGCTGATGGTATAATTTGGTGTGAATTGAGTTTTTTGAAGTAGCCATTTTCAGTGGCAGCTCTTCAAACCGAAGTTCCTCCCTCCAGCTCAAGCCTCAAGCAGGCAGCAAAATGCAGCTGAATTAACATAATAATTGCCTTGTGCATTCTGAGTTCTGAATCTCGGGGTTTAAAGAGGGAGATTTGCTGATACTCCCTCCATGTGATGGGATGCTATCAGTTGGATGCTGTTGCAGTTGCTGTCTCCTCATCTAAAGGGGACTTTTGATCCAATAAACTCCGTATCTCGCGTAGTTGTCCTTTCATCTAGCGTGGGCTGTGTGTGACGGCTGATGGAAGGCGCAGTATTGTGGCTCATTTATGAATATTAATTAGAAATGGAAATAATTGGAAACAGTGTGCGCTGACACACTGCACCGCCGGCTGCAGAAATCCATCGGTTTTTTCCCTCGTGGAAGACTCACAAATGCAGGGGAGGCGTTCACGTTGGGGTGTGAAGTCACCACATGGAGTCTGTCACGCCGACACGTCGGCGATGCAGCGGGAGGTTGGCTCGGGGCTTTATTTCCCAGCGTTTGTTATGGGAATTTGTTATGGGAATTTGTTATGTCCTTCCTTTGGCTGGGCTGGGAAGGAATGGTTTCCTTGGGAAAAGCTGCAGCGGTGCCTTGCCAAGTCATGTGCATCCGAGCCGGGGCTGGAGCTGGAGGTTGAGGCTGGGCACGTGGCTGTGCCAAAAGGCAGCGCGATAAGGCTTCGGTGCCCTTGTTTTAGTGAAGGACATGCTTTGCTCCTGAATGCTTAATCTTACCTTAGTCCTTGTCACTCCGGGCCCGTTGTCACACGCTGACGTAAATGCATCGTGCCAGTGACGCCGGGAAAGGCTCCAGCCCCAAAGGTGATGCAGCTCGCTCTGGGATGATACCAGAGCCCTTCAGGGAATCTCAGGATGGTTTGGGCTGGAAGGGACCTTAAAGATCATCTCGTTCCAGCCCCTTGCCATGGGCAGGGACACCTTTCCCCTCTTGTGCTTCCATCTCAAAGTCCAACCATGTGCACTGATCAAGGATAGAGCCCTCTTCATCTCGCTTGCCAGGAACTCATCCTCAGTGGCCAGATCTCCTCTTGGGAGCTTTGTAATGACAGGATTTGCCCTCTGGCCCTGAGATGGGCTGGCACAGCACGGTTAGTTCTGTCACATTAAGCTTTCTTGGCTTTTGGGACAGAGTGGCTGCCTCCAGGATTCCAGCTGGGAATGGTTCTCGTGGTGCTTCTTGAAGTGAGGGCTTGTAGGTCCAGGGATGATCCTGCGCTGGTTGAGCCTTGAAGGCAGCAGCATCCCTGTCTAGTAGACAAAAGGAGGAGCCCAGAAGGATGCAACACATCAGAAGGAAAATGTTCCCATTACTTAAGGTTAATTTTTATTTTCTTATGAGAGTGTGGGCTTGTTTTTCCAACCTGATCAAGGTGTATCCAGCCTGTCAGAGTCTCCAACAAAATCCACTTCTAGCTTTTGGACATGGCCATCAGATTTACCTGTTTGGGACTAAGTTTATTTTATGATTCCTGTGTGTGCACCAGTAGTGAAGGCCGGATCCCTTCATTGGATTAGATTGTCATTGTCATCTTTGGGAGAGTTATATTCAGTGGGCCACTTTGGAATTGATGCTTAGGGGTGAATCCCAGGTGAGGAAAGCAGAGAAATACCAAGAAATGTCATAAATCATGGAATGATAGAGTGCTTTGGGTTGGAAGGGACCTTAAAGCTCATCCAGTTCCAGTCTCTTCCAATGGGCAGGGACATCTTCCACTGTCCCAAGTTGCTCCAAACCATGTCCAGCCTGGCCTCAGACACTTCCAGAGAATTAGCTGAGACCCAAACACTCATGTCCTTGTGGACTCATCCTGCTCAGATGCTGGTGGAGGAGGATGTGGTTCCTTGCTCCTGCAGTTTCCCGAGTGCTTTGCTCTTCAGGGAGAACCCGCTGGGGTTAAACTGGGATCATCCTTGGGAGCTCAAGACACGCAGCGAGCCAAAAACCTGCACTTGTGGGGTCACCCCTCATCACCCAGCCCCATCCCGACTCTAATTTGTGGGTTAATTTATTTATAAAGCGAGCCGAGTAATTAACCGCCTGCCTTTAAAACTCCTCGGAGCCCTTCAAACCAGCGCTTTAAAAATGGGTTGATTATTCCGCTTTCTTCAAAGCGCGCGGGGTATTAGGAAAAGCCGGCTCCTGCGGGCACGATCCTGTGGCAGCCCAAGGCACTCCAGGGGTGCTGCGCCGTGTCACACCCGCTCAGTGTCACAAATCACTCGCCCGCGAGTGCCACTTGCTCTTAAGTGGGGCATGACGGCTGTGACAGGGCCGGCTCTGCCATCGCACCGTCCCTTCGGAGCCCGTTCCCTTCGTTCCCTTCCCCCGGCGTGGCCGGGGTTGGGTTCTTTGAACCGGCGCTGGCTTCGCTTTTCAATCGGGAGCTTTAGATCTGGGATAATAAAACATCAAAGTAAACCGGATTGTTGTGGATACAGAAAAAAAAAATATATATATAAAAAAATCAGGACACTCGGTAGGACTTTGGGGAGTAATAAATTTGTTCTATATTTAATCTTGTATTTATCGCAGTGTCAGTATGAGACCACTTCATTTTACTACTTTAACTGTAGCTAAGAATAACTGAATCCTTGAAATATTGAGAAAGTGGCTAATACCTGGTGGTAGCTGATGGGATCCAGCTTTAATAGTTATTGATTGGCTTCAAAAAGCTCCCAGTAATATCACATCTGAGCTACTGTATGTTGGGAGTTCAAATCCTATCAGTTATTTAAGATTAGAAGTAATTGTAGATTTGCAGCTTAATCATCCTTCAGTAGGTGAAGCCAGCCAGGACTTCAGGTGTCACTTATAATTTTGCAAAAACTTATGGTTGATCTGCCCTGCTTTTATTGTGGGGAAATCTTGGCATCCCTAAATTCTGGTATTCTCCAGCATTTCCTCAGCTTGCTCTAAAATTGGTGTGACTTTCCTGATGCAAAGCCCAGTTTGAAATCTGTTTGTCAGGCAGTGAACACAAGCGACAAATGACCCCTGTAGGGTTGGTCTCAGTCCTTGGTTCTTTCTGATAGTGCCCCGTGTCTCAGAAGGGGCTGAAAAAATCCACGTATCCTCATGGGAGAATAAAAATTATCCCTAAGTAACGGGAGTATCTTTCATCCAGAAATGCAGCAGAGCAAAAAATCAGATTAAACATTGCTTTTGAGTAGTAAAACTCTGCCTGGGTAACCTGACATTTACCTGTGCTTCGGCAATGTTTCAAAACAGCACCTTTAATGATGCTTTATTACCATTTGTATTCTTAGTCTTTGTTTTACTGCTCTGGAGTTTCATAATCCCATTTATCAAAACATTCGGGGTTTTGCTGTTTCTCCCTGGTATGGCTTGTTGCACAATTAGAGCTTCGTTAAAAGCTCTCATTATTTTTTTTCTTGGTTGTGATCAAGCTCTGCCTGCACTGAACCACTGAATTTTCTGTGTGAACACACAGATCTCCCTGTAATTTTCTGCTGCTCCTTTCACTGGGAACCGTCTCTTTGACATTCCTGGGAAGGAATGACCAATTTTTTATGAGTGAGGGCATGCTATTTCTAACTTTTATTTTTCTTGTTGATATTTAAGTGTGTTCTGAGAGGAAAAAAATGACTGTTTTTCCAATTTCCTACAATTATCGGGAGCTGCGTAACTGCAAGGGGAAGTTTGAATTCAGGGGTTACCTTTAATTTCTGGTGGCTTTGCCAACTTTTTTGCCTGGGACTGGATTATTTCCCCCTTTATTCGGGGGATTAGGGGATTTATTTGTGAGGCAGCACTCCTAACAAAGGTGTTTGAGGCACTGGGAGGTTCACACCTCCTCCATTCACTTTGAATGAATTGCTTTGGCCAAACCAACTGGTTTTGGGGGGAAATGGTGAGGAAATCACACTTTTAATTTGGAATATTTAGTTTGGAATAATTTCTGCAGAGGAATTTTAAGTAGGAATTGACGAGTGAGGATATACTGTTTGAAAAATCATTATTTAGAGCCGATTCCCACATGGAATCTGGGTCTCACTGGGGCAGAAAGCTGTTTAAGGATCCTGACTGCTGGAGGAGCCAGGCTGGGATTGGGGAATTGTGCCTGGTTGGGATCTGGTGGTGGATCCTTGTGTGCTGCTGCAAGGCTCATAAACGACCAAAGCTCTAATTAAGAATGAAGATGCACATATTTATGATCTTTAAGTTTCCTTCCAACCCAAACCATTCCACGATTCCATGATATTTAGAGTGGATATTCTGCCTAGCACTTGATCCTTATGGTCAGCGAAAGGGTCCTTGCCTTGCTCGCACTTTCCACTGGATATGGGATTAATTGGTTGTGTGAATTAACTGAGGACTAAGCTTCATTAGGCTGCCATTATCAGTGCATTTGTATTCTTCCTGTCCTAAATCCTCCGTGAAAACACCTGTTAGTCACTCGAAATACCAGTCTGTATTCTTAGGAACAATTTCACTGTCATAAAACTGGAAATTTTTATGGATCAGACTCCTTTAAATATACTTACTTCTTTTCCAGTCCTTTTTCCAAGAGGAAACTTTTCAGTAGGACACTAAATCTGTGTTAACTCTAAAGGCAAGTTTGTGTTCTTGTTTGTGAGGCAGGTGGGGCTCTCTGGTACCTGTCAGGAGCTCTGAGATGAGGTATGTCCTGTCCCCCTCTCTGGGCATTGCCCCTCATCTGTTTTCTGCTCTTCTGCACACTTCCTTCTGAGGGAGTGTGTTCAACTTTTCATAGAATTCTTGAATTATAGAATCATGAAGGTTGGAAAAGAGCTCCAAGACCATCGAGTCCAACCTGTGGCCCATCCCCACCTTGTCACCCAGCCCAGAGCACTGAGTGCCACGGCCACACCTTCCTTGGACACCTCCAGGGATGGGGACTCCAAACCTCCCTGGGCAGCTCCTTCCATGCCTGCCCATCCCTTCAGGGAAGAAATTCTTCCTGGTGTCCAACCTGAACCTCCCCTGGCACAATTGGAGGCTGTTTCCTCTCCTCCTGTCCCTGTTCCCTGGGAGCAGAGCCTGACCCCCCTGGCTGTCCCCTCCTGTCAGGGAGTTGTGTAGAGCCACAAGGTCCCCCCTGAGCCTCCTTTTCTCCAGGCTGAGCCCCTTTCCCAGCTCCCTCAGCCATTCCTCATCCGACTAGTGCTCCAGACCCTTCCCCACCTTGGAAGGTGTTGTTTCCTTCAGTATTGTTGAAGCTGGTTGAAGTGTTTTATTTGGATTCTTTCTTGTCCCCAAACCCGGGGGTTCTGTGCCATCAATGCCTCGAGTTGCTGTGGTCGTTGCTTTTAAACTGAGCATGTCCAGGGTGGGGCTACTCGCTGCATTTATGGAACTGAGTGGCAGAAACCCACCAACTGCAGCATTTTATTAACCACAGGATCAGAGGATTGCTAAGCTCGGAAAAGCCCTCTAAGATCATTGAGTCCAGCCATTCCTCCAGCACTGCCAGGGCCAGCACTGAGCCGTGTCCCCAAGTGCCACATCCACACAGATTTTAACCAGCACCAGGGATGGTGACTCCTGCTCTCCTGGGCAGCTCCTTCCAAAGCTTGGCCACTCTTTTGGTGATGAAATAGTTCCCAATTTCCAGTCTAAACTTCCCCTGGCACAGCTTGAGGCCGTTTCCTCTTATCCTGTCACTTGTTATGTGGGAGAAGAGACCGACCCCCCACCTGTCCACATCCTCCTGTCAGGTAGTTCAGCCTTCAGAGTTTCTTTTGATCCATGTCAATTTTCTTGGATCACCTAAGAAATGGGATACTGAGGCTGACTCTCCCTTCAAATATCATCTGCTGGGGTTACCTCAGTAAGTTTCAGGTTTTTGGAGCTTGGGTACCTTTGGCTTTTTAATAAAAGACAAGATTCATAACAGAAATGCAACTTAAGACCTGACAAACCACGGCTGGTTTTACTGAAAGTGATGTTACTGGATTTCAGAAAAGCTTCCCTCAGAGGAGCAGGGAATGACCATGAAAATTCACCATCCCAGACATAAAATTTGCTCCCACCTCCTTTTGCCCATGATTCTCATGATAACACAGAAACCTTTTGGCCATTAAAGGGTATCTGTTACTCTTCCTAATCATAGGAATAGAATCAGAAAAAGGAATTTCTGCTTTAAATGAAGCTGTTTACCCAGTTCTGTGGTGTAGCCGTTATTTTTCCTCTATGTACTTTCCCATTCAGCCACAGCAGTGAAGTGTCAGATCCATCTGAAACCTCTGGATTCAGTCAGCAAAGTCAGCTTTTGTCAGTTTATGATCTTACACTCTTTTTTTTCCCCCCCACAGGAGTTCTGTTACCTGATAAAGTTGTATCTCTTTGGGTCAAACCAGTGGGATTATCTAAATGAGGCTGTTTGCTCCTCCATCCTTCCCGACCCAGCTCTGCTCTGCCTTTGATGGGGGCCTTTCCTGGGGTGTCCTGCACTTGTTCCACCGTGCCTTTGGTGAATTAAAGAAGTAACTCCGTGTCCTGAACGGTTCAGGGCTCGGGGTGACAGGGATAACCAGCTTTTGTACAGCTCCCTGTGATCCCTAATAACTGCTGGAATGAAAGGAAGGAACCACAAAGCAGCAGCAATGTTTGGTGTTTTTAAAGTAGTTCTGATTTAAGCGTAAAATACCTTTTTTTTTCTTTTTCTTTNTCCTTTTTCTTTTTTTTTTTTTTGAACTTTATCAGTTACTGAAAACAGTTCACAATGCTTGAAAGAGCCTTTCTGGCAGTATAGGAAAGTACCTTCAGAGATCTCAGGCCAAAGCACCGTGCAGCTCATTATCTTCTTTCTGATGGCGAGCAGAAAAGAGCACAGCTGGCCCAGGAGAAGGGGTTGGATCTGGGCAGGTACGTCCTGATTTTCCTCCAGCTTCTTGTGCCATCGTCTGGCATTTATGGCTTTAAAAGTTCCTGAGCAGGAGGTGGTGTGTGTTTAATAGCCCATGGTGGATGCTTTAGTCCTTTGAGGAGTTTTGGAGCTTGGCAAAATTTTCTTTAGGTTTTTCTTTTTTTTTCTTTTTTTTTTTAATTTTGCTTTGCTTGTTGTCTCCTTGCTCTTTTCATTAGGAAGATTCCCACATAAAGATGTTCTAGTGGGAGGTTCCCTGCTTATGGCAGGGGGTTGGATCTGGATGATTTTCAAGGACCCTTTCAACCCAAACCATTCATTGATTCTGTGAATTCTGAGGGCTTGAAACTTCTCCTGCAAATACTGAGGGTGGGATAATTAAAGTTGTTTTATTTGGGGTTTTTTTTTTGGGGGGGGGGGNGGGGGGGGATTTCATTTGCTCTCATGCACATTCCTCTGTGGAATAGGGATTACTTGAGCTTTACACACAGTAAGTTATCCTGAGGAACTGAAACCAGGAGGGTGAGTTTCTGCCCCTTGCAGAGAAAGAAAATACCTGTGCAACAAAAACCTTTCCATAGATGAATTGTGGGCACTCTTTATCTTTTAGTGAAGCGAGGTACTGAATATTCCAAAGTCAGTTTTCCGGCTTCAGTGTGGTGTCAGTGTTGACAGTTGGATCCAATGACATTTTTATTGGGTAATTATGTTTTGTGTGTGTTGGACTTCGGGAATATGTATAGAGAAAATACTCTCGTGCTGTCAGAATTTTTAATGTGAATGTGCTATTTACCCTGCAGTCAAAGGGTGTTTTATTGAGAAGGATTTTATTGAATCATAGAATCCCGGGATGGTTTGGGTTGGAAGGGACCTTAAAGCTCCTCTATTTCCAGCCCCCTGCCATGAGCAGGGACACCTTTCTAGAAGGTACAATTGCATTTTAAAAATGCCTGTGCTCTCTGCAGCTGGTGCACAGAGAGCTGAGCTGTGAAGAGGAGGGAGATCCTTTGGATCAAATCCTGTCTCCCACACGGGATGCTCATGCTGCTGAACAGAGGTGATTTTACACCACAGCTTCAGCAGCAAAGCTCCTCTCTGAGATGAGTCATTAGTTGTGGTTTCTCTCCCTTTTTCTGGTCTTTTACCCCTTGGAGTAACTCCCCGCAGCCTCTGGGGAGAATTGGTGCCCACAGATTTCTCTGCAGCAGGTTGTGATCCTGAGATGTGCAGTGGGATTTGGGGAAAAATCCTGGAAGGGGGCAAGCACTGAGAAAGGAGAATGAGTGTTACAAGGAGATAGGTTGGCTAAATATTTCCTGGGAGGGTACCAAGGGGTGAAATAATGACTGATCTCCGAGGGGATGGTTTGAACAGAACAGTTTGTGTGTGATTTCAGCCTCTGGATAATGTGGTTTGGAGCTGGCAATGCAGGAGCAGCTCAGGGAGAGGGTGGAGAGCTGGTGGATGAATTGGGGAATATCATTGCTTCAACAAGAGGCAGCATGTTGTCCTGTGAAGTTCTTCTGAGTTTGTAAGGGCAGGAGACAAAAGGAAAAAACAGTTGAATTCAGGACCACGAGAGTTTTCTGAGATTCTGCATTGTAGGAAGGAAAATTCCAAGCAGCTGCAGCCTTTTCATTTCATGCAGCTAATGGCATTTTCCCATTAAATTAATTTATTTTCTCAAATCACAAATGAATCTTTAGTATTGTTCACAGATGTTACTCAGTGCATAAAGCTTGGGTGTCTCTTCGTACAGCCGTGGAATGCTTTGGGTTGGAAGAGACCTCAAAGATCATCTCATTCCAGCCCCTGCCATGGGCAGGGACACCTTCCACTGTCCCAGGTTGCTCCAGCCTGGCCTTGGACACTTCCAGGGATCCAGGGGCAGCCACAGCTTCTCTGGAAAACCTCTGCCAGGGCCTCACCACCCTCACAGGGAAGATGTTTTTCCTATCATCTAACCTAAATCTCCCCTCTTTTAGTTTAAAACCATTCTTGTATCTCACCTGAAATGTGAATCCATGACCTGCGGGTGCCTTCCCAGCCCTTTGGAGCCCACAGACCCCAGCCCTGTGCTGCTAATCCACCTGCTCTGCCTGAGCACTGAGCACATCCCAGGGAGACTTTTCATCTCCAGCAGGATTGCAGGCCACAGACCTCATGTTCTCCAGGATGTGAGCAGAGTGTAATATTGATTGGAATGCTTACTGTAGTTATTTATTGCCTTCATTAGCAGGGAAGAGATGAGAGACTATCACAGCGTATTAAGTTGTCCCAGAGACACCTGGATAGTAAATTATAAATAAACAGTCAACAGTGGAGTAGAACTGGTGGAAAGCTGGGATGGTCAATGTAAGGATCTACCAGCCAGGCTTTTTAAATCACTAATGTGCACATTCAGCGTGGTTGTCACTTCCTGTGGCTGGTAATGCTGTTTTAGGGGACTTAAATGACTGGAGACACGGTTTGACTGAGCTAATTGAGGTCCACCTTGAGGTGCCTCTTCTCTTTTGCACAGCACTGGGACTTTGGATAGGTGTTTTCGTAGGATTTCATCAGAGATCAACCCCCCAAAACTGCTGTTTTGCCGTAAAGATATCCTTCCAAGGACGGGAAAGATTGAGCTAAAATGATAATATCCCCAGATTGATGATTGGCTGGAAAAGGGAGGTAAAAACCTGGGTAGAATAAAGGTAATTCCTTATACTGCTCATTCTATTTCCTTCCAGATTTTACCACCAAATAAAGCTGTGTTATCCTGAGGGAGGTGACTGTGTGTGTGCTGGTGTGGGATTGTAGCATTTTTAACTTTACTGGTTATCATGGCTATCGTGGTTAACTGTTGGAATTAATGATCTTACAGATCTTTTCCAACCTTAATGGTTCTGTGATTCACCCAGCACTCAGCTTTTACTGGAGCCTTTTGAACCCAGAACCTGCCCAGAGCCCAGTACTGCAGCTGTCGGGTCTTATTTTATCAGAAAAATAAAACTTACGTGGCCAAAGGGACCTCAGAAAAAAAAACCTCACTGACAGAAGGACCAGTTGAAGACAGCAGAATTGAAAGTGGCCGAACTCTTTTGGTTGCTTTTATTTGTATTAACTATAAAAAAACCCCAAGAAACCTACAGTTCTGCTTTCCTTGAAGCTGCTGTGACTCGTAAATAAACCACTGAGCGCTGTGCTCACAGCCTAAACCACTGGAGATGTGTTTAAAGCCATAAACCCCGTTGCTGCACTTGTGTTTTTGTTTTAAATCCTGTTTGTGCAAGGCTGTTAATTTACACACGGCGTTACAAACACAGATAAGACACTTTCCCTGCCCACATAACTCATTCTTAGAGGTCTGGGCTTCCTGAGTTAATGCCTTGTCCAGGTGTTAGGGCTTCCCTTCCTTTCCTTGTGTATCCCTGTGTGCATTCCTTGAGCCAGAGCCTTTTTGTGGACACACATTCCTTCACCCAGGGGAGTTCTCATTCGCAGCTGGGCACTGAGCTCTGTTTTTTGGGAGTAATTTTGGGGTGGAAAGTTCAACAGGCAGGCTTTTAGGAACAAACCAAGGCTTTTATTAATCCCCTACTCCTCATGTTTGCGCATAAATAATACCTGAGTGCGACAAACACTGGTTAAGACATTGTGCACTTAATAGTGACATTTCTTGGCATTTCCTCCTCGATTTGGGAAAGATCCTCTTTATGTTGGAGGCACGGGGAGTTCAGAGCATCATAGCTTTTATCTCCATCCCACTGGATGAGGGGATGGAGCTGAGGATTTCCTCTTGCTGGAGATTGCCGGCGGTGTGAAGCACTTCAGGCAGCCTGAAAAGCCTGAGTGTTTCCTGCAGGAGAGTGTTGTGTTCTCCTGGTGCCAAATGGGTCAAAATCTCTGCCGTGGCGGTGGCAAACTGCGGAGCTGGCAGGGGAAGGAATAAATCAGGGAACGTTCTGGGGAGATGATCGTTAACCAGCATTCATGTGTAAAACGGCGTCTAGACATTCAAACACTGCTAATAGCCTTTGATTAACCATTTTTGTTTTGTTCTTGCTCAGTGTGTTAATCACTGTGATTAAAATGCTTAGCCACCATGGAGCTAGGCGTTGGATAAATTAGGAAGTAAGCAAATCCAAACAGATGGGGCAGGGAAAATTAGTGTCTCTGGCAGGGCCAGTGTTAGACAAGGCAGGGCCAAGGAAGATTTAGGGGGAGACCCTAAATAATCTAAGAAAAGCAAATTTACATTTGCAGTGAGCCTGGCAGATCTCCCCACCCTGCTGCTCGTGTAAAGCTTTGCCTCCTCAAGCCTTTTTTCTCTGCCTGTAGAGCTCACCTGGCCTGTCAGGTCCCAGGATGCTGCAGCCAGGTCAGGAATCTGCTCTCTCCTTCGCACAAGGACATCCCAAAATCCCTTGTGGGGTGGGTCCTGTGTCCCCTGCTGCAAATCCTTGCAGACAGGACTTGTGAGAAGGATCAGCCACTCAATTCCTGCTCAAGACTTTCTGCTTACTTGGTTTGTTTTGTTTTTTTTTTTCTTTTTTTAACAGCAATAGCAAAGGAATGTTGGGGGTGTTTAACCCCTCCACCATCAAACGTATGGGCACCACCCTTCAGTGGCACAATGACTACTTTAAACTGCTGGGATTAGAGCTAAATCCTCATCTGCTGCAGATTTTCAAGGAAGAAGGAGGGCCAGAAAGGGTGGGAAAAAGCACCTTGCACTACTCGTAAGATCAGGAGCCTCGTTAGGTGTCGAGATGCATCAAAATTAGCACCCAGTCGTGTCATCTCTAAAGACAAATCACAGGTAAAATATGTAAGCACAGGGGTTTGTCTGTGGTGGGTTTGGAGAAAGCTGGAATTACCTGAAGTGGGGATCATCCGTGGAGGGGATGAGGAGACCACACTCACAGCTCTCTCTGTTCTTCCTTCCCCTTAATCTTGTTTTCTGTGTAACTCATTTTCTGGTAGAGCTGTGGGGAAAAAAAAAAAAAAAATTAAATGGTAGTTTTGGTGACAGCGGGTTTTGGCCTATTACTTGCTAGGATCTGTAGCTAGGATTTCCAATTTCCCCTCTAATCAAAAGGCTTCCTAAACCTTTCAGAAGTGCTCTCCTGGGATGACTGCACTCACAGAAAGGCAAGTGCTTTGTTTCTGCTGGTGTCAGTCTCTTCAAAGGTACCTGAAGCACAGCACAGCCACCAGCCCAGCCCTGCTCCTCTCAGAGCATCACAGGGCTGGGGAATATCCAGCACAGCCCTTCCTTTTCCAAATGCTCCAGCCCTGAGTACGGGATGATCCTGGGATGTTACAGTGTGAAAACTTGGGAAGTCTTGGAGTTTCCTCACTTATAAGAAATGCTGAATTTAAGCTGAACCGGTGTTCAGTCACTGCCTGTGTGGCACTTTCCAGGTTAAATTGAATTTTGTTCTTGTGTTTTTGTTGTGCCAGGTGGATTTTTACTTATAAAAACACAAAATGGACACACAAAATCACAAAATGGACAGAGTCCCTGGCAGAAATCGCATGTTTAATGATCTCTGAGGGTACAGTCCTCATTCCTGGTACCCTTTTAACACCCCCAGGCAATACTAAAACTCCTTAAAAGTTAGTTCTCAGTTTGATTTCGTTTGCTTGGATTTTTTGTTTGTTTGGATTTTTTGTTTGTTTCTGCCATTTTTTTTCCTTTTAATTTTCCCATCCCCTCGATTTAGTGCTTTCCCTTCTGTCTTTACATGATCATCCAGGGGAGGTTTAGGTTGGATATTAGGAAAAGGTTCTTTCCCCAGAGGGTGGTGAGGCATGGAACAGGCTCCCCAGGGAACAGTCACAGCTCAGGAAGTGTTTGGACAACACTCTCATCCTCAGGGTGGGATTCTTGAGGTGTCTGTGCAGGACCAGGAGTTGGACTCCATGATCCTGGTGGGTGCCTTCCAACTCAGCATATTTTATTTTTCTGCCTCTTATTTAATATTTCTGATTTCCTTCATGACTAAGCACAGCATTTTTCAAGCCTCATACAAAACTTCACCGCCTGTGCCTCCCTCCTCACACTGGCCTTACTTTCTTGCTTTCATCTCCTTTTTTTTTTTTCCCCTCAGGTCATATCCTTATATGCAGGAAAGCACAGATAGGGCTAAATAAAAATGTCTTTTATACCTGAAATATATAAGAAGTCCTCAGACTCAACGCTGTGTCTAAATATACCTGAAAAAAGTTGGGCTTATTCAGCTCTCCTCTAAGGCGATTGAGACATGTGAGTCTCCAGCTGAGCGCGTTAAGCTCTGCACTGACCACACTTCCAAATATTTTATTTGCAGCGTGTTAAGGTTTTCTTCAGCAAGTGCTCTATTGTTATTGCCAGGAAAATGCTGACATATATTTTATGGAGCACATCAGATGTGATCCAGGCTCGCTTTGCAGAGCCGAGTAGCATTGCTACGGCCAATTGTTCGACACAGCATTTTGCTGCGTTTCCTGACATGCTTAATAAAGATATTTTCATGATTCTGAAGGCAGCCTGAATGCCATTAACTGCTGGCTTTCTGAGGGAGCACAAACGCAGCTCCTAACGCCAGGCTCTGCAGGTTTGGCTCAGCAGCCATCAGGTACCACTCCAGAGCATGGGAAAATTGAAATAAAAAAACACTTTGGCTGGTTGGTGTCACCTGAGCTGGTGCTTTTTGTCCTGCAGATCGGTCTCATTCCGTGGATTAGGGTAAGGCAGAGCTGGGTGTGTTTTCTGAGGGATGGGGATGGAGGTGGTTGAGTATTTTGGCACACAGGAGACCTGGCAGAGAATCTAAGGGAAACGTCTCTGTCAGCCTGTATCAGGGTCCGTGCGATATCCATGTGTTGTCTTGGCAGAGGCCAGAGCCTGTAGATGTGCTGACCTTGCAGCCAGAGCAGGAATTTGTTATTCCAGTGGAGCTGAGCCTTGTCATCACCGGTTTATCTTGGCTTTAGTATTTTTTCACTTATAATCCACAGTGGATCTGTGGGGTGGGAGGAAAGCAGGAAACCTGCAGAGGAGCTGTACCTGGAGGTAAATCCTAGAGGGAAGGAGCAGCCCGCCCTTGAGGAAAGGCTGACAGGATTGGGATTATTTATCCTGGAGAAGACAAGGCTCTGGGGTGACCTTATTGACCCCTCAAGAGGGGACCCACCCCACAAGAAAGATGGAGAGAGACTATTTACCACTGCCTGGAGGGACAGGACAAGGGGGAATGGTTTCAAATTAAAGGAGAGTAGGTTTAGAATGGATATTAGGAAAAAAAAATCTTCCCTGTGAGGGTGGGGAGGCCCTGGCACAGGGTGCCCAGAGAAGTTGTGGTTGCCCCTGGATCCCTGGAAGTGTCCAAGGGCAGGCTGAATGGGGCTTGGAGCACCCTGGGATAGTGGAAGGTGTCCTTGCCCTTGGCAGGGGGTAGAATGAGAGGATCTATAAAGGTCCTTTCCAATCCAAACCCCTCTGTAATTCCATGGTTGATTCTCTGGTACCTGATTTTCTGTGTGGTTTTGATGTGCTGGGAAAAAATAGTCTGGTGGTTGTATTTTAAGGGATGGTGTTGATTGACACAGGGTGACTCAGGATGTCTGTGATCACTTAGGAAAGTGCTGAACATCCCTGTGGGAAGGGAACAGGCTCACAGCACATCCCTTCCCACAGAGGAAGTATCTGTTCCTCAGGAACAACCAGTCTTTTCCAATTTTTGTGTTTTTCTGCTCTGCATGTAAAGCCGGGGAATTCTCACTAGAAAAAAAAACCAAAGATGTTCGTGTTTAGCTTTTGCCACCCTGCAGACTGCAGGAGAGGAAAGAAGAGTCTTCTCTCATGGTAGAGGTGTCCTTTTTGGCAGTGTGGGCTTTAAAGAAAGCCAGAAGTACAGGAGGAGGATGGAGGCCAAGAGGAGGAGGAGGTGGGATCTTCCATGCTCCCTTCACAGATCCCGAGGATGCCCCAGTTCGGTGGAGAAACTGAAGCAGGGGGTGGCAGAGAGTTGATTTGCTGTTCTCCACGGATCTGAACAGCTTCTGAGCAGCTTAAAATAAGCACTTGGAAGGTATCATGTTCCTGAGGAGGTAAACGGTGAAGGAATCACAAGTGGGAACGTGGGGAAGGATACATGACAGAGCTGAGCCCAAGATTTGGGACAGAGAGGGAGCTGGAATGGGAAGGTCCTGAAAGTGTCTGTACTGAGGCAAAGAAGCCAGAAGAAGAGGGTGTTGTGGTCAAGTGAAATAAAAAGATGTCTAAAGTGTGCTGCTTTTACTGAGTTTTCCTCAAATTTTGCACAGCGGGATGGCTAAGAAGAAATAGTGGTTGTATTTATGCTACTTTCTAAAAAACTTTGTTTCTCCAAACATGATTAGCGTTTTCCATAGTGATCTTTAGCTTCTTTTCCCGACGCCCTGAATTATGAAATCAGAGCATCTGAATCATGAAAAAGCAGAGCATAAAGCCCTGGATAATTAGGCTCTTCTGAATTTTAGATTTAGATTGAATATTAGGAAGGAATTCTTCCCTTTGAGGATGGGGAAACACTGGCAAAGGTTGCCCAGAGCAGCTGTGGCTGCTCCATCCCTCCAAGTGTCCAAGGCCAGTTTGAACAGGGCTTGGAGCATCCAGGGATAGTGGAACCCATGGCAGGGGTTGGAATGGGATGGGCTTTAAGGCCCCTTCCAACCCAAACCGTTCTGTGACTCTGTGAAATGATTTGATCCTTACTGTGGTGTTCTCCATGTGTGCAGGGCACACGGAGCCTGCCTGTGGGGTAACTTCTGAATTTGACCCATTTCAACCGGAGTTTCCAGTGCAGATTTTTCAGATCACAAATGGTTGCTGGGTCTCTGAAAACAGAGGGGAGAGAAAAACCTATTACAGGTTCAGTGGAGTAAAAGCTGCCATGTGTGTGAGAGTCCACCAGCGAGTTTACCAGGACACACCAATTGTTCCAGTTAACAAGGCAGGGATCAGTCACAGGCTGGATTCAGTGACCTCAGAGTTCTTTTCCAACCTAAATGATTCTATGATTATTTTTCACCGAGTTCATCACCCCCTCTGCTCCTATCTCTGTCCACCTCCAAGGTCATTCCTCTTCTGCAAGTAAATCTTTGGGAGGAGTGATGCCATAATCTGATCCCAGGGCTCTGTTTTTATTCCTGCAGCTGCCGATCCCAGCTCCGACTGCCGGCACTACGGGAGGGGGTGTGATAGATCTCCACGTGTTCCCAGGATCTATGGGAGCTCTCCGTGTTGGCCTGGTTACGGAGATTTCCTTCGATTGTGTCGGTTTAACTCAGTGGGAGGTTATTTGAGAAGGAAATGAAAGGCTCAATGAACAGTGAATGCTTGAAGAGGTGTTAAGAGGAAATTCCAGGCGTCTAAGCTTTAGGTTCTTTTGTTTTAAGGAGGTTTTTTTTTTGGCTGCCTTTTCAGCCACAAGGGTTTTGAGCAGTGCAGGATGGGTCTGCGAGCACAGAGAAGGGGATGGATGACTCCTACAGGAGTGAGAATCCCAGGGGAGAGGAGTTTGTGCAGAGAGGATGCGTTGTGGAGTCACAACAGTTATGGACAGGAGAGTAGATATAGGAGATATATTTTTTTAGATATATTTTTTATGCTTAGGATGGTGAAACACCGACACCGTGGGTGCCCCATCCCTGCAAAAATTCAAGGTCAGATTGGCTGGAGCCCTGAGCAAGTTTATATCCCTGCCCATGGCAGAGGGGTTCGACACAGAGATCTTTAAAGTTCCCTTCCAACCCATTCTGTGATCGTGTGGAGAGTTTTTAGCTGCCTCAGTTGCTGCAGAGGATGGTTTATGTCAGAACCGTTCAGTAGCGGGACAGGACTTGACAACAGGCAGCCTTGTTCTCACCACTGGGAGAAGTTATTGTGTAAATCAGTTTTATCACCAAGAAGGGTTTCTGGAGGCCAGGATTCAGCAGGACAGGTCTCAGCCTGGGCTGTCACATCCTTGACCTGTGCTGGAGAGGGGAGAACTGCAGGCAGGTGGGGACAGCCAGGTGTGAATGAGAGAGTTCACAGGGGCACATAATGCTCTGTGTCACCATGTTGGGGACAAGCTCTTACACGGATAGAAATAATTGGGAATCCTGGTCATCTGAAGTGAAAAAGGGAGAGGTTTTGTCCCTTTAGAAATTCTTTTTGTGTCTTTCACTCTGCTCGTATTCTTAATTAGCTGGACGATTTTGAATGTATTTTTCTAGAAGGGAGTATTTATATGGAAAAAATCTGTTTGTATAAATGGACGAGTGTAAAGTACTACAGAAAAAGAAGACAAGATTGGCTGTTCTGAAATCCAAACTTTCCTGTTGAAAGTGATCATGTCAATTATATCAGAAGCCTGATAGCAGTGAGTAATGAGTAATGAGGGGAAGATTTGATTGCTGAAACAAATGTAATTTTTACAGCATTAAGATCTGGCCAAAACTTCCATTCTGAGGCAGTGAATTGCATTCTTATTAGGCAACTGTGGTGTTGCCCATTTTGCTCTAGACACACAAACTTGTTGCTATTTAGGCCAAGTAGGTGCAATAATATCTCACCTACTTCTCACTGACGTGTAATTTCTGTCCAAGTTACAACAAAGGAGCCTCTTCCAAAACCCATAATAATTATTGCTGCTGATTTTTGCATGCTTGGGATCAATATACTGGAAGTAGTGTAAGACTGGAGAGCTCCACTCTGCTTTAAAAGATTTGAGAACTGATCTACACAGCGTGGCAGAGGCTGAAAGTGAAAGGCTTTGTTGGAGGAGGTGTTAAAACAAAGTGTTGACATCCTTCTCCACATTTCATGCAGTTCACTTCTCAAAAACAGTCCCTTCTTAATTATCTCTTGGATTTATTCATCTTTCCCAAAGTTCTTTCACATGATTAGTGAAAGGTGGTTGCATGTGCCTATCTTCTGTTCTCAGCAGGATGCTGGATTGCCCTTGCACTGAGCATCCTTCTCTGTCCCTGATATAATTCTCCAGTTCTTGAGCATTCCCTGTTTAACATTTCTGCCTGGCTACGTGTGGGTTTTACAATTAATATCACAGCTGAAGTATACTGGGAGATCAGATGATTTATAAAAAGGAGTATAAAAGTCTCATTTCATAAAAATAAATCTTGTGAAACCACGTTTGTAACCTTTAAAGTGAGCAGGAGTACTTCTGGAGAGATGGATTCTGTGAAATTACGCTGTTAAGAGACAGAGGGGAGTCTCTCTCTTGGCTCCAGGGCACTAAAACTCAGTCCCTGGTCTTGCCATCATCTAACAGAGAAACTAATGGGGGAAGAGCCAGCACATAATTCCAAGCCCACGGTGTGACACAGTTGAGCTGGGTTTAGTGCAGGGTTGTTTTGCCAGAGACTGAGCTGATGTGCTCAGCTGGACCCTGAGGGTGGACTTTGGTCCAGCATCTCATGACAGCCCTGAGGTGGTGACTTAGAGCCCAGGGGAAGCAGCCAGACCATCTCCAGAGGAGAAGGCAGACCCTGGTTCAGCTCTTGCAGTGCTGGTCACACTGCAGAGTCTCCAAAGTGGTTTTGGCACGGGAGCAGCATCACCTGAGACCAGTGATCCTTCCTGTTATAAATGTGGTGAGCCGAATCAGAATTTAAAAAAAGATTAATTTTACTTGCTCGCTAGTGCGAATTGAAATACAGAAAAGAGATAAAAACACAACAAGAAAAAGACTAAATTGCAATGAAACAGACAAAAATCACAGCCACAACAAAGATTAAATTCGATCGAATTGGGAGGCGAACACTGGACTGGCCCGCACCAGGTCCCCCTGTCATTCGCTCCAATGTCCTGCTTTTAGGGTCCGGTTTTTATACTTTTTATTTCTCTCCAGGCAGGGTTTTCCTTTGTTTGGAGCAGGATTATGAGATTCATAGGTTGTTTTTTTTTGGATTCAAACTTCTTCTTGAGTGGAATCAGAATGGTGTCTGCGGATTAACTGTAAATCATATTGATATTGAGAGTGAAGTCCCTTCGCCAGACGGAGGGATGGTTATTGGAAGCTGAGGGATGGTTATTGGAAGCTGAGGGATGGTTATTGGAAGCCGAGGGATGGTTATTGGAAGCCGAGGGATGGTTATTGGAAGCCGAGGGATGGTTATTGGAAGCTGAGGGGTGGTTATTGGAAGGCGAGGGATGGTTTTTGGAAGCTGAAGTTGTCTTGGAGCTGATGGTTGGGTGGTTTGTCTGCGGAGACACAGCTGAAGTTCTCTCTTCACGTGTAGATTGAGGGAACATTTCTCAGTCCATCAATTCTTCATGTGTCTTTTGGCCTATTCCTGTGACTTGCAATTTTTTAATTTCTCATGCCCAGATTAATTTACAGTGTCTATTTACAACACTTCCTTTATTCCGTGTTGGTGTGGCCCATCTGTGTCAGCTGCTGCCTCTGGTCCTGCCCCCGGCGTTCCCAATCTGGGGCAGGCAGCAGCGAACGAGGCCGGGGGACAACGGTGCTGCTTTGTCAGCAGAGCACGTTTGGGTGAGATTCAGCCACAGCAGCTGTTCCAAGGCAGAGGAGGTGGGAAATACCAAACCTTGCATTGCTTGAGGAGAGATGTTCTCGCTCTGCTCGCCCAGGAGCTTATCAAGAGGAATCACAGAATGTCCTGAGCTGAAAGGGACCCACCAGGAGTCCAACTCCTGGCCCTGCACAGGCACCTTAACAATCCCACCCGGTGCCTGAGAGCATTGTCCAAACCCTCCTTGAGCTCTGGCGGCCTTGGGGCTCTTGGAGGTGACAGAGGGGAAGTCTTGGTGTGATTTTATGATCCTAAATGGGTTAAAAAGGCTTCGTGCCTTAGCACAGGAGCGAGTCAGGAACAAATTCCTCCAGCTCCTCTTCCAGGCTGCAGTTTCTGGTAATTGTTCTCCACAGAGGGAAGTGGAAGGAGTGGACTGGTCCTTTTTGCCGTCTCCTGAAGAGTTTTTGTCCCTTACAAAGGCAGCCCATCTTCCAAGGTGGGCAACTGGTCTAGTATTGTAGGATCACAGGCAGGGACACCTTCCACTAGCCCAGGTTGCCCCAAGCCCCATCCAACCTGGCCTTGAACACTTCCAGGGATGGGGAAGCCACAGTTTCTCTGGACAACCTGTGCCAGGTCCTCACCAGCCTCACAGGGAGGAATTCTTTCCTAAAATACCTAATCTAACACCCCCTCCCTCTTTCAGTTTGTTTATCGGATGGATTAATGCTCCAAGGAAATGCATCAAGTATGTGGAAGAGTGTTCCCCTTGTCCCTGGTGTTATTTAGGTGAAGAGTTGATGGTAACAATAATAGGAGGAGTTTTTTGGCCAAAGTGTTGAAAAGCATTGTTTGTACTGAGATCAGGGAAAAAAAAAATTGCAGGTATTTAAGTAAATAGTTCCATGAAGAGAAAAACAAATCAGTAGAGCATTCTAGTCTTGTGTGTTGGTGTATTTTCCTTATTCCAGTAAAGTTCCCAGCTCAACCCAGCTCCCCAGCTGATGTCCAGGTTCTGCTGTTACTCTTGGATAGGGGCATTCACAGCTGCATTTCTCCTCAGGAGACAAAAACCAAAGCAAGGCAGCTCTGTGCTGGTGACAGCATGAACATGCTCATTGAAAGCTTCATTTAATGTTTATAAACATCAGGGATGACAGAAATGTTGTAACTTCAGCATTTAGCGGTTTTTATTTTTTTTTTTTTTTTAAAACGCAGTTAAGGCACTTTGAGGCTGCTGAAACAGCAAAGCAAACATTTGTAAGTTTGTAGGAAATCTGTGTCACGCTTCTCAAGTATATAGCTGTGGGTAGGAGGAGAAGTGTCAACTTATCTCCAGGAACTAAAACATCCTGATTGTATCACATAGAATCAACCTCTCAAATTCATTCCTGCGCGGAGAAACCCAGTCACATAAAATCGGCCAGTTTTGAAGAAGGACTTTGAAGCTTTGTGACCACTGGCATTTGTGTCAAGCCAGGGTTATTTACAGGCTGCTGTGAAGGGGTTTAACTAATCACTGGCAGCATTATCCAGTTTTTCATGCTCGGAGAGAAGAACTATCAAAGCCCTGAGTTTCGAGTGGGGTCGAAGAGGTTTTTCACTTTGAGGCATCGTGCTATGGCCTCTGCTGGAGGCACAACAAGGCAGTGAGCTCATTTGGCATTCAAGATACAAAAGAAGCGATATTCAGGAGGTAGAAGCAGAGTCTGGCTACAAGGGTGGAGGTTTAAACATCATCCAGGCGTGTTGGGTTTGTGTTAGAAAAGCCAGAACCCACCTACAGTTAATGCTTGCAAGGGGGTGTCAAGAGGAGCAAGGTGTTTTTAAAGGTTGTGTGCATGTGGCACTTGGGGACAGGGTTTAGTGGTGGGCTTGGCAGTGCTGGGGGGATGGTTGGACTTGATAATCTTGGAAGGCTTTTCCAGCCTAAATGATTCCGTGATCCTCTACTCGTGTGCCATGAGCAGAGAGCAAAGGGGTTTGAGACACAGAGGAGCATCAGCAGTGGATAAAGGTGGGGTCGGGGATTTCCTGCAGATCCATGAGACCTGATGGGTTCCACTGGGTGCTGAGAAGTGGCTGGTGTCAAAGGCCACTCTGAAAATTCATGGAGATGATGGGAAAATGGTAAATATTGCCCCCATCTTCCTAAGGCTACAAGGACAGCCCAAGGAACTACAGGGCAGTCGGCTCCATTTTGACCCCTGAAGGAATCATGGGGTGAGTCCTCTTGAACAAACTTCTAGGCATGTGCAGGGAAAGAAAGAGTTCCCCAGGAGCAGAGCCCGATCCCCTGGCTGTCCCCTCCTGTCAGGGAGTTGTGCAGAGCCACAAGGTCCCCCTGAGCCTCCTTTTCTCCAGGCTGAGCCCCTTTCCCAGCTCCCTCAGCTGCTCCTGGTGCTCCAGCCCCTTCCCCAGCTCTGTTCCCTTCCCAGAAAAGCCACCAGCATCTCAGGCTCTTTAAACAGGAGCCCAACCACAAAGAGAGAAGTGACCTGACCCTCCCTTTGCTGGTCATACACAAAATCCCACATCCAGTTTTGTGCCTCACAAGAACTTCTCTGAACCAGAGGGGATTCACCATCAGGCCAGCAGTGTGGGGTGTTTGGACAGAAAAAGCATTTATATATGCTGTAATACATTTCTGTTTGCAATAAGATCTTCATTGCTGTGATAAAAAATGAGGTAGCTAAGGTCTCAGTGCATCATGGTGTTGTCATGAGTGGTGCACTTACAGGGTGCAAAAGCTGAGCCCACAGACAGCTCCCCCTTCCCAAAACGATCCCAGGGGATTTTTCACTGCGGAGTTCAGGCTGAGAACAAGAAGCATGTGTTCTCCTGGAGCAGAGCTGGCTCTGTTGGCAAAACTGTTACCAAACAGCTCACAAAACTACAGAGTGGGTTGAAATTCCCAGGTTTTACATATATAAGGAAAAGCAGTCAAGTTTCTTTTTTTTTTTTTTTTTTTTTTNTTTTTTTTTTTTTTTTCCCCACCAGCAACAGATTGCACCGAATCCGAATTAGGTGGCTGCCATCTGCTTTCACACAGGCTTGGAAAACAGGCCAGCCCTCCTCAGCATGGGTGGGGAGGGTGCTGGGGAGTGTTTACAACTCTGTGTTTACGGGATTTGGGATTAATGTGCTGTTTTCTTTTTCCGAGACAGGGTAAAATTGAATTAGGCTTTGAGCAAAACACTGAGCGCCACTCGCTCTCAGCACTGCAGTGTAATTTAGAAAAATGAGCTGCTCAAATCATTCTCTACCAAAATATTCTGACCTCACCCAATCCAGTTTGGTGGTATCATCCTGGGATGTGTATTTTGACATTTTCTCTGCATTCAGTGCACTATAACAGACTCAGGTGATACTCTGGAGTCTCAGTGGTGAAACAGAACCCCTCAGAATTTTGGGAGAAAAAGGAAAATAAGGTTTTATGGACTGTAAGGTTGGTTAACTGATTTTCAGAGTAGGATGTCCATGTCATCATCCCTAGAAGCGTTCTAAAAGTGTGTGGACGTGTCAGTTGAGGACATGGTTTAGTGGTGAACGTGGTGGTGGTGCTGGGTTGGTGGTTTGGACATGGTGATCTCAGAGATCTTTTCCAGCCAGGCTTTGTGATTCTGTGATTTTATGATTCTGTGACTCAGACATCCCAGAGTCAATAAATCACAGGGTTACTTGACCTTGGCCCCCTGTCAGGGCAGGTTGTGTCTGAGCCACGCAGGTACATCTTCCAATTTCAGTCTTATTTGTTTAAAAAAAGTGACAGCGTGGAAAAATGATATTAACACTGAAGTCAGGGTCAGCCAGGTCCTGGATCAAACCCCTTTGGGAACACACCAGGGCTCATGCCAGGCTTCTCCTGCCCTGGAGTCCCTAGCAGCCCCTCATTGCTGGGCTCCTGGGGGTGAATTTTTGGGGGTGACCCTCATCAGTCCAGCCACTTGAAGGTGTCACTGTGTGCAGAGTTCCTTGGGAAGCCAAGGGCAAACCAGGCCTGAATTCCAGCGCTGTGACCCACGATGGATAAGGATACTCCTGTAAGGAGCAGCTCCCCTCGCCTGGTTAATTCCACTTGACTTGGCTGATTTGACTGATTCCCCCTGATTTCACACACACAAGGGCTTGGCTTAGGCTTTTCTCAGCTGCAGGGAGGAATCAAAGAGCTCCATGGCAGCAGGTGGGCTGGAGAGAGATTTTGGAGCCAGCGAAGGTGCAGACACAGTAAAAGAAATTTTTGGATGGTTCATTTATTGGGCATTTCCGTGCCTGGTTTTAGTGCCTGATGTGACACTACAGTTCCCAGGTGCTGTTCAGAGGAGAGCTGAGCAGCTCCAGCACACGCTGAAAACAGCATTTGCACAAGGCAGGAGACTAGAAAACATCTGTACTTGGATTTGCTTTGGTTTTTAACCTGAAATCTTCAGCTGGATCGGCCTTTCCACTACAGCTCGTTTACGCTGCTGCTGGAGGAGTAGAATTTATTCTCATATTTGCACTGCCAGGGTGGCTTTAAGTGGGAAGTGAGATTCAGACCTTCAATCTTGTGATGGTTTCTTTGTGTTTTGATGACAGATGAACAGCTGGACGCTGTAGCCTTTAACCAAGCCCCAGAGCATCCCTTGGTTGCTGTTAATTCACAGCAGAGCCTGCCAGACCTGTTGCAAATAAGTCACGGGAGGATACAGCAAAGCAAAGCTCGTTGTGTCTCAGAGCTGCTTTGTTCTTTCATTTGATAATTATCGTTTTGGTTTTAATTATTTAAGCTGTTGTATTCTGCGTTGTGTCAGCCTGGGTTTGTGCACTGCTGTGGATGGGACGGCTCAGGAAGAGAGGGAGAGATTCCTGCTCAGATTTACTCGTGTGACCTTTGGACACGGAGCAGGGTTGATAAATCTCTGCTGACAAGCAGGGAGGCATCACCACTTGGAATTTGCAAATGTGGAGCAGCAGCAATTAGGGGAGAGTGAGTTTGTATAGTCAGAGCTGGGAATTTATTTCAGGGAAGATGGATTCGGTGCGAGGTGTTGCTGAAGAATGTTTTGTTTTTGCCCGGTTCCTGAAAAGCTCTTTTTAATAAATTGCTGATCTTTGGAGACCTGTAAGAAATACCACGGATTGCCTTTTATCAACCTATAATGTGCTTTCATCACTCCAGAGAAGGATGTGAGAGTGATACTGAGTTGGTCCCTGGAGAAAGGCAGGAGACACTGCTGACGGCTCCGGAGTTACGGCCGCAGCGAGTCTGCGCTGAAATGGAGCTTAAATTTCCTCGTTAGCACAAATATCTCTCTAACCTTATCACCAAAGTGCTGCTGCTCGTTTCTCATGCACAGAATTACTCTTCTGTAATGCTACAAGTAATTTACCTCAGTAATACCGAGTCCAAAACAACTCCTGTCTGAGTTGTTATGATTTATTGCTTCTTGAGGCTCTTAAGATTGAAATGGCTTTTCCAGCCTTGAAACTCTAAAATGCCTTAAATATTACACTCTGCCTTTACTACAAGGCAAAATCCACGTGGATTTGATGGCATTGAGATAATCAGGATGAGATGCTGGATGGCCATTCTGCAAACGTTTTCTGAGAATAACATCAAAAAAGTAACCAGATGTTAAAAGTGTTGCATTTCTTGGAATCACAGAATGGTTTGGGTTGGAAGGGACCTTAAAGTTGATTTTGTTCCAATCTCCTGCCATGGGCAGGGACACCTTCCACTACCCCGGGTTGTTCCAGGGCCCTCTGTGCGAGGACAGAGGCAGGTTTGGGTTTGATTTTGGCTGCCACAAAAAGATAAAACAACACTGGTTTGTGGGTTTGGAGGTCTAAAGCCAAGTGTGCCTGAGTGGGACCTCACTCCTCATCACACAGGCTCTGCTTGTGCTCTCATGGGGGATTTCCCTGCATCCCACACAAAACTTGAATATTCCAAGACCCTGGACTGCTTCCATCCCTTGGCATAGTAACATTGCAACAAGCACCAATTTTCTTGTTTTTCTCCCATGCAATTGAAGAGTCAAAATCTGTGATGAATATATTAACATTCATTGAATTATAGAACAGATATTTAGCATTTTTCCTGAAGGATCCTAAAATGCTTTGCAGACACTTTCATGTATCACTACACAAATGCAGCTGCTTTTGCTTCATGCTTAGATTTAATTTGAGATGAAGGGAGAGAATTTGCTCTATCACAGAAGCACAGAATGGTTTGGGTTGGAAGGGGCCTTAAAGCTCATCTCATTCCAGCCCCTGCCATAGCCAGGGAACTTTCCACTATCCCAGGTTGCTCCAAGCCTTGGACGCTTCCATGGATGGGGCAGTCACAGCTTCTCTGGGAAACCCGTACCAGGGCCTCACCACCCTCAAAAGAAAACATTTTTTCCTAATATCTCATCTAAACCTACTCTCTACACAGTGTTTTTTTTACAGGAGGGCACATGATGAGTATGAGCAGAGAATTTTGTTGCATAAACCCAGGTTATAGTGCATCCAGGTCCCCTCTTACACTTCTGGTGGCCTCAGGCCGAGAGGTGACATCTCGTGAGCTCTGCTGTATCCAGTCTGGCTGCACCATTGGAGTTTGGAGGTGCACAACCAGGTCCACATTATCTTTTTGTGAACCAGCTGGGTGCCCCACCTCGTATTGCTGTGGGTTTGCATCCTCCTTTTCTCCTGCAGTGAAAAACCTTCCAAATATTTAGGGTGAAAGATGATAAAATATTGATCTGTTCTGAGGTTCGTTAAGGGAATTGGCTGTGGGTGCTTCCTCCACTCTCACAGTTCTGTCTCGCTCCTGAGCCAAGATTCATTTCCATGGGGAGTGCCCTGTGCTCCTTCCTCATGGATAATGGGGGTGTGAAGGGTCCCTGTAGCTCAGTTCTCCTGGAAAGCAGCTCCTGCCTTCCTTCACCTCTTCCCAGGAGTGGCTTTGCCCACTGCTGCTCCTGTTGCCCCAGCCCTGAGCAGGTATTGTTAATCAAGGCCTTAATCAGCCTCTTGCAGGGATTTTGTTTCCCAGACTGGTGCTCCCTGGTTTCCACTCCCTGGGATTTTTTTTCCTCAAAGCTGCATCCGTTTGTAAGCTCCTGTTCCATCTTCCCCTTTCTTTAAGGGGTATTTGTGCATTTTTTTTTCTCTTTTGTAATCCAAACAATCTCCAAGCCCTGCCAGGATCAGGATGTCTCTGGGTGATTTCAAAAGCGCCGTGAGAAAGATTTGGACCTGAAGACACCTGACTTGTAAAATGCATTCAGTGGAAACCTTTCAAATTCAAAAGCTGCTCACAGTGTCCATTATTGGATGTTAAAGAGGCTTGGATTCCAGGCTGGAAAGGGTCAAACACCACTTTTAGAGGGTTGGAGCAGCTGAAATTGCTCTCAGTTCACAGACATCAGGAGGGTGGCAGCACCTGGAGAGCCTGGCATGGATCATCCAGAGAAGCTGTGGCTGCCCCTGCATCCCTGGAAGTGTCCAAGGCCAGGTTGGACAGGGCTTGGAGCACCCTGGGACAGTGGGAGGTGGCCCTGCCCATGGCTGGATGGTCTGTAAGGTTCCTTCCAACTCAAGCCATTCTGTCATTCCATGACTGGTGGCAGAGTGAGCTCCTGGCTGCAGTTAAAGGTGGCTGAGACTTCAAAATAACCTGAGGCAGAAGGGGAAAATTCAAGTTTGTGATACCCCAGGAGGTTTGGGATAACCCTTAAGTTTCTCTGTCTCCTGCAGCTCCTGTGGAATGGTGTCCAGGGAGAAGGAGGCCATAAAGGAACTGGAGCATGGTGCCTTGGCTCTGCTCCACCTCTAGGCAAATAATTCACTAATTTTTAGCTTCAAATGTCACTTATTTTGCAGCCTGCTGCACTTCGTGAAAGCTGCCGTTGAGCAATCCCAGTTTTCTTCACAGCTCCCGAATTTTGTAAACACTGTCACTTACAAAAGGCAAAGCTACTGGGAAGGTTTCTTTCCAAAATCACTCTGGGAATTAATTAACATTTGAGGACTTGGGTTCACTTCATTTGGGCTGATCTTGTGTGAGTGTGTGACAGGGGGACAGATCCTGATGGGATAGTGCTGATGCGTCACTTGAGAGCAGAAATGCTGCCTCAATGTCCTCTGCCTGGAATATGGTGACTTTCAAGAAGGGGTTTAGGTGTTCACAGCCCTCACTGAGCTTTTTTGGGGACAGTTTGGACACTTTCACGTCACCATTTCGTTGAAGAGCAGTTGTGATTATTAACATCCAGTTCAGACACCTACAGGAGGCGTTGCTTTGAGGCTGGAATTTGTGTGTTGGAGACAGATGGGTGAACTGCTGAAGATAATCAGAGGTCAGCTGGCTAAGCCTTATTTTTTGAATAGCCTTGTTGGGGTTAGGGAGTGCTTTCTTAAGGCGTATTTACTGCATAATCTGTGCAGATGAGTGTAAGAGAGCCTTTGAAGGAATTAGTGAAATTCAGCTGAGACTGCTTTGCATTCAGGGAGTAGAGAGCTGCCGAAAAACCCCAGTGGCTGAGGGATCCTCCTCTGGTGACCCTAAAAACACATTTTAAACCTCATTTTCCACCTGCCAGCCTGATCTGTGACCTCACCGTGGCCTGACAAAGTGGAGTTCACACGAAATGCGCTCCAGCTTTTAAGAGGGGGTAGTTAAGATCACTTTTGCTCCAGAAGAATGATAGGAAAATGCTGACACTCCTCATTTTTTGAGGGAAAAATCCATATGCCACAGCCTTGCGTGAACAAATGTGTTATCTGGGCCGGATGGACAGAGTTAGCCAGGCAGTTCTGAGTCTGCTCATAACAGGAAGAATCAAAATGTGAAGTGATGGAAGCTGGAGAAATCAGGCTGGAAAAAAATAGCTATTTATTGGGAATGTTCCCACAGCTAACTGGGATCACGATCCTCTTAATGTGCTGGTGAGGTGGAGTGCAGTGTCCCAGCAGGGCAGCACTT
>VZDJ01006028.1:20394147-20500384 GCA_008694505.1 Cyanoderma ruficeps
TTTTTTTTTTTCATTCTTCACCCATGGAATAATCATAAAACTTAAAGAAGAGTTTAAACCATCCTGATGCAGTTTGGGACAGCTGTGTGGGTCTGTGCAAGGGGTTGAATCGTGTCCTGAAAAAGCAAATGGGCAGGAAGGATTTAACTCAGCTTTCCTCTAAAAGTGATGCTGCCAGAGGTGCTCAGGAGTGGTGGGTGCAGCAGGATCTGCTGGAAGCAGACAGACCTGCACAGCAGCTGTCCTGTGGCTCAGGGTGAGGCTCCACAGTTGTCCCCATGGCTGGCTCCACAGCAAATCTGACAGTCCTGCTGCTGTTTATTTTCCCAACATAAAACATAAAATATCCCATGAAGACAGGCTGGGAGCACTGGGGGTGTTCAGCCTGGAAAGAGAAGGATCCAAGGAGACCTCAGAGCCTCTTCCAGTGCCTAAAGGGGCTCCAGGAGAGCTGGAGAGGGATTGGGGACAAGGCATGGAGGGACAGGACACAGGGAATGGCTTAAACTGAAAGAGAGTAGGTTTAGATTAGAGATTTTAGGAAGGAATTCTTGGCTGAGGGTGGGGAGGCCCTGGCACAGGTTTCCCAGAGAAGCTGTGGCTGCCCCTGGATCCTTGGAATTGTCCAAGGCCAGGCTGGATGAGGCTTGGAGCAGCCTGGGCTAGTGGAAGGTGACCCTGCCTGTGGCAGAGATTTGGAGCTAGATGGTCTTTAAGTCCCTTTCCTATCCAAACCATTCTGTGATTCCAGCTGTGACAGGAGTGCTGTGGGCACCACTTCATTGACATTCACATCTGTTTTGACTTCCAAGAGCGCTGTCCCTGCTGAGCACTCCCAGAAAGCTTCAGGAAGCACAAGCAGAGGCTTTGTGCTCAGCCAGAGGAAGATGGAGCCCTCTGCATCCATCATCCCTACACCTTGGCTCTGGGTTTGTGGGCCATTTGTGGCCCTGGTTGTTTTCCCCTGCTGCCAGATTTCCACTCCAGCCTCTGGAGCCGTGGTTAATCCAGCCTGTGCACAGAGTTACCAGGTCAGGAGCAAACCAGAGCTGCCAGCAGGACTCCAGCAGCTTTTAGCCATGGATCCTCCAAGCTCAGAGTGTTGTCCTGTTGCAGGAGGTGTGTTCCTGTTTTCCCTGACATCTTCCTCTGCTGGCTTGTTCCAGGGACGTGTTTGCAGGGCATTCCTGTTCTGATAGGGCATCCTGTGTTTCCCTCAGTGTTCCCAGGACAGATTTCCTTATTCTGAATCCTCATGATACGAGTGACCAAAAAACGACACAAACCCCAAGTGCTGGTTTGTGTTTACTGCTTGTTATCCTGAAATTCCTTACTGGGATACTGCTGCTGGATCTCGATCTGAAAAATGCTCTAATACCAACAGTGAGCAGCTAATTTTGTCCTTTGTGAATTTAATTTAGACTTTCAAAGGGCCCTCCCTTGACCTCACAAGTTTAGGGGAAGCTTTGTAGATGAGTGTGAGGCTGTTTTCCCTGTCACTGTTCCCAACTCAGATTTATCAGCAACCTTTCCCAGATTTTCATTAAAAGCACCAATGCCCTGGTGTATAATACTCAAGTTAAATCCAGCTGTATCAATGTCTCATCTGATTTCTCATGCACAATTTCAGTACCTAGAAGAGAAAAGGAGGATGACCTCCCTCTAAAAGGAGTGTTCATGCCATGAGAAGAAATAGGAGTACGGATTACACTTAAAATTTTACTTCTGAAGCACCAATCTGTGTTCATGGAATTGGTCTGTTACTGCTCCCCAAGGCACACTGTGGACTTGTAATGGAGCCACTGGACATAAATAAATGCTTTAAGCAGTTTAGCTGGGAGTGTGGATCCTCACCTTTCCCCTTTTCCCTTCTCTGTCTCCATTCCTGCCTCCTGCCTGGCACTGCAGTGATTTGAAGGGGTTTCTATCTTATTTCCACGTGGCTGCCTTGGAGATCTTTTCAACCAACTTCCCTCTGGACTCTCTACAAACATTAAAAGATGTTTGAAATTACTCAACCTCAACGGTGCTTGAAATTGAGCCATGTTCTGTTGTGTCAACAAAGCGCTGCAAGTGCTGATTGTAGAGGCTGGAATAAAGGTTTCCAGCTCTGGTGCTGCTGCCCACAAAATTCCCTTATTAAGTGATGTTTCCCCACCTGGGAGCTCAGATGTGCTGCTCTGGTTTGCTTATTTGTCCATCTTCTTTTATTTTATTTAGATTCTATAATCAATGAACAGGTTGAAACAGTTCTGCTGCAAGACCTCCACCCCCTGCCATGGGCAGGGACACCTTCCATTGTCCCAGATTGCTCCAAGCCCCATCCAGCCTGGCCTTGGACACTTCCAGGGATCCAGGGGCAGCCACAGCTTCTCTGGGCACCCTGTGCCAGGGCCTCCCCACCCTCACAGGGGAGAATTTCCTCCTAATGTTCCATCTGAATCTCTCCTCCTTCTCCCCCTTTGTCCCATCCCTTATCAGCCCATTCTCTCGTTCCTTCCCTGCTTGTTTTCCTTTGTGTGCTTGGATCTACTCAGAAATTATTTGGGGAAGAATTAAGGGCTTTGTGGGTTATTGCAAATTTGTGATATTACTTGGAGTCTGAATAATTTCCTGGTGCCCTACTTGGCAGGGCTGTTTTTTATTAGAGCAGAATGTTTCAGAGGTGGAAGAGCATTTCCTCTTCTTCACACTCGTGTTGCCCACGAAATACATGGAGAAGGAGCAGTGAAGTGTAACTTACCCAGTTTTGGTCTCAGATGGTGTCTTCCCTCAGCAGCTTCTGCTCTGGAGCCAGGCTGGGAGAGATGGGAATGTCCAACCTGGAGAAGAGAAGGCGCCAGGGAGAGCTCAGAGCTCCTTTCAGGGCCTAAAGGGGCTCCAGGAGAGCTGGAGAGGGACTTGGGACAAGGGATGGAGGGACAGAACAAAGGACAGTGCCTTCCCATTGCCTGAGGGCAGGAATAGATGGGATATTGGGAAGGAATTCCTGGCTGTGAGGGTGGTGAGGCCCTGGCACACGTTTCCCAGAGAAGCCGTGGCTGCCCCTGGATCCCTGGAAGTGTCCAAGGCCAGGTTGAACAGGGCTTGGAGCAGCAGTGTTTGTTGAGTGGTTTCCCTTCCCCTGGCAGGAGTTTCGAGATGATATCAAAGTTCCCTTCCATCCCAGACCATCCTGTGTTCCTGGTGTTAAATGGAAAACCTTCATTTTGGGAACGCTGCGTTTCAGTGGGTGCATTACACTCATCACTCATCACTCTCTGTGTCTTTTCTGACTCGGGGTTTCCTCATTCCTGCAGCAGCTTTGCTATTTTGCAGTAAATTCCTGGTCACAGCCCTCTGTCATCTGGTGTCTGAGGGCATCCTTTAAGCTGAGGTGAGGATCGAGTTCATTTTTCAGTTCAGAGAGTTTCTCTGCACTCAGTGAGCAGTGAGCTCTGCTGGTGCTGGATCAGACGTTGGAAAACTTCTTTCTCCACTGGTCCCACCTGACAGTGAAAGCAGCAGATTTCCCTCTGTGCCTGAGGTCAAAAAAAGCAAAATATTTCAAGGGCCTGGGATTCCAGGGTCAAGTCCTGTGATAGCACTGGAGCTGCGGATTCCATAGGGGGGGGTCTTGTTGTCTTCCAGTTGGGATATCCCAGGATATCCTCACTTTCTGTGAGTGCCAGACCTAACAAAGCCTGGTGCCTTGGGGCTTCTGTCTCACAGTTGGCTGCTCTGGGCCCCAGGGGGGAGCCACAGGGAATTGGTGGAAGGTTTGTGTGCCATTTAAAGGGCTCTCCTCTGTGCAGATCCTCTGGTGCCTGAGCAGGGAGAGGTTCACGCTTCCTTTTTTCCCTGTGGATGAGCATAGAGGAGGATCCACCACCCCCATTCAGCATCAGGGTGATTTGGGAGGATTTGGGGCCTTTTTGTTCTATGGGAATTTGGGGTCTGGAGAGGAAGTCCTGTGAGGAGCAGCTGAAGGAGCTGGGGGGCTCAGCCTGGAGAAGAGGAGACTTGGGGGGATTTTCTTGCAGATGGAGGAGACCCCCCCCAAAGGTTCCTGTTTCTCCTAACACTTTGTTGAGAGAGGAGATAGACTGGAAATCCCAAAGGATGTGTGGATGTGGGAAGCTGAATGAAAGGGTTGTCTAAGGAGGACTGAAAAAAAGTGGGTTTCAAGTGAGAACGTGGGAAGGGATGCTGGCTTGGCTTTGTGAGGAGGTTGTAAGTCTAAAATATTCCCAGTTCCAGAGGATGTTTGAGGCTAAAATAATAAGGGAAAAGAGCAGCGTGGCAAATACCTGGTTCCACTGGCTCCTGAGCACATGCCCAGTGTCCCAGGGGAGATGATTCCTGCTGAAAGGGGGGAGCTTTGCAAAGGCTTTGGAAACGGCAAAAAAAAATTCAATGAAATGTTTGTCAAAGGACAGCAAGACTCACTCCTCTAACCATTGCAGGGATTCAGGAGAAACTTCCAAATGCAGCCTTGAAGAGTCACCAGAAGTATTTAGGAGAGCAAGTCACACATCCCTGGAGGTTTGGGCATGTAAAATGGTGTCTGTGCTCCGGACTCTGGATGGAGATCCCTGCAGGGGTGTGTGTGCATCCCTGCCTGTTTCAGAATTTATCCACATTTTTGGTGTGACTGTCACTGTCTAGAAACAGGATGCAAGGAGCTTGGGGAGCTTAGGTACCTTCTGCCATGTGACAGTGTCATTCCTGGCGTGTGAGAATCGTGGAATCACCAAACATCCTGAGTTCAGAGGGATCCATCGGGATCATTGATCCAGCTCCTGGCCCTGCACAGGCACCCCAACAATCCCACTCTGTGCATCCCTGAGAGCTTTGTCCCAGCTCTCCCGGGGCTCTGGCAGCCTTGGAGCTGTGCCCATTCCCTGGGGAGCTGTTCCAGTGTCCACCCTCGCTCTGAGGGGAGAAGGGAAGCTCAGTGGTACCCACAGCTGTAACTCTGTGCTTTCCAAAGAGCTTTAAACACTCGCAGCAGCTGAGTTCCTTCTCTCCCTGTGCCATCCCCGCTTGGAACGCGGCATTCATCTGAAGTATTCATTAAGATGGAGAATTATTTGCATATTATTAGCATTATTACATGGAAATAAAGCTGCTGCTGGTTCTTCCCTCCCTCCATGTATCTTTCATCACCCGCCTTTATAAGGCTCTGAATCCTGTTTGTTGTGTGACAAACTGGGCTGATAAATCTCGTTACTCACTTCAATGACTGGGAGACTCACTGCACATTACTGAATTTGGCGAATTATGTAATAAATGCATAATTAAAATTAAACCCAGAGCCTCTCTTGGAACCTCAGAAAACGCTGTTTGTGAGGAATTATAGAGAAACGTACGTGGGTATTAAAATTTAAGCCTAATTTTTTGGATTTATTTTCAATCAATATTTAATACCCTACCTATAAGTTCCTGCAGGCTCACAGCAAATCTGTTGTTGTGGCTTTGCTGGAAAGCACAGAAAGTGTCTGTGCGTGTGATTGTGTGTGTAGAGTGAGGTGTTTGTTTTCATGGGGCTTCATAGTTTAACATTTGATGACAGAAAGGAAAACTCTCCTGAGCTCTACGAGGTCCTCTAAAACTTTTTCAGCCACAGGAAGTGTCTGCAGGGAGTTGGGTTTTGCCAAAGTCTGTCCCCACTTGATCACCTTTGAATATTGCCCAGAGAAGCTGTGGCTGCCCCATCCCTGGAATTGTTCGAGGCCACCTTGGATGGGATTTGGAGCAACCTGGGATTATGGAAGGAGTTGGAACAAAATGACCTTTGAGGTCCCGTCAACCCAAACCATTCTGTGATTGTGGTTTACACTGGAGGAGAATCACAATAGTAGGAAATAATTTACTCAAATAAAGCACTGCTTGGTCGCTCACTCATCAAATCGGTATTAAAATAAACTGAAACTCTTTCCCCCGATGAATTTCTGCCCTCCTGGTTCTTACTTCAAGGCGGCTGCTGTCAGGTTTAAACTTGAGATGTGCTAAAAGCTTCTTCTCTCTGTGCTTAAAACAGGTTTTAGAGATATTTTCCTTGGAAAGAGAAGCGGTGTTTTTCAGGCAAACAGCCTGCAAGTTTAATTTTGAAAGGTTTGTGTCTTAAGTAGCAAATTGAATAGAAGGGATTTGATTCCCCTAAATCCCCGATTCTAGAGAAAGCAGCTTGAGATCTCAGTAAGAGAATTAACACATGGGTTAAACTTACAATAAGAAGCAGGACTTGGAAAATGCCTATTCAGATGCCGTTAAGGAAATAATAGGATTAGTTCTTGTCGTGTCAGTGTGGATTCCTCAAACTGGGGGCTGCTGACACACAGCCCGGCTGTGTCGCCGGTCTGGCCATGAAATTGGGGACAATGACAATAAAGATGACTTTTCTTGGAGGCAAATTCCTTTGAATGTTTAAGCCCTGCTTGTGTACACACGCAGGGCAGGTAATTCGGGATGACAAAGGAGCCCCTCATAATCCCCCTCCCTCCCCAGATGTGCTGTTTGTGGCCGAGGTGATGCTAATTGCAGCTGGGTAATTGGTGAAAAAAGTCAGGACTGCACGGTGGCGGCATGTTTTCAGTTCCTGTAAGCAGATTTCTGTTCATTTCCATCATCTGTTGCAAACACAATGTGGTTCCTTACCTGTTATTTTATTCCCTCTGTTCCAATGTATATATATTTTAATGTATATTCATTATACCCATTGATTAAGAGAAAGCATTTTTGTCCTTTGTTTATATTTATTTGTTTGTTTTCACCGTTCATGACAATTCAGAATCCTGCAAAAAAGCATTATTTTCATTTTCTTGTGTTTCCCATCCCATAATCATCCATGTGTGTCTTTGTTTTTAGCTTAAACCAAAGAGAAGGAAGCCTTAAGGCAGAATTGGGGTTATTTTGACATCACCTGATTCCATCATAGAAGGAGCTGTAAGAGACCAGCGCTCTGCAGAACTTCCAACAAAATGGTAATGACTCAAAAAAGGCTTCTGTTGTGCTGTCACTCTTCTGGTCTTCAGACACAACTTCTGCTGCTTTGCAAAGCTTCTCTTTCCTTTTCCATGTGGTTTCCTCTTACAAATAGTCCCGGGTGTCCTTTAGTCCCCCCCAAAAGTCCTTTGGGAGCAGAGGGAAGTTTAGGCAGCACTGTACGAATTGCCTGAGAAGTTGTGGCTGCCCTGGAAGTGTCCAAGGCCAGGTTGGACAGGGCTCGGAGCAGCCTGGGACAGTGGAAGGTCTCCCTGCCCATGGCAGGGGATGGAATGGGATGATCTTTAATGTCCCTTCCAACCCAAACCATTCCCTGAATCTACAATTTTGTGATTCTGTGATTCCATAAGTAAGAATGAAATAAAGTTCTGTGTCGGCAGGTAATTGGCAAATATACCGAATTTCTCAGTAAATTACCACCACAAAATTGATATATAATAATATAAAAATATACTAATACCACCAGTGGAGGAAACAAGGTGGGCACGTGCTCAGGCTGATATTTCCCTTCCCACGTCAGAGCATTCCCAAACGCTCCTCAAGCTGGAACTTAAGGAAGCAAAAAAAAAAAGCCAAACAGTTTTCCAGCTTGGTCTCTGTCAGAGAGTATTTGCTGTGTTTTGGCACAGGATTTATTTGGGGGGTGTGTATGAAGCTTGGAGAGAGCTCTCTGCACATTTCGCAGTGGCAGCCGAAGCCAGGCTGGTTTCAGCTCCAGGTGTGTTTGAGCACGGGGTTGCTCCATGCTGGAGTCATCTTGTAAAGCTGAATGATCTCACAGATTTGGAGATCAGCAATATATTATCTTATTTAGCTTGCAATTCAAGATTTTAAGGAATTGATTAGAAAAGCTGCACTGAATGCACATGTGTATGTGCATATAATTGTATCAGGTTGCTGTACCTATATTTTTCTTATCCTTGGACTGTTCTTGCTTGAAATCCTTCATTCTGCTCTCCTCTGAGCTGTTCTTTTGTTACTCACTAACAGGAGTTGCTCTCCTTTAACAAAAAGTGCTTATCCCTATTACATGTCTTTTAAAATGTGTCCATTTAAATTAATATTTAACAGAGCAGAGACATGTCTGTGGTATAATGTATCCACTTATGGCTAATCGTTATTTGAGGTGACTGAGCCTCTTTGTACTTAATTTTTTGTGCTTTTTATCCAGCAGAATCATTTGCAGATTGCAGTGTAAGAGCTGATTTACACCTCAAAGTAGACCATTTCTCCTGGAGCTTTGGGTTTATTAGTTACCAGCATCCTTTTAGCAGCACAGAGGGAGCACTGAGTGTGGAAGGATCTCATCCCAAACCAGAAATCCCAATTCCTGTCCCAGTTCAAGGTGTAGTTACCAATTTATTGGCACCCACCCGTACAATTATTTTCTTAAAGGCTGTGGAATGGTTCATTTACACAGCTGGGATTTTTTTATTCCAGCTGACTTCATTTATCTGTTCCTTCACTGAAGGGGTGCTCAGGCACTGGAACAGGCTGCCCACGGTGGAATCACCATCCCTGGAGAGATTTCAAAGCCACGTGGATGTGGCACTCGGGGACGTGGATCAGTGGTGGCCCTGGCAGTGCTGGGGAAACTCGATGACCTGAAAGATTCTTCCAACCTTAATGATTCAGTGATTCCAAGTGAGGTGCCCAGTCAGAGCTGCTGGTCTTGGCTCCCTCTCAGTCACTGACACTGCCATGTGTCCTCTCCTAGAAATCCTGACCTTTTGGCTCCAGCTTTGACTGGATCTGCACCTCAGACACTGAACCAACCCACTCAACCTTTGGTGGGATGAGCTCTGCCACCCCATCAGGGATCCCTGATCTTTTTATTTCGCCATTTAAGCTTTAATTGATCAATGATGATTTAGTTAAGGTTTGAGCATTGCTATTTATTTAATTTCGTTCTTTTTTTGTTTTTTTTTTTTTAGGTCTGAAAAATTTTTATGAGTGATGAGATGTTCCAGTGCTTGGATCAATCTGTTTTGTTTAATGTGGGAAGAAGTGGATTTATTTTTTTGTTTCCCTGTTGTTTGGTTGGTTTACTTTAAGTTTCTGGAATTTTACATCCACAGAGCTGATCCAGGTGTAGAGGCAGAGAATCATGAAATCAGAATGGTTTGGGTTGGAAGGGACCTTAGACCCCATCTTGTTCACCCCTCTGCCATGGGCAGGGATACCTTGCACTATCCCAGGTTGCTCCAAGCCCCATCCAACCTGGACATTTCCAGGGACGAATCAGATGATTTTTAAGGTCCCTTCCAACCCAGTCCATCCTGTGATTCCCTGATTTTCTAAAAGCTCATCAGAAATAACGCCACTCCCCAGAATTTTTGACGTGCTCTGTTCTCCCTCAGCCCCTGCTGAACCCTCTGGCAGAGCAGGGGCTTTAACTCCTGGCCTGCTGTGTCTCCCGAGTTCAGACATCTCCACAGAAGATTCAGCAAGTCAGAGAAATTAGCTTTGATCCTTTTCTGCCAGCGTAGGATTATTCCACATCACGCTGGGTTTGAAGTTCACTCCTAATCCAGTTTTACACGGCTGGGGGGACTGGGCTCCTCCCAGCCCAGCGCTGCAGCCTCTGATTTAGTGGATCTTCCTTGATACTGAGATTCAATTTGCATTCCCATTCCTGATCCCATTCCATCCTGTGCCATCCCACAACTGCTTCCTGGGATCCTTACCCTCCCCGTGCTGTTTTGGGTGCTCATTGCATACATTAATATGCATTGATGGATATTTAAACCACGCCCTTGCAAACAGCTCTGGTGTGCTGTGTGGAGGTTTCCAAGCTGTAGGAACAGATTTACATACAAAAAGGGTTTGGAATGTCCAGCCTGGATCTTTGTGCAGGGAAACAGCTGGTGTGAAATGAGATTCCAAGAGCCACCTGTGCAGAGCTGATGCTGATCATGGCAAAGTAGAAGGTCCTGTCTCCATTTTCCAGAGATCTAGTGCTCAGTCTTGAGGGGTTTTTTTATCATTATGTTTTATTTATGATATTTGTAACCTCATAAGTTTTCTTCCTAATAAATGTGTATTTTCGGGCAAAAAAAAATCCTTGTCTGTGATCCTTTGAAATGCCTTTTTACAGGCATTCAGCATCCTGAACATTTTCTCCTCATACACACCGGGCATGGGGATAGCAAAGCAGCAGAGCATTCCAGGAGCTGTTTGAAGTCCCCAAAGGATGCATTTGAAAGTGACATCGTGTTTTGCTGGACCAGTAAAAGGTCAGTTTAGCACCTGCATCACTCCCAGGGATTTTTCAGGAAGTGCCTCCTGGAGCAGAAAGCACTGGATACGTCAGAAATATGGTTTATATACCAAAAACAGGGTTTATAGGTAAGAGTTACAGTTTCAGGTCTCTAAGCGTGGCTGTATTTTAGTGGGAAGCCCAAGAGGTCCCAGAATGGAATTCTCCTCCCTGTTCCTGCCCTGTGCCTTCCTTTCACACACCTTGTAACAAGAACACAAAAGGAGAGAGTTTTTAACACTCCTGTAGCATGGTTGGCAGAGAATATCTCTGTTTTTCCATGCTGAGTTGCTTGGGTAGCCCCTGCTCCTGCTTCTTCCTTCACTGGCGACAGCTCATTGAGAACCTAAATCCATCCCAGTGGTATTTAATCATGGAGTCACAGAATGGTTTGGCTTGGAAGGGACCTTGAAAATCATCTCGTTCCAACCCCCTGCCATGGACAGGGAACCATCTTCCTCCCCTGAAGCTGTCCTTGGCAGAAAAGCACCATTAATCCTCACGGGAACCTCCAGGGACTTCACAGCACCCCTGCAGGAAAGGTGTTGTGGAATTGTCCTCTCCCATCCTAACAAGGCTTTGACCATACCAGAGCACCCTCTACAAAAAAAAAGAAGGATTTTTTTTTAAGCACATCAGCTCTGGAAGGTCACAAGGCTGTCAGAGTGACTTATCTGCTCTCCTCTGGAAATGGCATTTCTGGAAGGCTGTGGCGGATGCTGCTCTGGCAGTCTGGGCTGAATCCTGCGGAAGGGCTTCAGGAGATCCATCAGATGCCCTACTTAATTTAAAATGTTCAGAGTTTCTTTTATTTTTTTTAATATATTTTTTGTTTTGTTCTTTTCGCTGTAGTAAAATTATTTTTACGACCCTTCGGGTATTACCTGCTTTTATAAATCTTTCTATAATTAAATTTACAAATCCGCCTGTGAGCTGGTGATGTGTAAAACCTTGCAAACGGGACCCTTTGTGTGTTAACCTATATTTATGTTACTTTTATTCCTTCTGGCAGTAATTATCCTGGCTCTAGGCCTAGGATTAATCTATAAGATGCTGAACATGCTTGAATTTTTTTTTCCCCCCCCTTCTCTGTGGCAAACTCGTCTTATGCAGAGCAGGGCATTTTTGAAACTGCTTCCTATGAAGTGGTTTCACTGTTTTACCCCTCTTAAGGGGGGAGGAGGAGCCGTGGCAGAGGTTAATTGATCCTGGGCCGTGGATATGGAAGGAGGAATGATTCAGCCTCCGTCATTTGGTGCTGGGCCGTTTCCGAGCCTGATGACGCAGCTTTGGCTGCCTGGCCAAGGGACTGTCACCGTCACTGCTCTGCAGGACTGTGGGGACAGACTGGGACAGGGCTGGGGGTGCTTTAAAAGCTGGACAGAGGCTTCAACTCTGGTCTGGTGGGGCTGGAACTTCCATGCCATGGACAACAGGCAGCTGGACAAGAGCCTGGTGTGCCCAGGTGGCTGAAAAGGCCAATGGCCCCTGGGCTGTCCCAGGAGATTTGTGTCCACCAGGACCAGGGCAGTGCCTGTCCCTGTGCTGGCACTGCTGGAGCACCTCCAGTCTGGGGACAGCTCTGGGACCCTCCTGACAAGACAAAACATTGAGGGGCTGGAGCGTGTCCAGGGAAGGGGCTGGAGCACCAGGAGCAGCTGAGGGAGCTGGGAAAGGGGCTCAGCCTGGAGAAAAGGAGGCTCAGGGGGGACCTTGTGGCTCTGCACAACTCCCTGACAGGAGGGGACAGCCAGGGGAGGGATCTGCTCCCAGGAAACAGTGACAGGAAGAGAGGAAACAGCCTCAAGATCCCCAGGAGAGATTAAGATTAGAAATTGGGAATAATTTCTTCACCAAAAGGGCTGTCCAGCCCTGGCACAGCTGCCCAGGGCAGTGGTGGAGTTCCCATCTCCAGAGGGATTTAAAAGCCATGTGGATGTGGGACTCGGGGCCATGGCTCAGTGGTGGTCCTGGCAGTGGTGGGAAATGGTTGATCTTCTGTGATTATTTTGCCACGGTCTTGAGGGCAAGGTGCTGCAAGATCCTTAAAGGATCATGGAGGGTTTGCACTCACCTTACAGTACCTCAGTGAAACATTTCTTCATCCTCTGACTGAGTAAGAGTTCAGGGACATCAGAGAGAGGCACCAACACTTTCTGGAGACAAGAAAAAGATCTTTTCTGGGTGTTGTGTGAGACACAAGCACAGCCCCAGGCAATCCACAGACTTCCTACAGCTGGGGAAGGAAGTCCTGGTTCCCCCATCCCTAAAAACATTCAGGGTGAGGTTGGGTGGGTCTCTGAGCCGCCTCATCTGGTTGAAGATGTCACCACTCACTGCAAGGGGGTTGGAAGGCCTTTAAAAGCCTTTTCCAAAATATTCTTTGTCACATGTCCTCTCCTCCTCGTCCTCCTGAGGTGGCAGGTGCTGACCAGACCTGCTCCATCCCTTTCTCCATCCCGTCCTTCTCCCCCCTGTCAGTGGATGAGGAAGGAGCTTGTGAGAGACTCGGAGCTGTTTCAGGGCTGCCGCTGCAGCATCATCATCCTCTGGGGGTGTCCCCGTGGCTGAGCTGTCCTTGGGGACTGTCCCCTTGGACACAGGAGCCGTGTCCCAACAGTGGTGGCCTCAACAAGTTCCCCGCTGGAAGTTTCAGCCTTCCTGGATTCCTGGATCGATGCAGCCCCAGGCTCTTTGCTGCTGTGTCAGGAGAGCTGCCGCGGGCTGGAGCAAACTTTGCCCACCGGGAATTATTTTTTTTTCCTTAGAAAACCTTTCTGGAGTCATTGATTTGCAGCGTGTCTGAGCCAAATTTAAGCATGGAGCCGCAGAGATCTGAATTTAGCTGTGCTGGCTGTTTTCCCTGGGAGGAGGGATCATAGGGATGGGTTCGATTGCCTGGGAAAATTAGTGTTGATTTCAGTGAAGAATATTTTATTACAGTGTTTGCATTGGCATTGTCTTCATAGGATAATGGCTGAGAGTTTCCTGTGTTTCCTGTGCTTGTGTGTATTTAATAATTTAATCTATTCCTTCTGAATACTGGCTTGGACTAGGGAAAAAAAAAAAAAGGGCTGGCTGCCTACTCTTAATATCCCATCATAAAATAAATTCACTAATCCCAAAGGTGGAGTTGCAATTAAAAAGAAAGAAAACCGCTGTTGGAAGTATTGAAACGGAATAATATGGTCTGAAGTGGACACTGCCTGTGGTGTTTGCTTCAGATGCTGAAGATGCTGAGGTTGTAGTGCCTTGGAAACTGGGACGCTGTTAGAGGATCCCAGAATGGTTTGGGTGGGGAGAGACCTTAAAACTCCTCTCATTCCACCCCCTGCCATGGGCAGGGACACATTCCACTGCTCAGTGCCCAAACATCCTCTGGGGAAGAACCTTTTCCCAATATCCAGCCCAACCCTCCCCTGACACAGCTCCAGCCATTCCTGGGTCCCGTCCCTGCTCACAGAGTGCAGGAATCAGAGCTGCCCTAATAGAAATACAAATATAAAATGACAAGTTGACCAAGATATTGGCCTTTAAACCTTGTTTTTCCCTGTGTGGGCTGTCAAAACTCCCCCTCAAACTCCCTCCAATCCCCTCAGGCACCGTCTCCACACCAGGAAGGTTCCCCTGCCCTGAGGGTCCAAACATTTGCTGCACATGTGGGGCACAGGAGAGCCAGGGAGGCTGTTGGACACCATCAGGCAGCTCAGTCCACCTCAGTTTGGGGTCTGGTTTGCAAAGATCGGGGCAGGTGAGAGTTGTTGCTGCAGGTTGTGTGTCTGGGAGTGTCCCAAATTCCCTCTGGCTGCTTCCAGTGGAGGTGGGGAGCTCCAGGACAGGGCAGGAGTGCTCCAAGCTCCCCACTTGGGTGCTTTAACATGCCTGGAAGTTTTCCCTTCTTTCCCTTCCCGGGTATCACTCCGGGCCAGGGGAAGTTTTGGATCAAGAGGAATTACCTTCAGGCGGTAATGAAAGAGGCTGTGCTCAGGCTTGCTCATAAATGCAGCTCTGGACCTGTTAAATCAGGCTGTGTGTGGCACTGGGGGATGAGTGCAATCTAATAAAGGTGTTACAAGCACTCGAGTACGGGCAATTAAAATGATAATGATATGCTGGAGCTAACGAGGCTGAGGTGAGGCTTTATGGGGGCCAGGGAGTGCATCCAGGTCTGCCCTGGCACAGAGAAGCTGTGGCTGCCCCTGGATCCCTGGAAGTGTCCAAGGCCAGGCTGGACAGGGCTTGGATCAACCTGGGATAGTGGAAGGTGTCCCTGCTCATGGCAGGGGGTGGAACTGGATGATTTTTAAGGTCCCTTACAACCCAAACTACTCTGGGATTCTGTTTGCAGAGCTTCTGGTCTGCAGGAGAAGAGGAATAAAGGGTCTAATAGGAGGGGAGGATTAACCATCACCCGAAGTATTGCACATTTTATGTAAGACTTGAGCCTGGATTTATAGAATCACAGAATGGTCTGGGTGGGAAGGAACCCTAAAGGCCATCCACTCCAACCCCCAAGACGGGCAGGGACACCTTCCACTCTCCCAGGTTGCTCCAGGGAGGAATCCTTCCTTCACAGCAGCGTTTTCCTGGATCAGGAGCAGCGGCCAGGCTGTGCTCCCTGTGAGCAGCTTGCCCTTAGGAGAGGAGCAGAGCAGGAGCAGAGGAATCCCTGTGACCCACCACTGTCATTCCCTGCCTTCAGAGCTCTCCGTGGGCAGCACAGGGGCTCCTTTATGGCATTGTGTTTACCAAAGCTGCCTGGAGGAGGTTATTTAAACTGCAGTGGTTTGAACCATGCTCTTGACATAATTTTCCCTCCGTCTGCAGCTTAAATATCAGCCTCTTCTCTGAGCTGAGTGACTCTCGTGGTTACTCAGATGCTTTCAAGGTGCAGTCGTTGCCTTTGTGAGCACCTGTGACATTTGGAGCTGCCCAGTCTGATTGCTGCAGAAATCCAGCGTGTTCCAGGCTCCGTGTGGGAATCACAGCAGTTACAGAAGCACATGGAGACACTGGGGTCAGGCTGGAGCTTCTGTATTAAATCATTTAAATTAGATATTAGGAATAATTTCTTCCTCGTGAGAGTGGGGAGGCCCTGGCACAGGTTGCCCAGAGAAGCTGTGGCTGCCCCTGGATCCCTGGAAGTGTCCAAGGCCAGGTTGGATGAGCTTAGATCAACCTGGGATAGTGGGAGGTGTCCCTGCCCGTGGCAGGGGGTGGGATGCAATACTCTTTAATGTCCCTTCCAAACAATAGTTACAATAAGTTGTTTTGCAAACTCCAAATGTGATTATTAAATGAATCTTCATTTGATGCAGGGACAGTCCCATTGTGTGGTTCTGTGGCCACAAAAAAAAAAAAGTGCTTTTTATTTTCAAAAGGAAAAACCCAAACCTGGGGAGAAAGCCCCAGGAGCAGCAGCTTTCAAAGTGTCCTGCAGCTCTATTTCTTTGGGGGTGGGCAGGAAGATTTCTGCCCACTCAAAAAAGCCAGGCTTTTTCAAATAAATAAAAAACAACCAGTTCCTGCAGTGAGATTCTCAAAGGCTTCTAAGAGAACCAGCACTACTGGCCAGGGTGGCAGGAGGGAAAATTTCCTGGTGTCGCCTTGTGTGGCCACTTTGAATCCCAGTTCCTCAGCTCCAACCAAGCAGATTAAGACGTGAGGGTGTGTGGGACCTGGAGCTGGTGAGAACAGCCAGCCTGGGCTCTCGCTGCTGAGAGTGGAGTTGGGATGCTCAGCCTCTTGGAGGAGAGCTCCAAAGTGCTCCTCACAGCCTGGAAACACCTCAGGTTCCTTCATTAGAGCGCAGGGACAGAGAATTGATAAGGTTGGAAAAGTCCTACTGGATCACCCAGTCCAACCATCCCCCAGCACTGCCAAGGCCACCACTGACCCCTGTCCCCAAGGGCCACATCCACATGGCTCTTTAATCCCTGCAGGGATGGGGACTCCACCACTGCCCTGGGCACCCTGTTCCAGTGCCTTACCACCCTTTCCATGAAGAATTTTTTTCCTAATATCCAATCAAAACTTCCCCTGGCACAACTTGAGGCTGTTTCCCCTTGTCCTGTCCCTGTTCCCTGGGAGCAGAGCCTGACTCTCCCTGGCTGTCCCCTCCTGTCAGGGAGTTGTGCAGAGCCACAAGGTCCCTCCGGAGCCTCCTTTTCTCCAGGCTGAGCCCCTTTCCCAGCAGTGCTGGGCGAGGTGCTGGATTATGTTTGGATTTAGCAGCCTGCAGCTGAGTTTGCAGCAGTTCCCGTGCCCAGAGCCAGTGGCAGAGCGAGTGCAGCTGTCAGCGAGCTGCCAGGTGGATTTTGGTCCCTGTGGTGCCTTCACTTCCAGCTTTTCCTGGTTCTGAGGCCTCTGGGGACAATCTCACTCGCTGATGCAATTTGAGAGCCGTCACTCTGTGGGGGCCCAGCACAGACTGGCTCCCACCTTTGCTGATCCCACTGCTTTTGCTGCAGGAAGAGCTGCCGTGCTCAGGTGTTTTGTCCTCGTCTCTGCCCTGCACCGAAGCGTTTGTTTTCCGTCAGGAAATCCCATCGGGCGTGAGGAGCCCCCGGCTGCCCTCAGCACCAGCACGCCATCCATGGCTCTGTCCTCCCGTGATCCCAGCGAGTGCTGCGGTCCCAAACCAGGAATCTCCACGGCACAAACAGGACAGGCAGGCCAGGAGCAGCTGAGGAAACCTCCCAGAGAGGGAGCCGCGTGTGAATTAAGGGTCGAGTAAGGATAGGGAAGAGGCTCCGGCAGGCTGGGATTGTGTTCAGCTCCTCCTACGCCCACACGTGGGAGGCAGCTCCCGGGAAAAACCACGGCTGCCTCCGCTGGCTGCAGGAAGATTTCACCAGCGGCTGCAGTGGGAGCCAGGAAAGCAGCCTTGCAGGTGGATACCTGCGTTTGGCTGGGCTGGGAATTACATCTGGGATGGAGCCCCATCCGCCAAGCATCATCCATGCCCTGAGGAGCTGTGGCTGCCCCTGGATCCCTGGAAGTGTCCACGGCCAGGTTGGACATCGGGGCTTGGAGCAGCCTGGAATAGTGGAAGCTTTCCCTGCCCATTGCAAAGAATGAAACTAAATGATTTATAGGGTCCCTTCCACCCCAACCATTTTAAGATTTCATGGTTATTCTTAAATAAACTGTTTCCCATTGCAGAGATGTGTTGGCCTTCTCTTTAAATGTAAGATTTATTTTAAATGGATATAATACATGAATCCTGTGCTCCACCTCAGCATCAATTCCACATTTTAGGTGGAAGCTTTAAAACATTGAAGAACTCCTAGTTGTTGACCCTGGCTTGGTTTTTTCCTCCCATTCCCTCCACCCCTTCTCCATTTCCCTGTTTGTGGAGTTCCAAAGCATGGAGGTGGATATTGGGCAACCAGTGCCCTGCAGCAGGGATTTGAAACTAAATGATTTATAAAGTCCTTTCCAACTTTCCATGATGGATAGAGATGGCAGAGCCATGAGGTTTCCAGTGCAAAGCCAGGAACATCCCATGAAAACCTCGCACATCCCATTACCTGCGCAGGCTCTCCAGGGTTTTGGGAGCTTCCCAGCGAGGGAGAGACGTGGGGGAAGCGAGTCCCAGGTGGGAGTGTGTTTTTGTACCAACACTGAATTCAAAAGGAGCCGTGAGCGCAGAGACAGCTGAGCAACAGCGCAGCCTCCACTTTCCTTTCACACCGGGAATTGTTTCCACTCAAAGGGCTGCTTTGCATTTTTATTTGATATTAATTTCCCTTTCAACAGTGTCACTCGTGACTCTTGGGTACAGCCTGTGATTCTTCACATCTGAGTGCAAAAAGCCAGGCTGGGCATTGAGCTTTCCTGAGCTGGAAATTCCTGCCCTCTTAGTTTGTGGACAGGAATAGCTTTTCCCACATTTCCTGGGAGAATCAGTATTGAATAGAGGATAAAACGCTTCCCTGGGTCCTGGGACATATGGATCTAGAATTGAGCTACCCGCTAACCTCCTGCTAAGTTTTTGGGGACAAGATCTGTTGCCTGCCAGATGTTTGTGCTCTGTCTGGCACAGCAGGGCAGTCTGGGTGCTATTTTTGTAGCTGTGTTAAATAACTCTGTCTACAGGGTTTTGGAGGTGGGAGGGGAAGGTCTGTCAGGGCCCTTTTAAGTGTGACTTGGTGGTTTATTGGTGTTCAGGCTCAGGTAGCACAGGAGATGTTGTGATTCCACAGGTTCATGTGTGGCTTCATCCAGCCCCAGAGCCGCCTCTCTCCTGTGTCTGGAGTTGGGCAGGGCTCAGACAGGCTGGGACAGCTGGGGGTGCTCACCTGGGGAAGAGAAGGATCCAGGGAGAGCTCAGAGCCCCTTCCAGAGCCTAAAGGGGCTCCAGAAGAGCTGGAGAGGGACCTGGGAAAATGACCTGGAGTGACAGAACAAAGGAGAATGGCTTCCCACTGCCAGAGGGCAGGGATAGATGGGATATTGGGAAGGAATTTTTCCCTGTGAGGGTGGTGAGGCCCTGGCACAGGCTGCCCAGAGAAGCTGTGGCTGTCCCTGGATCCCTGGAAGTGTCCAAGGCCAGGCTGGACAGGGCTTGGAGCAACCTGGGATAGTGGAAGATGTCCCTGCCCATTGCAGGGGATGGAACTAAACGATTTATAGGGTCCCTTCCACCCCAACCATTTTAAGATTCCATGATTATTCTTAAATAAACTGTTTCCCATTGCAGGGATGTGTTGGCCTTCTCTTAAATGTAAGATTTATTTTAAATGGATATAATACATGAATCCTGTGCTCCACCTCAGCATCAATTCCACATTTTAGGTGGAAACTTTGAAACTTTGAAGAACTCCAGGTTGTTGACTCTGGCTGTGTTTTTGTGCCATCCATTCCCTCCAACCCTTCTGCATTTCCCTGTTTGTGGAGTTCTAAAGAATAGAAGGAGGATATTGGGCAACCAGTGCCCTGCAGCCTGGAGTACCTTATTTCACTTAAACCCCACAGGCCTGGGTTCCATCAAGCAGATTCCTAAATGAAAACTTCATTAGGTGCAGCCCTCATTAGGCGATGCCTCTGCTGGAGAACACACCTTCAGCTGGGAAAGGGACTGGCAGAAATTCTCCTCTGCCCATCCTGAGGCAGGTGTCCCACACCACTTCCAGCCACGACCTTCCTGCTGCCCTGTCCCACTTCACAGCTGGCCTCCAAATGGGAGTGACAATGCCTGTGGTGGCTCAGGGCCTGTCACCGTCCCCAGCCTCTGCAGCGTTGGAGGGTGGATGTCCAAAAGCTCTTGAAGTGCTGGCTTTGCACCAGCTGCTGTTCCCTCTCTGCTGGGAGCTGCCCTGTCACACAGGCTGGGGAAACAAAGCCAGGACAGCTGGGTGGTGGAATGGCTCAGCAGCCTCTTTTGTTTGCTTCTCGCCCTTGAAAAGCAGAATGATGACATGGAGGAGAGGTGGAGGCACGAGAAAGCTCCTTGTGACAGCTGAGAGTGGGGAGCTCATTGCATAACCCACCTTGCCACGCTCCCAAACCCTGTGGTGTGGTGGTGTGGTGACCAAAAGGAGGGTGTGAAGACTCCAGAGCATCCTTCAGAGGTTTTCCAGCTCTGCCTGATGCTTGTGCATCACCTGTGTCGTGTGACCTCCGGCACAGAATCCACAACGCTTGTGCAAATTAATTATAATGACTTGAAAAGTACGACGTGCACAAGGAGTTTTGGGGCAAGAGAGCTTCAAAGACAGATTGGATTGGGCTTGGAGCAACCTGGGAGGGTGGAAGGTGTTTCTGCCCATGGCAGGAGGTGGAACTGGATGATTTTAAGGTTTCCAACCCAAACCTTTCAGTGATTCTGTCCCTGAGGTAAGGTTGGCAAGGATTGGCTCAGTCAAAGAGGAAATCCCAATAAGGTGTTGAATTTTCTGGCTGCTGATTGCAGTGGGGATGAGGCCCCAAATGAAGAAATGGTGTTTTAACCCCCCCCCCCATACAAAGATTTCTGCAGGGAGGATAATAATGGCACGAGCTCAACCAAGTACAAGGTTCTCTGAGGCAAATGAACTCCCACGGATAGCAGAGAACAAGGAAAGAAAACAGAGGGGGGAAAAAAACCTCCAGCTGGGTTGGAGCAGAACTGACTCCTGGAAATCCTCCAGGCTTTGGAAATTGGTAGGCTTCTGGTTCTTGATGGATCCCTCATGGAGCTTAACAAAGACTGGAATATAAAGATATGTTTATACCTTTTCTTTGGGAGTCATTTTGCCTCTGTTGTGGTCTGCAGGACTGTGCCCTCAAGCCTAAAAATAGGGGTAATTGATGTAATCCTAAACCGAGGGAACACACCAGCTGAGTGCACAGATTATCACCCTGTCCCCTCAGCACCTGCAGGCCAGGGGTGGGGGGACATGCAAAGAACGATTTTTTTTTTTTTCTTTTAATGCTTCCCCCTAGTCATCACAAGTGATGAAACAGCAGTGGGCGATGTGAGTGGGGGGTGGAAGGGATGATTTGGCAACCCAGAGATGCTTTGGGGATGGATTTCAGGAAGCTGATATCTTCTCTGGAGGCCAGCCCACAGCTCTGAGCTGCTGTGGAAGATAACCATCCACAAGTGATGGAGGTGACTTCTCTGTCTGAATTTAAGGTGCCTTAAACCTCCTACTGCTGTTTTATTGTTAGAAGTACAGCCAGTGCAGGCTCAGGCTGAAACTCCCTCTGAGTTACCAAATGGGAGACTGAGATCACATCCTTTCCAAGAGGTGTCCAGCTCTCAGGTGCTTCTCTGCATTATTCTGTGTCCTCACAGCCTCAGTCTGCACCAGGGGAGGTGCAGGTTGTACAACAGGAGGAATTTCTTCATGGACAGGGTGGTCAGGCATCCAAGGCACTGCTCAGGGAGGTTTGGAGTCCCCATCCCTGGAGGTGTCCAGGGAAAGACTGAAGGTGGCACTCAGTACTCTGGGCTAGGTGACAAGGTGGGGATTGGTCACAGGATGAACCCTGTGGTCTGGGAGGTCTTTTCCAACCTAAATAATTCTGGGATTCTGTGAAAGAGGCCATCTGCACCAGTGTCCTCATAGCAGGGGTGTCTTTTGTAGCCTCTGAAAGACATTGGGTTGGACTCAAATCCTTTGTTCGAGCTTTTACTCAAGTCAGGATTATTTTCTCTCTTTCATCAGTGGGATCAGAACAAGGATGTTGTGATGTAGAAACAACTGTTTGCAAAGAGCCTTCATTGAGGAAGAGGAGCTCTGCAGGGTCCTGCTGGTCACCAGTGCCTGGTTTCAGCTGGGACCTTGCAGGGTGTGCAGAGATGTGTCACAGATGGAGTGACAGGATGAGGGGGAATGTCTTCCAACTGAGAGGAGATTTAGATGGGATATTGGGAAGAAACTCTTCCCTGTGAGGGTGGTGAGGGTGCCCAGAGAAGCTGTGGCTTCCCCTGGATCCCTGAAAGTGTCCAGAGCCAGGTTGGACGGGGCTTGGAGCAACCTGGGATAGTGAAAGGTGTCCTGGGAACACAAAAATGAGCATCAGGAGCACTCCCGGCTGCAAAGGGGCCACTTCTCCGTGCCTGGGCCGTGCTGTGGCCGGGATGCAGAGCAGCACTGACCCTTCCAGCCACAAGGCTGGAGATTTTAAAGCTCTTCTGGGGAGAGTCCTCCTGCCCAGAGTAACTGTGTCTTCATTATGTCTGGTAGATGCTGCTGAAAAATTAATAACGCACTTACGGGCCTTAGTTAAGGATCATGCTCCGGGCAGGGAGAGAACGTCCCCGCTGATGGGGCCTGGAAACCTGGAGAGCCAAGTGGTGCCTGCAATTTATTCCCTTTTATTTAGCATCCATATTTAATGCTTTGCCTCTTTCAATGGCTCTGCAAATACGAACGAATTAATTGGGGAGTTACGGCAGCGCACATAACGAGGAGAGCCCTGCTAATTAGTTCGGGGCGGGGTGTTGATGGAGCTCTGTTCAACAAGTGCTCCCGTTCATTCCCTCCTTCCTGTCTAAGTTACGGTTTGAGCTGCGTTTCGCTGATGAGGGAAATCCAAAATTCAGCAAAAATGCCTTCTGAAGGGTTTTTCTCAAAAAGGAAAAGCAAAACATCTGTGTTCTAGGAATAGGAGTTACACTGATGTGTTTAATTTAGGGATTTAACTCATTTTAAACTTCTTTTTTTTTTTTTTTAAGCCTTACTCTCTAGCATTAAAAACATAACTGGCTGGGAATGTATCTCTGATTAATTGCTTTGCAGCAAACGAGAACATTTCAACAAATCCTCCATGCACATTTTAGATCCTAATCCAGGGGTAACGTGTTGGACAGTGCACCACAGCGATCAAGGTAATTCCACCCCTGTTAGAATAAGACTTATTTCATAGCAGAGATTATTGAATTTGGAATTTCTGGTCCCTCTGTTAACTGCAGTTACTTGTGAGGTGTATTTCTGTATTTTGCATCCATGCTCAAGAGACAGTTTCCCAAGAGTCTTCCCCTGTTGTGTTGCTTCTCATTTCTCCCCCCTACTCATCCTAAATCTCCCTTTAATATTAGTGGGAACATGGTGGAGCAGGAAATGAACACATGAGGGAAATTAGGTTGCTTTTGCTCCGTTTTCATGAATTTCTGTCCAGTAACTCCATCCAGTCATAGAAAAATGGACCCTAACCCTAGGAATTGTCAGAGGTGGGGACGGAGTTGCCAAGATGGAAGAGAATTCCTCCAGGAAGGTCTGTGGAGTCTCTGTTCTTCATTCCCTTCAGGAAGAACTTTCCCAGGCAGTGGCTGAGCACTGAACCAGGCTGTCCAGAGAGGGTGTGGGGTCTCCAGATATTCCAGACTCATCTGGACACAATCCTGTGCCCTGTGCTCTGGGATGACCCTGCTGGAGCAGGGAGGTGAGACCAGATGACCCCACTGTGCTCCCTTCCAACCTTTACCATCCTGTATCCCCTGGTTTTGCTCTTTCCTTGCCAGAAGGGGCATTTTCTGTGATTTTTCTGTATAGCCACCTAACATGGAGAGTGTTCATGCCCCAAATCCCAGCTGTGAACCCAGGACAAACAAATCTCTGGTCCCATTCTTCTCCTTCCTGCTTTACCTTCCCTCCTGCCATGCCAGCAGCAGGAATTCCTGTCCGACTCTGCCCTTTTTGCCCTGAAGACACCACCAACCTCCTTTCTGGGTGTTTTCCCACTGAACAACTTCAGTGACCCCTGGGATGCTCCTTCTCCAGCTCTCATCCCAGTCCTTCCATTCCCTCTGGGATGCTGCCTCATCTTGTTGCCTGCAGGGTGCTGCTGATGCTCTGTATCCTCCTGGGAATGTTGTGGGACTAAGTTTCATCCTGGGCTCTGGGACATTTGCACTCAGCCCCTGTGGAGGCTGGGGGAATGCTCTGCTGGAATGTGGGGAGATGGTCTGCTGGAATGTGGGAAGATGATGTCCTGGAGGCTGGGGAGATGCTCTGTTGGAATCTGGGGAGATGATGTCCTGGAGGTTGGGAAGATGCTCTTCTGGAGGCTGGGGAGATGCTCTGTTGGATTTTGGGAGGATGCTCTGTTGGAATTTGGGAAATGCTCTGCTGGAATCTGAAAAGATGCTCTGCTGGAATGTGGAAAGATGCTGTCTTGGAATCTGGGAATGTGCTCTGCTGGAATCTTGACAGATGATGTCCTGGAGGTTGGGAAGGTGCTCTGCTGGAATATGGCATGATGCTCTCCTGGAAGCTGGGGAGATCTCTGTTGGAATCTGGGGAGATACTGTCCTGGAATCTGGGGAGATGCTGTCCTGGGATCTGGGGAGATGCTCTCCTGGAATGTGAGAAGATAACGTCCTGGAAGCTGGGGAGATGGTCTGCTGGAATTTGAGGAGATGTTTTGCTGGAATCTGGGAAGATGCTGTCCTGGAATATGGGGAGATGCTCTCCTGGAATGTGAGATCATGTTCTGGAATCTGGGAAGGTGCTGTCCTGGGATCTGGGGGGATGCTGTCCTGGGATCTGGGGAGATGCTGTCCTGGAGGGGAGGGAGGTGCTCTGCTGGAGGCAGTCATGGCCAGCACACATCAGCTGCTCCACGGCCGCGCTTCATTCCGGCACCGGGCTCGGATAATCCCCTGTGCCTTTAAACGTGCTGCACATCAAAGCCAAGCAGAGCCGAGGAATTCCCTCTTCCCGCCTCCCTCCCAGCCCGCGCTCCCTCCTTTTCTCGTTTAAATTTTCGGGACTGGAGAGCGGATTGCAGCTGACACAGATTTGTAGCCGTCTCCATGACGACAGAGACGGGCAAGTTGTATGTGGAGCGTGTTCATTGTTAAGTTCCTAATTTCAGTGAGGTCGCTGCATGGTTTTTCTCCTTCGTTTTATTTATTTTTTTTTTTTCCCTGCAGCTCTGAGATACCCTGGAGAAGAAGGAGAGCTGTCGGTGCTCCCTTGCTATCCTCTGAGCAAAACCACTGGGAACCAGCCCCCAGTTTTCAAAGCTTCCCTGTTTTTAACCCCTTCTGCCCATCCCTCTGGGTATTCCGGCGATTCCCACTCTCCCTGAGTCCCCTCGGTGCTTTCTGGGATCTCTGCTACCTCCTCTTGCTTTCAGCGCTGCTGCACAGCCAGTGGGATGCTGTGCAAAGGTGAAGGTACATGGTGGTGATGACCACTCACATGAGAACCATAAAAGCCACCAAACTGTGTCCAAGGATGCAGCATTATCCATATCTTGCCTGGAGAAGTGGGGCACAGCCAGTGGTTTGACAGAGTCTGTGGCATCACTGGCGTTTCAAAAGTTTTGGGTCTTCCAGTTTGACTTTCTCCATTAGGGAAGATTTAGATTGGATATTAGGAAAATTTTCTTCACAGGAGAGGTTGCCAAGCAGTGGAACAGGCTGCTCAGGGAAGTGGTGGAGTCACCATCCCTGGAAGTGCTCAAAAAATTTGTGGATGTGGCACTTGAGGACGAGGTGGTGATGTGAGGTTGGTGGTTGGACTTGTTGATCTTAAAGGTCTTTTCCCACCTTAAAAATTCCATGATTCTCTGATTCTTTTCTCACCTCGAGAAGAAAAACACACCTGCACACAGAGCTGGGGATTTTTAGTGAACTTGGTTCAGAATGGGGTGAAATTTGGTATTCCGGGTTAGGATTAATGCTGCTTGCCCCCTCAAGTCATCCTCTGATAGAATGGGGGAGAGAGAAAATGTGCAGATGCTCTGGTACTCAAGTGACTGTGTGGAGTGCAAAGTCTCCCTCCCTCTTCCCAGAAGAGATGGTGGAATTCACACAATGGAGAGGAAAATGGGATAGCTGATGGCAGAGCAGCTTGGGAAGAGCAGGCTCTGGGGAGACCTCAAGAGAGTACTTAGAGGGGGCTTATTAAAAACAGGGGACTTTTACATTTTAGAGACTTTGTTACATGGACAGAGAGGGACAGGACAAGGGGGAATGGTCTTAAGCTGAGAGAGGGGAGGTTTCAGTGAGATTTTAGGAAGAAATTCCCACCCTGTGAGGGTGGGGAGGCCCTGGCACAGGGTGCCCAGAGAAGCTGTGGCTGCCCCTGGATCCCCGACAGTGTCCAAGGCCAGGCTGGATGGGGCTTGGAGCAGCCTGGGACAGTGAAAGATGTCCCTTCCCATGGCAGGGATGGAATGAGATGATCTTTAATATCCCTTCCAACCCAAACCATTCCAGGATTTTTGCATACCAGGTCACCATTCTCCCAGTTTGGCCAAACTTCATGAACGAGGTCAGATCCTATCAAGAAATGAACGTGCTCAGGCTTTTCTCAGTGCCTTGCCTTTAAAGCTACAATAAAACCCCAAACCATTGGGATGTTTTCCCAACAACCCCCACCTTTGTGGCGTCAGGGATGTTTCTTTTCCTTGGCTGCAGATGGAAAGCAGGGGGCAGATGGGACACTTGAACTGCAGTGCCCTGTGCTACTTCCAATGCCCGCTGTCAGCAGGTCAGTTTGAGCCTGGCTGGAAGCCCCTGGGTGTGTTAATTGAATTAATCTCCTTCCTATAAAGCACTGAGCTCTTAAGGTCAATGTGCAGTGGAACACGGAGCAGCAATTGAGGTACTCGCTCACTCGTGTGCACGCTGGAAGGAGGAGTGGTCTGATCAATTCCTCCAGGAAGGATCTGCCTGACATTTCAGGCCCAGATGGTTTCCTTGGGATGGTCTTCATGCTTCCTCACTCAATTTCTGTCCTCTGACTCATTCCCTCTCCTTGTGGCTCCATTGAAAGTGTGGGTTTGAAAATGAAGGTTCACAGCAGTTCCTCACTTCAGCTCTGTGTGGAGGGGGGTGGGTTTTGTGCAGAACAGTCTGCTCTGATTTACCCAAGGAAGCAATTTATCCTCCTTTTTTCAGTATTTGTCCATTTTCCTTTGCCTCTGCACCTTTCAAACAGACAGAGAGTTGTTACCAGGACTTTTCTTAGTGGAGATGAAGAAGCAGTTGATCAGAAGAGATAAAATCCCATCAGGGGAATGTGGAATAAAACTTCTCCCTGATGTTCTGGAAGGGACTTTGCAGGATTTGAAAGAAAGACTTTGGGTGGATTAACCTGAACAGCAGCACTTGGATGTTCCAGCATGTCATGATTCCTTCTGCTTTTGGAGAAAAAACCATTGTTTTTGGGCAGGATGGGTGTGATTTCAGGAAAGGGAATGATGTCACGAGAAGAGCAGGAAGGCTGTGAGCATCTGTGGGAAAACTGGAAGTGGGGAAGGGCTCCCCACCTGCTCCAAAGAATGAGGAGGGATCGCTCAACTATTGCAGGAAAAACAAAAACACATAGTTTTTCCAGAAAAAATGCATCTTTTTGATTCCTGGAAACCAAAAACATGGTTTCCAGGAGCTCTGGAAATGGCAGATCCCTGGGGATAACAGAGATCACCACACTCTTGTCTCTGGAGCAGCTCAGAGCTGAGGGTGGATAAAACCTGATTTTCCACCCGCAGAAAGCCACAGATCTCCTCCCTTTTCTGCCAGTTTGTCCTTTTCTCACTAGTTACAGGCTACAAAAAGGTCATTTTAAAAGGACAAATCCAGTCCCCAGCCTTAGAGAAGGGCTGTTATTACTCAGAAAACAATAAAATCAAATAATGCCAGACTTTGCAGGAGTCCCTCTGTACAGAGAACTCGAGAGGATTTGCTGTCTCCCTGGGAAAGAAATTACAGGCTGGGAGTTAACTCTTCTGCTTGAGTCATTTTTCAGAGTTGATTTTGGCTTTGCTGCGAAATATCTCATCAGATTTTTTTTTGTTTGCCTGCTGACATTTTAATAAAAAATATTTTATTTCATGCCTATAGTACTTAAAAAATAATTGTGAGGGAAGGCAAAGGGATAGCTTTTCATCAAGTATCTCATTTTCCTAAGGATCTTTGCTTGGAAAATGTATTTTTTTTTCCGAGGAAGCCCATGTGCTTCAGGAGTTCAGGATGAGCAGAGCTTCAGCAGGAGAGAGAAGCAGAAATGCAAAAGATTTGCACAAGTTCTGACTCGCTCAGAACAAAGAGCAGGAGGTTCCAGCCCTGCTCCCAAGTGGAATCACCAGCACCTGCCCCATCCTCGGAGAAGCCAGGTGCTCCCCCTGAAGCTGCTGCTGCTCTTTTTGCTCTTCTTGCAGGAGCTGTGCTGCAAAAAGCATTTGCATTACAGATTCAATTGGAATTACTGGTTGGAGATGGGAAGACTTGCACAAAGACCTGATTTATTATTGGGAATTCACACTAGTGGGGCTATTTCTGCTGCCCCCCACAAGGCTTAGGTTGGCCTCCAGACCTTTGGGGCTGCCATGCCCTGCATGCAGAGAGGGGAGCAGAGAGGTGTCAGATAATCCTGGCTGGCTTTGAGGAGCGAGGTGAGGAGTTGGGCATGTGGACTTGGTGGGCTCGCTGTGCCAAGGTGCAGGGGCTTGGCTTAGAAATGGCAGGAAACACAAAGAAAAACCCAGCCTGGACTGATCACAAGGTGGAAAATGTAGCCTGGAAGTGGAGCGAGGAGGTGGGATCAGGAGTGTCTCTAGAGCAGCTTGGTCCCATCTGACCTTGGGGCCCTGGTGGAACGTGGCTCCAGTTTCTGGTGTTCCTGGCACAGCCGGGGCGAGGCCAGGCTGGACTGGGCAGAGTTCAGAGACAAGTCCAGAGGAGGGGGTTGGGCTAGGTGACCTTTAAAGTTCCCTTCCCACCCAAACTTTCCATGACTCTGTGATCTATTTCCAAATCATCCCAAATTGATCAGCTGGGGTGACAGTAGAAGGAGTTTGGGGCAGCAGCTGGAAGCATCTTGTGTTTTGGAGCCACCAGCAAGGAGACTTCTGTGCCTTGACCCTGGGGGCCGAGGTGTCCCTGTGTCTGACCATGGCAAGGAAACCTGGCATAAGTTGATCCCAAGGGCTGAACTTGGTGAACCCAGGGGTCAAATGGCTTCAAATCGCACCCTGGGATGGCCAAAGCCTCACCAGGACAGCTGCCACCTCCTTGGCAGTGCTGGGCTAACAGTAGGACTCAGTCTTGGAGGATTTTTCCAGCCTAAACAATTCCATAATTCTATACCAACCCGTGCAATAATTTCCTTTCCGAGTTCTCCTCCTGAGGCAGGTCCCCAGCTCACTGCCAGCGGAGCCATTCCCTATTCCCTGTCCCCAAGCACCACATCCACACTTCTTTTACATCCCTCCAGGGGTGCTGATTCCACCACTGCCCTGGGCAGTTGTGCCAGCGTTGACAACCTTTCCCCTGAAGAAATTATTCCAAATATCCAACCTACACCTCCCCTGGCTCCGCCTGAGGCCATTTCCTCTTGCACTGTCACTTGTTACTTGGGAGAAAGGACCAACACCCAAAATGAAACATTAAAAAAAAATATCTCTTCCAGTCCCTTGGCTTATAACCCTCCCTCTGTCACAGCTGGGTTGGAGGAAAACACAGGAATTTTCAGCAGGTTTTGAGGTAGTTTGGATGGGGGTGATCCATCCCATCACTGAGGCGTCCATGGGTTTGCAGTGCTCACAGGGCAATGCCCTCTGCTTTAGAAACACCTCCCTGCCCGACTTCCTGGCTGTCTTTGGGGACACTTCCCACCTCCTTTTGCATTTCCAACACTTTGGGGTTGAGAGCACTTTCCTGCCAGGAAAAGATCGCGTGCAGAAATCACCCGGCGCCTTCCTGCACGGGCTCTTTGCCTGTCCCTGAGCTCCTTGCAGCGGCTGCTGTTGCAAGTTTGCATTCCTGACACTTTGCCAGGATGCACTGGAGCTTTTCTAGCCCCTCCACTCGGAATGAAGGGGATCTGTCTGTGCGATTTCCATGTTGCCCTGTGTGTGTTCACCTACCACGGGGCAGGCGCGCGCTCCCAGCTCTAGGAAACATCCCCTGAAACCACAGCCTGAGAGGGGGTGGTGCTGGAGGCTGAGATTTCATTTGGGAGGAGGAGATGCTGTCTGGCTTCTGCACAAGGAAATCCAACCCTTTCCAACCTGAGGATCAGATCAAGCACTTGCCAGTCCGCTAAATGCACCAAGTGCTAATTTGGTGGGGTTTTTTTTCATCTTCTTCGTGCTCCTAAAATAGGATCCCTCCTCTGGCTATCCTTGGGAAGCCTTCAAGGAGGTTAAAAATACAAATGTGAAAGCTGTAATGAGGAATGTCCCCTCGGGATTGACTGGGAGCCTTTCAGATGTGCTGAGGAGTCAGGGCACAGGAGCGAAGCTGGAGCACTCGCACGGGGGAAGTTCTCGTTGCAGAGCCGCAGAGGATGTGAACGAGAAGTTGCGTGATGAAGGACACAGAGAAATCATGGAATTATAGAATGGTTTGGGTTGGAAGGGACCTTAAAGCTCATCTCATTCCACCCCCTGCCATGGATTCTGCTTGGAGCCTTGTAGAGCAAGCGGTGGATCATCCGTGCACTAGTGGGAAAGAAAAACAAACTCAAAGCGCATGAAGTTGAACCAGGCCAGCCTAAAGAGTTCCCAACCACCCTCAGGGGATTAGGAGGAGCCTAAGATCTAGAGCTTGGATGTTAGGGAAAAAAAAAATCTTCACTGGAAGCGTGCTCAGGCATTGGAACAGGCTGCCCAGGGAAGTGATGGAATCAGCACCTCTTGGAAGTGTTCAAAACCACGTGCGTGTGGCACCTGGGGACAAGGTTTAGTGGTGAATATGGTGGAGCTGAAGGAATGGTTGGACTCCGTGATCTTGGAGGTCTTTTTCAACCTAAACAATTCTGTGATGTCTGGGATCAGCTGGCTCTAAGATTTTGAGTCAAAAACAGCCACTTTAAGTACCCTCAGCCAAGCCCAAGGAGGGGGGTTTCAGAAGGACATCCACCTTCATTTAAACACTGCAGGAACACAAGGCTTTTTTCCATGTTCCTGGAAAAGTTGTGCCAGTGGCTAACTCTTCTCTGTGTGGGAAATTTGCATCCTTGGAATTTTTATGAATTGAGGAAGTTTTTTTTATTTCTGGGCAGTGGTCGTTGTTCCCCCTGGGTGCACTCAGAGCCCTCTGCTCACCCTCCTCTTCCAGGCAGGCTGGCACGGATTCAGACTTCCAGGAAAACATGATGTGATCCTTGGGGTTGTCCTGTGAAGAGCCAGGAGTGGGACTTGATGATTCTTGAGCGTTCCTTCCATTGTAGGATTTTATTCTCTAAAGCCAAATCCTCACTAAACCTCTAAATCTCTTGGCATTAAGGACATTAATATCATCATTTTGGAAAGACCCCAAGCGAAGTGAGTCGTTCTGCAGATAAATTAACTTTTTTTTCCCCATCACACTTCTGTGGGATTTAATCATTTAATTCCTGCAGGAATGGGTTTGTGGTGCAAGTTGAAGTTGGGTGAAGCCTGGTTTAGTGTAAAGGTTCCTACTGTTAAAACTGTGGAAAGGAAAATCTGTTTTACAGCACAGTAGATGGTAAATAGCTGGGTGGGCAAGGCTGAGACTCAAGCCTGGTTTTAACTGGGTTTGGCAACAGGAGAAAGAGGAATGTTCCAGCAAAAGGAAACGCCCTCAAGTTGTGCTATGAGAGATTTAAGCTGGATATTGGGAACAATTTCTTCACCAAAAGGGCACTCGGGTTGGAACAGACTGCCCAGGGCAGTGCTGGACTCACCACCTCTGGAAGTGTTTCCAAGTGTGGATGTGGCACCTGGGGACATGGTTTTGTGGTGGACACAGTGGTGCTGGTTGATGGTTGGACTCAATGATCTCAGAGGTCTTTTGCAGCCCTAATGATTCCATGAGTGGCTCAAATGGAAAGCCACATTTCAGATCTCTGCCCTCATCCTGTTCCTCGCCCCTGAGACAATTAGGGTTTGCAATGGAGAGGCAGAGATTTGGTTTCCTCCTGGACCAGCATCCTGCTCCAGGAGCAGCCCAACAGAGCCAGGGTTTCAGGTCCCCTCCAGGCCTGGGACCTGCAAGATGGGGACAAACTTTTTATCAGGGCCTGTAGTGATAGCACAAGGGGTGGCAGGTTTAAACCAATAGAGGGGCAATTTATATTAAAAATAAAGGAGAATTTTTTTTTTTTTTTATTGTGAGGGTGATAAAACACTGGCACAGGCTGCCCAGAGAATCTGTGGATGTTCCATCCCTGGAAACTTCCAGGCCATGTTGGATGGAGCTTGGAGCAACCAGGGATAGTGGAAGGTGTCCCTGCTCATGTCATAGGGGTAGAATGAAATGCTCATTAAGGTCCCTACCAACCCAAACCATTGTAGGATCTTCTGATTCCCCCTATTTTGCAAGACTTGTGCCTGTCATTTCTTTGGGGGTTGGGATGACTCAAAGTGGGAGCAAACCCTGCCAACCCACACGTGGCTACTTTCACCTTCAGCATCTTGCAGGATGCAAGAGTGCCTGTTCAGCTGATTTTTCCTGGGAAACTGTGGGCAGGGAGGTGGGCAGAGGGAGGATGTATCCAGGTGAGGAGCATCTGTCTGTACCAGCGGATTTAACCCCAGACTTGGAGTCTGGAGCAGAGTTATCCACGATGTTACATTCCAGGGTCCTGCACTGTTTGTCCTGGCCGTGCTGCCCAGGTGATGGGTCCTGGCAGGTACAATCTCTGTGTGCAAGTCCAGATCTCCTCAGGGCCACATCAAACAAACCAACCAGGGCAAGGGCAGGAGGCTGAACCCACCTCTGGGATCACCCCTGCCACTGAATCCACGCGGTGATCCCCAACATCCCTCTCCCAGACAATATCTGGGCGTGCCTGAGGGTTCAGCAGGGATGTTTTCCAGCAGGCTCCGTGCCAGCCTGCTTTGGAGGACGGGAGAGTTTGTCCATATGGATGTGAGCTGTGCCATGCTGCTTTGCCCTCAGAGAACTGGCCCTGACCCATTTTTTTTTTTCCTAGCAGGGATGTGGGACGCGTGGCCTGGAGGTGCTGGATTCGTCAGGCTCTGCAAGCAGAGCTGCCCTTTGCCAGGTGCCTGGAAGTTTTAGGGGCTGTTAATGGGAGAATTAAACCCCACTGGCTGCCCCTCCATTTCTGGGAAACCCCAGATGTAATCCAGCATCCAGGGTTTTCAGTGCATCCAAGCAGAAGTAGCCCCAGATCCAGAGCATCTGCAGCCAAACCACAGGAGAAACTGAGGCACAGGGCTTGTTTGACCTACTAGGACCCCACGAGATCCAGATGCTGGATCCATACTCTGGAAATCATCACCAGGGGGGTGCTGTTTGGATGTGGGTGACTGGTTTGGGCAGTGCAAATCAAGGCAAAAGCAGTGTCAGGAACCAGGGTGCTGCAAAGATGCGCCGGGGCTCAGAAGGGCTCGTCTGACCCGAGATCATTTGGATCTCAGGCACAGGAAGGGATGGTTGGGGTGTCCTATGCAGGGCCAGGAGTTGGGGACGATGTTCTTTGTTGATCCCTTCCAACTCAGGGTGTTCTGTGGTTCTGTGATCCTGCCAGTTCTTCAGGGAACTCATTGCTGAGAGAGGGAAGTTGACTCCAGAGGTTTATGTAACTGGAAAACTCATTAGAATAAGGGAAATTTGGAAAAAAAAATCTTAAAAAGCCCAACTATCCATCTCTGTAGGTGGAATCCTAAAATCATTTAGGTTGGAAACAATGTTTAAGATCATTGAGTCCAACCATTCCCCTGCACTGCCAAGGCCACCACTAACCCATGTCCCCAAGTGCCACGTCCACAGGGCTTTTAAATCCCTCCAGGAATGGAGAATCCACCACCTCCCTGGGCAGCTGTTCTAGGGTTTGACAACCCTTTCCATTAAGAATTTTACCTAATATCCAATCTAAATCTCCCCTGGTCCAACTTGAGGCTGTTTCCTCTCCTGTCCCTGTTCCCTGGGAGCAGAGCCTGACCCCCCCCAGCTGTCCCCTCCTGTCAGGGAGTTGTGCAGAGCCACAAGGTCCCCCCTGAGCCTCCTTTTCTCCAGGCTGAGCCCCTTTCCCAACTCCCTCAGCTGCTCCTGGTGCTCCAGCCCCTTTCCCAGCTCTGTTCCCTTCTCTGGTATCACCAAACGTGGAGAGATTGGGAGAGTTGTGGGAAATTCTCACCTTACCCAGTTCTCACCCTTTCCTTGGGAATCTGCTGTTGACCATTGCTGGGGCCAGCAAGTGGATGAGTCTGACCCAGCAGAGCAGGTTGTGAGATCTTATAGGATTTGGTCTGACTTTGATTCAAAGGAGTTTGGGTTTGTGAGCCCACTTGGGACATTGTCACCCTGATCTTTTTCAGCCTTCTGATGTTTGCGTTTTTGTAGTAAAGTTTCTCACACATTTTCAGGTAAACAAAGTAATGTTCACATTCCTCTGTGGAGGATGGACAATTGATGGACTTCTGGTTTGTCCAGTGTAGCAGAAAAAGTGTCAACCTCATTGTCCAATCCATGGTCATTGTCCAAAGTCTATATAAACCCAAGTCAAAAAATAAACCTCTCTCTTTTTGCCCTGACGACCTGACTGCGTGCATGTCGTTCTTCTCGTGTCCTGTCACGACAGGACATCTCATGGATGTTTGAATTATGGGATAGCTCAGCAAATCCTAGTGCACAGCACACGAAAGTCTGGTCAGGGATTTGGGAAAAGAAGTGTTTGCACTCCAAGGGACTTAAATATCCCAGAGACAACATCTCAGCTGCTGTGTGGCTTCAGAGCCGTGCTGGAAACTCCTCCTGGCCACCAAGGTGACGTGTTCCATCCCCCAGGACACATCCACAGAGATGCAACCTTCACCACAGGGAGCCTGGCTCCTACCCAATGTGCTGCATAAAATAATAATAATAATAATAATAATAAAATAACCAGTTTCTCCGGACTTCCCAGCTTTCTGTGTTAACCACAATGGCTCTTTTAAGTGAGGGATGGATTCCCTGGATGCTCCCAGGATGTATTTGGTGCTCATCTGGATGAGGAGGATGAGCAGCCCTGCTGAATGAATAAAGAGCAGAGCTTTGCTGCTCCAGGTGACGTTGATTCTAATGCAAAATGGCACAAAGTGGAGCAGGAGGAGTTCACCAGCTTTCCAGAAAAGCTTCACCTGGTGGGAGCACAGGCGGGAACTGACCTTGAAGGAAACTCAGCTCAGATTTGGGACGTCTGTGAGGCACTGGAAAAGCTGCTCGGCATAAAGGGAATGGTTTGCAGCAGGGTTTGCACCTGGAAGCACAACTGGATGGGGCTGGTTCAGTGGCTGAACAACCCTCTGAGAAGCAGCTGCTGCTGAGCAAAATGAGTCCCTGGACTACCATTCCCACTGATTTCTTCCTGCAGGGAGAGAGGCTGTGGAGCTCCACTCCAGCGGGAGGCGTTGGCCCTTTTTTGGTGCATATCTCTGTGAGAAGACAAAGCACAGGATCCCCTCTCCCCTCTGAGTGGAAGCTGCTGTCACTTTTGTGAGCTTTCTTTCCTCCAGTCCTGCTCCCCTGCCCCGCTCCCCAGATTATCTGAACCCTCCGTGTGTATTCCACATGACAGGGACAAACCAGCACAGGGATATTTTCTTCCTCTCTCCATCAATCCAGGAGCGTGGCTCCTTCCACCCATCAAAGAAGCATTTTTATTCCCTTGCTCCACGTCACTCCTGAACTGCTCCCAGCCAGGAAGTCTCTGCTTGAAGCAGTGTTTGATTTAACCAGAGGCAACTTAACGCCGTAGTCATCAGTCAGTTCCTGACACTATCAAGGCCAGGAAGATAAAGGAGCGAATTAAAAGGGAAAAGAATAAAATTAAAAAAAATGTAAAAAAAAAGAGAAAGAGAATAAAAACAATATTAAGAATTTAAAAAAACCTGTCCTCTAAGATCTGATTTTGTGTGAAATGTTTTCATCTTTGGAGTGAGCATTAACAGCTGATCAGCAGCCTCTGCCCTATTGACTCGCTGGTAACGTGCAGTTGTTCAAAGGGACAGGGAATACCAGCTCCTGCAGGACATGAAGGGCTGGCAGCTGCCTGGATCAGACTCTCATGCAGCCTTGCCAGCTCACCACAGGCTGCAGGAGAGGCCTGGCTGCCTCTCTGGTCTTGCTGGATCTTAAAAATTGCTGTGTCTGCACGGGGGATTTCTTCCTTGGGCTCCTCAGTGAGAAAAAACTACTGGACAGGGCAGCATCAGGGAGGAAAGGCTGGCAGGGCTTTCCTCAAGAGGGCTTCTGGTGGCACTTTTTGTCAGGGAGAAGATCCCCTGGCACATGGCCGGGATTTTACGTGGCCTGGAATGGTCAGTGGCTGCAGACAGGTCAGCCAGGACTCCTGAGGGGTTTGCCAGGGCTTTCTGCAGGCAGGAGTTGGGATGGAGCTGTGCCATCTGCCTTAACATTTCTAAGCATCCCCACCACTATTTTTGTAGTCACCTGCTCATGCCTGAGCTGGAATACAAGCCAGACTTTCCATGGATGTAAAGAAATGGAAATTGAGTGACCTTGGTGGGGGAGCTTTGGTTTACAGCACTTGTGGTTGCCTTGGGCACCAATGTCAGGGCCACTCGTTGATCCACAAGTGTGGGAATGCTCGGATTGAAGAGGAAATGGCCTCAAGTTGTGCCAGGAGAGGTTTAGATGGGACACTGGGAAAAAAATTCTTCACTTAAAGTGTGGTCAGGCACTGGCACAGCTGCTCAGGGCAGTGGTGGAGTCCCCATCCCTGGAGGGATTTAAAAGCTGTGTGGATGTGGCACTGGGGGACACGGCTCAGCGGTGGCCTTGGCACTGCTGGGGGGATGGTTGGACTCGGTGTTCTCAGAGGTCTTTCCCAACTTTACCAATCCTGTGATTCCATGATCTCATTCCCACGTGTTGCCACGTGTGCCCAGCAGTGGCCGGGTTGGAAGCAGTCAGGGGAATCCCTTTCAAGGTTCCTTGACTGATGTCTGGCATCTAAAACTTCCTTCTCCTGGGATTCTTTGACTAGGCTGGATGATTTTCCAACACAGCAAACACCTGGCTTCTGATGGTATTGAATCCCAGAAACTGGATTTGGGAGAGTTGAGTGCAGTTAAGTCTTAAGGCAACCCTACCTGCATGATTCCCTGTCTCTCAAGTCCTGCCTCGCGAATTCCGCAATCAGAGAAAGCTGTTTCTCCCAGTTGACTTCAGGACACCATTGCTGGCTTATCCTAAAATTCCTGTTGCCCTCAAATCCTTTTTAGGGTGGAATGGGATGGTGAGGTGGCCCCTGGAGACCCCAGCTCAAGTTCTCTGAAGGGCACCACCTGAGATGTGGCTGTGTCAGAAGCTCAGGGCCCCTGGTTTCTGGAACAGAGACAGCCTCAGCTGTGTGTGCAGATTCCCAAAATGCAGCTGGATCCTCCTGCACCTGCTTTCCCAAGGATGGTGGAAATGGAAGCAGGAATCAGTCAGCAACGCATCTTTAAAGCTTTGTTTGCATCATTAGGCACTTCTGAGCAATGACCTGACATCTGAGGGGTCAGGATGCTTCGTTATCCCTGCTGGGATTAAACACACCTCTGGAAAAGTGTTTCGTGGCTTTTTGTTTAACATTTCGGTGTAAGATGGGTGTGACATGCCAAGCAATGCTGTCTGATGGGCATTCGGGCTCTCATGGAGGAAGGATATGGCACTGCCCAAAGTGGGAAGAAGGGAAAAGGAGTTGGTCTCACCTGGAATTCACTTCATCTTAAAGGGTGGCTTATAAAAAAAGAGGAAGACGGACTTTTTACACAGGCAGATTGTGACAGGACAACAGGAATCTGTTTTAAATTAAAAGGGAACAGATTTAGATTAGATCTTAGGAAGAAATTCTTCCCTGTGAGGGTGGGGAGGCCCTGGCACAGGGTGCCCGGAGAAGCTGTGGCTGCCCCTGGATCCCTGGAAGTGTCTAAGGCCAGGCTAGACAGGGCTTGGAGCAACCTGGGATGGTGGGAGGTGTTGACAGGGGGTAGAATGAGATGGTCTTTCAAGTCCCTTCCTATCCAAAACATTCTGTGACTCCGTGACATTATCCTTGGCAAACAATGAAGCCAAAGCAGGAGCTGAATGTTTATGGGGCTTTTTTTTGAGGTAAACCTCATATTCAGGAAAGCTTGGGATCCAACCTCATATTCAGGAAAGCTTGGGATCCAGCCTCATATTCAGGAAAGCTTGGGATCCCTCTAGGAACGGCAGCTGCCTCAGGGGTGGGCCCACCATGCATCTCCTCGCAGGCTCTGCTTTTCCCTGCCTTGTGCCTCTCAGTACTTCCTTGTTGGGAACAGATTTTGGGTTCATTCCTCTCCTACCACAGATTTTCGCCCAGACCCAGCCTGCTCCCTAATAAACCCGGCGTGTTGGCAGCCCATCGTCTGATCCTGCTGAAGAAGTGCCTCTGTTTCTCCTCACACGGGCAACTTGATTTGTAAACAGACACTTAAGTGGGTGTTTTTAGTGGTATAGCAGATGGTCAATACAGCTGCCTCCTCTCCCTACTCTGCATTCCCTCCCCTCCTCTACGATTACACTTTCTTGCCATTTTTCTCTGTAATGTGGATTCGGTTTAAAAAAAAAAAAAATTTAAAAAAAAAAGATTACAAGAGGGAGAAAATTGCTCAGTGAATTTCAAGAGGGAAGAAAAAAACATGGATGGCAACCTCAAATGTAACCTTAAAAGCACTGTGAGAGCTACCCACACATCCTCACTTCGCTTGACTTTTCCCTGCTTGAGTAGCTCTGGATCTCAATGGGACTGCTCGTGTGGGAAGAGCACAACGCTGGGATCCGCTTCCCTCACGCACAGGAGCCCGTGACTAATGCTACAACTGAAGTGTTCATTTTCCTCCCTGCTCCGTGGAGCCAGGCTCTGCTGCTGGAGGAGGAGCTTCCCTGGATTCTGCAGCGCGGCTTGGAGGTGGTGTTGGGATAGGGGATGGTGTGGATCCCTCTCCAAGGGTTTGCTGGCTCTGACCCAGGGGCGGGGTCGGGGTCTCTGCAGATGTTTTGGCCTTGCTGCTGCATTTCTGCCTCATGGTAGACTCGTGTTTCCCAAATTCAGCTCGCTGCCTTCTGTGGCATCAATGATCAGACTCAAGGGAGGGGTGGGATTGATGCCTTGGGAAGGCTGACCTGGAACAGAGAGTGGGCAGAGCTAAGAGAATAAAGTAGATATTTATGAAAAGGCCTTAAAGGATACACCTTGGGCAGGACAAGAACCTGGCCAGGGCTACACCCAAGATGGACCCAAAATGGTTACAAAATGGACACCCGGTCACTCACACTTTTATAAGTTTGGGTCCATTTGCATATTTGGGTTAATTGTCCAATTACATCTTCGGGTTATGAAGTCTCATCCTTCTTGTTTTCTCTCTTCAGTCCACTGTTGGTTTTGCTTTTGGGCCTGAAAACTTTCAACCATTGTCCTTGGTCTCCGGCAGAAAAAGGATTTGTTTTGTCTGCCTACTCTGTGAAGAGAGCTCACTAACACTTAATGTGAGGCTCAGAACTCAGAACTACACACCTGGGCAGCACAGAATCTGAAAAACATGAAAACTAAAACTTAAGTCATCAGGATTGAGCCCCTTCCCTCCCAGCACTGCCCCCCAGACCAACATCTCTCTCTTCAGAAGGCTCTTCCTAAACTCCCTGAATTTTCCCTTCGCTTGCTTTCAAGCTGTCATTTCTGCTTCCCCTCCCATTGCGTGGTTGACACCTCCAGGAATCAGCTCTTAACCTTTACAGACACATTAAAGCACTGGGGTGAGACTAATCCAGCACTAGTCTGGGGGCTGCACTGCCTTAAGCCACTGCTGCAGCTTTGAAAGCAAACCAGCCATCACCTCTCTCTTACAAGAGGCTTGGCTGGGGATCAAAGTCCAGGTGGGGTCATGCTGAAGAGCCTTTTTGTCTTTGACAGGTTGTCACTGCCTGCAGTTCATCCCTAAGACCTGGAGATGCAATCAGTGGACACAGGAGGGAAGTGTCCAGCCTGTCCCAGCCTGGCTCCTCCGTGTGCCTTCTGAGAGAGGATTGTGGCTCAGTTCTGATCCCCACAGCTTAAAATATTCTGAGGTTGGCTGTCAGGTCTCCTGGCCTGACACTTGAGACCCGTTGAGGGTTTCCTGCCTCTTCAGCAGCCTTTTCCAAGCAGATTGCATCGAGGCACGAGTCATTCCCTGCCCAAGGCAGTGGTGGAGTCCCCATCCCTGCAGGGATTTAAAGGCCCTGTGGATGTGGCACTTGGGGACACCGTGGGCTTGGCAGTGCTGGGGGAATGGTTGGACTTGATGACCCTAAAGGGCTTTTCCAACCTTAATGACTTGACGAGTCTAGGAATCTCCTGAGAAGCTGCCTAGGAATATTTCTCAAGGCAAACTTTAGTTTTCCTGCTGGAAAACACCAGTTCAGCCAAAAAAAAAATAAAAAAAAAAAATTCCTCTTCTAGGAAGGTGCTTATTCCAGTAATGTCTCCAGCAGGAATGATCCCTCTGAACTAATATTCTGCTGATCAGGGAATTATTTAGGGGTTATTATTTACAGGTTTTTCCCCTGTTATTGGTGTCCCTGTGGGTGTGATATGCTCCAGTATCCCATCAAATCACTGGATGGTTTGGGTTGGGACCTTCAAGACCACCTAGTTCCAGCTCCCTGGATGTGTTTTCATCGCCAGCAGAGATTAGGAAAAAGCTGTGAGGAGCATAACTAATTTCCAACATTGAAAACACAAAAAGATGTGGATGCACAAGGGATTGAAAAAGAGGAATATTTGCATCCCACAACACCCAGGGACTGCCCCTTCCATGTCCTCACCTGTCCTGCTGGTGAAGTCTTGCTGGTGTTTAAGACTGGAGCTTGTCTCTAGATCCAACCGGGAAAACCTCACTGCTCAGGTTAATGGTGCCACTGGGGGGATTTGTCCAGAAGGACATGAGCTTTCCTAGGAACAGGGCTTTCCTGAAGGGTCTGCTCCTCTTCCCACCCCCAAAAAGGCGAGTTTCTGGCCCAGGGCTCTGCTGCCTTGCTGTTTCCTGGCCGTATCCTCCCTGTGCAGGGATGGCTGCAGCTCCTTCCCGTGGCCCTGGCCCCCATCCATGGCTATAGGAGGACTCTGTGCAATGGCCAGATCCGCCTGTGCTTCTGTTCCCTGGACCCGAGCCCAGTTGTTTCCTTTCCTGTCCCTCTTTTCCATGAATGAAGTGGAGGGATTTTGGCCAGGAGCCAGAACCCTCCGGGCTTTTATCAATGGGATCAAGGGTTTGTCAGATCCGCGAGGATGAGTCACGGCGGGATCCCGTTACTGCTGGTTAATGCCTGGTATGGTGCAGGTCAACCTGCAAGTCAGGGATCTGCGTGGAAAGGGTTTGCTTGGAGCCTCTGGAACACTTCCATGGATGCACTCACACACGGAGTGACAGGACAAGGGGGAATGGCTTCAGGCTGACAGGGGGCAGGGTTAGGTCACAGAATCACAGAATGACAGAATTTCTAGGATGGAAGAGACCCTCAAGATAACTGAGTCCAATCCATGTCTGAACAACTCAACTAGATCATGGCACTGAGTGCCACATCCAGTCTGTTTTTAAACACATCCAGGGATGGTGACTCCACCACCTCCCCGGGTAGGCCATTCCAGTACTTTATCACTCTTCTCATGAAAAACTTTTTCCTAATATCCAACCTGTATTTCCCTTGGCACAGTTTGAGACCGTGTCCTCTCGTTCTGTCAGTTGCTGCCTGGAGAAGGAGACGAACCCCCAGCTGACTACAGCCACCTTTTAGGAAGTTGTAGAGAGTGATAAGGCTCCAGGGAGAGCTCAGAGCCCCTTCCAAAGCCTAAAGGGGCTCCAGGAGAGCTGGAGAGGGACTTGGGACAAGGCATGGAGAGACAGGACACAGGGAATGGCTTCCCACTGCCAGAGGGCAGGGATAGATGGGATATTGGGCAGGAATTGTTCCCTGTGAGGGTGGTGAGGCCCTGGCACAGCCCAGAGAAGCTGTGGCTGCTCCTGGATCCCTGGAAGTGTCCAAGGCCAAGTTGGAGATGGGGCTTGGAGCAACCTGGGACAGTGGAAGGTGTCCCTGCCCATGGCAGGGGGTTGGAATGAGATGAGCTTTACCTTCCCTTCCAACCCAAACCACTCTGTGATTCCATGGTGACACAAGTGTTTACTGGGACAAGGTGGCGTCCTGCACCTCTTCCCAGGGACGGCCATGCAGGAATGTGGTCCCTTCTTGGAGGAGGACCTGAGGAGGTGACGCACACAGCGAAGGCCCAAAAAGAGGATTCAGCTGAGCTCTGGAAATGTCACAGCTTTCCCACGGTTGTCTCCAGGGCTGGTTGGGGTGATGGGCACAGCAGGGAGGGGACAGGGCCACCAGCACTAGGACATGGTTGCTGTGCCACCAGACCAGGTTCCTGTCCCATCCTGTAGCTCAGATCCCTGGTGTGATCAAACAGCTCTTTTTCCCCATGTCCTGAAATTCACTGGCTCCAACCAAGGCATTGCCAATCCCAGGCTCTCCAAGATGCACACCAAGCCCTCAGAAAGAACAAAAACGATGATCTGAAAGGTCTTTTCCAACCTAAGTGATTCTATCATTCCGTGGTTTGAAATCCAGGCAAGCAAAGAACAAGTCAGCAGCATTCCATTTCTTCATCATTATTTTTTTTTCCCTCAGGTGTTAGAGCCTGGAGGAAAATTTTGAAGTCAAACCTCACCTCAGAGACATTGTAAATGCTTCTCTTTGCCTGAGAGATGCAAAATTCTGCTTCCAAAGTTTTCCTGTTTGGTTTTGGGCAGTCTTTCACCACAGCTTTACATTTATTTCCTAGGGAAACCAGACCTGCAGAGGGACAGAGGGTGGACCCCTCAAAACTTTTAATGCTGATTTTTCAGAGGATAAATCCTTCAACTTTCACACAACCAGGCGCATGGAAAGAGAATAGGAACCTCAGTGTTCTCAGTGAAGGAAAAACACCCCTGGACCATATTCCCTCCTAAATTCCAGCCAAACCACCCATCAGAGAAACTTGACGAGTGTCACAGACTTGGGCAAATCTTTCACTGGAGTTTGTGCTTTACTGGATGCTGGAGAATCCACCATCCCTTGGAAACCAACCTTGCTTTGCTCTTCTACTCACAGAGCAATTTGTTTTCTTAGCTGTAGCATGGGGAGAGATCAGGATGTGATTTCATGTTGGAGCATGTGAAGGAAAACTTTGGGAGACAAATGGGAAAAGCAGGGGGGTTTGAACCCTGGGATACTGCAAGAGCTGGGATTTCCACATCTTCAGCCACCAGGCTCATCCTGGGCTGGCCTGAGCTCCCCTCTAATTTAATACCTGAGGAGGCTGATTTCCATGAGCCCATCTCCCCTTTGCCCCAGGCACATTTAACACAGGGCCGAAAAACCTTTTCTTCCTTTAAATCCATGAATTCCCATCACCCCTCAAACAGCCTCCATCGGTCTGCACCCCATCCCTGCCCCAAACCCCGTGTGGGATCACAGCAAGGGGTGGGATGGTGGCAGTCCTGAACTTCCACCTTGTCCCTCCTGATGTCCCCTGAGCTCTTGGGAAGGACCCAGCCCATGGATTGCACTTCCAGCTCCCACTCCAGAGCACCTGCTTCCCCTCCCCCGGGTGCAGTGGGATTGCTGGAGCTTCCCACAGCCCTTTCAGACAGCACCAGCCTCCCCTCCCTGCCAGCCCTTCTCTCTCTCCCACCCCCGGTGCCTGTTTAGACACATTAAGTTTTTAATCTGGCTTGTGTTTACAATCTCCACTCACTGCTGCTCCGTTCTTACTTTTCTTCTCTTTAATTCCTGCTCCCCACTGGTGATTCAGCAGCAGGAAGGCAAAGAGTCCCTCTGGGCTCGGGTTTTGTGGGGTTTTTTGAGCATTTCCTGAAGTGTTCACCCTATCTGGGGTCTCATTTGTTGCCTGTGGGGCTGGGCCTATGTGCCCACAGCAGAAATGGGCTGATGGGCGGTGTAGGAAGACTTTCCTGGGAAGGTCTCATCCCAGTTGTCCCACTGGCATCTTCTCCTGGGTGAAAGTCCATGGCAGGAGCACGGTTGAAGTCTCCAAGTGTTGAGGCTTCAATCACCTGCCGACCAGTCAGCCCAGAGGTCTCATTGTGGCCAGGCCTGAGAGGGTTGGAGAGGGGCAGAAGGACCCCATGACCCCCTGTCCTACGGAGGGGCAGGATGTTTGAGGTGTAAATCCTTGCTGGATCAGGAGCTGGAAGAGCGTTTGCAGTTTGGGTAGCCCCAGGAGAAGACCTCAGGACCTCGGAGACAAGGCTCTGGATGGTTCACACATACAGATGTTGCTTTTTCCTAGTTTTTCCCCAGGTGCCAAGTGCCACCTGAGATGCCCTCAGGCTGTGCCCTGACTGCCACCCCAGGAGGTCAAAGGTGCTCAGTTCAGGGTTGAACCAAATAAAGCTCTGCCCACGTTTTCAATTCAGTGAGCCAAACCTTCTCCACCCAGCCCAAATTTCTTTGCTTTTCCCCACCTCCATTTCAGCAGCTGCACTGGAATGTCCCACCATCCACACGCACAGCATGACCAAAGGACTCATCATTCCTGGCTCATCCAACAGGAAACTGAGTCACAGGCAGGTGACAGCAGACACCAGCAGCCAACAGGGCCTGTTTTGCTGGATTAAAACTGTGCAAGGGACTGTTCCAACAGGTGACAGCAGGAATGGTGCAGTCCCTGTCCCTGCTTCCTTCATTGGCACAGGCAAAACCTTTCTGTCCCATCCTTACCTCTGCTGTATCCTCTATATTTCAGGCATCTTTCTCTCCAACAACTCCCAGCCCTGCCCAGGCGTTTACCCAGCAGAAATAGCACTTTTAATTACTATTTTTTATGACTTCCTTTTCATAATTGCACTGGAGGCTCTCTGCTGTTCTGCTTTAATCTGCATCCTGAGAAATCGCTTTCTCAGGCACGATCCACTGGATGGGAAAGGGAAATGAGGATTTCAAAGTGCAGCCATGGGCTTGTTGGCAGCAGAGAAATGTGGGATCCACTGTAGTTATATCACAGAATGGTTTGGGTGGGAAGGGACCTTAAATCCCATCCCATTCCCACCCCCTGCCATGGGCAGGGACACCTTCCACTGTCCCAAATTGCTCCAAGCCCCATCTAACCTGGCCTTGGACACTTCCAGAGATCATGGGAATTTCTCTGGGAAATTCACAGATTTCTTTAGGAAACTTGTGCCAGGGCCTTACCACCCTCACAGGGAAGAATTTCTTCCTAAGATCTAATCTAAATCTCTCCTCTTCTAGTTTAAAAACAATCCCCCCATGTCCTTTCCCTATCTGCCTGAGGATCTCCTCCCAAAAACTTTGAGGGAATGGACAAAGTCCTTCAGAGCCCCTGTTGTCTGACTGTTCCCCACCCAGCTGCTGATGTTTCCACAATATCCAGGACTCTGGTGCACACGATTCCTTGGAGTGGTTACCTGAAACAGAGAATAAATTAAGACAAAATTAAGAGAATAAAAACGGGGATTTATTGAAGGCCTTTAATAGATGCACCTTGGGCAGTCAGAAGGGGCTGCGCCCAAGATGGGCAATGGTCATGAGTTTTTCATACAATTATAAATTTGGTCCATTTACATATCAGGGATTAATCCTCCAATTACAGCCTCAGGTAATGAAGTCATGCACCCCCAGTTTTCTTCTCCCCCCAGCTCACTTTTATTTATATTTTTCAGGGCCTGAGACTGTGTCCCTGACACCCAGACCTAGAGAGGAACTGTTTTGTCTGAATGAAATGGGAGAACAGTAGCTGACAGGCTATGGAGCTTTTTTTTTTAGAGTTATACACTAAAGAATCTGCAGGATTACAAATATACGAAAAATACAAGAGCTAAAATCCTAAGGCATCACACACAGAGGGGTTAATTGGATTGAAACATCAGTGTTAAGACTTTAACCCCCTTTAACATCCCCTCCCTCCCCCCCATTGCTCCTTAGTGTCCCTGTCACTGTCACCTGTCAGGATCAGGGGTCGTTCATGGTCTGCCATCGATGGAGGGGGATCATTTCACAGGAAAGCCTTCAGACAATGCCAACATTTATTCCTCAACAGAAGAAATGGAAGTGGATTTTTCATAGGGCCAAGGCTGCTCAGGGTGGGAAAGAGGAGCAATTTAAGTGTGACCCAGGCTGCAGTTCGACACGTCTCGGGGTCACCACTTGTCACTAGCTGAGGCCGGGTGTGTCCCATTTTAGGGACAGAAAGAGAGCAGGCCAGAAGCATCGCAGTGAGGGGACAAACTCTCTACTTTATTTACAATTTAACTACTTTATACATTTGTACAGAGGTCCAGAGATTGGCTACAGAGGTCGCCACCTCTCAACCTGGATGGTGAACATGACCATCAATCAATTCTTCTCTCAGAGGAGAAGAATGCAAACATTCTAAGAATAAACATTGTTTACAGAAGGCTATGTGAGAACTTCTGCACAGAGACAGAAAGGCAGAAAACCTCAGGGCAACACTTAAGAATGGAAGAGTTTGTGGGTTTGGTTTTGAAAAGCTGCTCAGCCCTCAGGGCTGGTGCACTGGGGGAAAGAGGAGATTTGGGTGGTGTAGACACTGAAGGGATGGCTCTCACTGCTGTCCCAGGGAAATGGCACAAGTTCATGAGCACCTCAGCTCTGGGATGAGGTCTGCTGCTCCGACCAAAGCATCTGAAAGAGGACATTGAGGCCACCAAAGAACCTTCTGTCAGCAGTGGGGACACCTCCAGTCGTCCCACCCGTGAGGGGTGTCCAAGACACACAGAACAGCCACCTTTGGAGGCACCCCTGCTCTAGGTGACATCTCAGGTGACCAAGTGAGTTACCCAAGGGGCTCCTGGCACAGTGGCATTATCCAGATAGCAAAGCTTTACAAAAAGCCACAAGATCCAATCCTCAATCCCTGTCCTGGGCATCCCACAGAAGAGCTGTGGCTGCCTCATCCCTGGAAATGTTAAAAACTGGGTTGGACAGGGCTGGGATCAAGCTGGGACAGTGGAAAATGTGACTGGAACCCTTCCAACCCAAACCATTCAGTGATTCTGTGGTAACTCAGCATGACCTGCATGGAACTGGGGCAAACAGCCAGCCAGGCACCTCCTGGAGTGGATATTCCCACCATGAGGACACGGGGCTGGGAGAGTGGGAGTTGCGTGGTGAATCACAAAGCTCCACCAGCACAACCAGCTCCAAACCCTGCAAGAGAGGCTCCTGCTCACAGCAGAACCCCCGAGCCATCAGATTTCTTTTAGACTAAAGCAGCGTGTAATATATAATTGATAGTGGTTATTCCTGGTGCACTCCTTGTAATGAAATTTTAATGCCGGGGACAGCTCAGCGTGTGCGTGTGCGTGTGTGATGTAGAGCTGGGTCCTCGTGCTGTTAAACACAGCTCCCTCAGCCTTTGTTCTGGCAGCTGGAATCTCAGCTGGCTTCTCAATGTCAAAGAGGACAACCCCACATTCAGCTGGTGCCAGAATTCCCACCAAAACCAAGATTCCAGAGCTCGGAGCGGGCGCTGTTCCCAAGAGTTAAAACGTGACTCCACTTGATACCCAGGAGCTGCCCCTGCCAGTCCCTGCCTGGGAATTGGGCTGCCTGTAAATAACACTTCCATCACCTTTGGGTCCCGTTAAGGAAGAACTTCAGCTGGGAGCAGGAGGATCTCACCCCACAGAAAGCTGCCTTTTAGTGAGCACACCTGCCTTTCTCTCGTCTGGCAAAAAAATTCCGGCAGCGACTGTGCAATGCCTTTTCCTTTCTTTCCAGGAGGGGTAATCAACTCCCTCTCCCACAGTCTGAGGTTCACACCGGGCTGTGTTTTCCCCTCCTCTGGTTTATTTCCATGGGCCAGGGCAGGCAGCAGGATATGGAACTCCTTCCTTGCTCATGGCCAGCCCTAAGTCCTGGAAAGCAGAGGGATCTTTGCCTTCAGATCAGGTTTGCCCAGATTCTTGGGAATGAGGAAAATAAGTCATCATACCCTTCTCTTTTCTACCCATTGTGATATTTGTGAGGGTGTAAGGTCAGGGGACAGTCTGTCAGCTGGACAACCTGATCTAGCTGGAGATGTCCCTGCTCATCCCAAGGGTTTGGACCAGATGACCTTTAAAGGTCTCTTCCAACCCAGACTGTTCCGTGATTCTGTGATCAGTGTTAGCTCTGGGGACCAACTGGTCCTGGGTCCTTTTTGGGATTTATATGGTGGAACAATTTGGGACAGCATTCCTTAGTCTGTACCAAGGCTGGGCTGGGAACAAAGTCCTCCCCACACCCTGCCAAGCACTGGGATGTGGAGAAAACCTGCAAGGGTTTGGATCTTTTGTTTGATTGTTTTCCTGTGCTCCGGGTTACAGGGATAACAGATTTACTGGCCATTATCAACACAACTACAAGTTGTGCTTATCCTGGGGATTGAGTTGGATGTCAGGGAAAGGTTCTTCCCCCACAGGGTTGTGAGGCACTGAAGGGGCTCCCCAGGGAATGGTGACATTCCCAAGGCTGCCAGAGCTCCAGGAGCATTTGGACAACGCTCTCAGGGATGCACAAGGTAGGATTTTGGGGTGTCTGTGCAGGGCCAGGAGTTGGACAGGATGATGCTAGTGGGTCCCTTCCAGCTCAGGAAATTCTGTGATTTTATGATTCTGAGTGGTTCCTGCCCTTTATTCCCGCCCTGTGGCTGTTTTCCCAGCTCTCTGCAAACACTCGCAGCGCTCTGCAAGGTGGCTTCATGTCCTCGGTGACTGTTCAGCCAAAATAACCAGTCTGAGTCTATCCCATGGGGCAGGGGACAAGCAGCTGAGAGGGGTCTGTGAGTCACCCTCAGGGCTCGGTCACTGATGGAAGTCACTGCTGCTGCCCTGGGCACTCGCTGTGACATCGCTGGGGCACGGATGGATTGAGAGCACTGCCAGCAGGGTCAGGTTTGCCCAGGCCCTGGCAGGGCTGAGTGATTGATTATTGTGAGTGGTAAATGGAACAGAGAACACAAGGGCTGGGGTTGAGCCTTCACATTTCTGTTTTCACCACCATCCCCAGGGCCTTTTCAGCCCTGGCCAACTCAGATTTAGCCAAACCATCCCTGTGTCAGCTCAGGAGTTGGCATGGGCCAGGGATCGTCCCCAACAGGTGGTTGGGATGCAGCCACTGTCTTTAGGAGGGTGGGAAAGGTTCATGGGCAGGTCTCAGGGATGGAGATCAGGCTCCAGCATGGATTTATTGTGGAGGTGTAACCTCAGCATCAGGCTGGGTGGGAGAGCTGGGGGTGTTCACCTGGAGAAGAGAAGGATCCAGGGAGAGCTCAGAGCCCATTCCAGAGCCTAAAGGGGCTCCAGGAGAGCTGGAGAGGGACTGGGGACAAGGGCTGGAGGGACAGGACACAGGGAATGGCTTCTCACTGCCAGAGGGCAGGGATAGGTGGGATATTGGGAAGGAATTGTTGGCTGTGAGGGTGGGGAGGCCCTGGCACAGGATTCCCAGAGAAGCTGTGGCTGCCCCTGGATCCCTGGCAGTGTCCAAGACCAAGCTGGAGATGAGGCTTGGAGCAACCTGGGCTAGTGGAAGGTGTCCCTGCCCATGGCAGGGGTGGAACAAATGGAGCTTTAAGGTCCCTTCCCAAACAAACCACTCTGGGATTCTTTGATTCTGTGATCAACCCTGAGTGCTGTGAGGGTTTTCCCCTTTGCCCTTCCTGCACCCCAACCTCTCTCAGCCCCCACCTCTTGCAACAACCATTCCCAGGAGCTGGATCAAAGGGACAACCCCCAACCTGGCATCCTTCTCCTGGCTCCAAGATCCAACTGCAGCTTGGGGCTTCCTCCAAGCACCCAGCCCGAGGCTGTTGGCTCGGCGGTGAACCCGCTGAGCCCCCCGGGGGATGCACGGGCACCACGGGCTGTGCGTGGTGCTGGGGTGGGCGAGAGCTGCGATGGAGAGGCTCGAGTGAGCCAAGCGTTGTCACGGAAACCGGAGAGTTGGTGAGGAGGCGGGGAGGGGATGCCGAGAGTGCGGAGGAGGATTCGGGGAGGCAGCGGGGCTCTCCCATCATCCCTCCATGCAGAGATTCCCCCGAGGAAGAGACATCTCCCTGCTGCTTTCGGGAGCTTGCTGGCTCGGCTCCTCCTCGCTGGAGTTGATGGATTTGTCTGCACTGTTCCTTCTCTCGAGTCAAACCCNAAAACAACAAAACAACAAAAAAGAGAGATGAAGGATAAAAAAGAGCAGGAAAGTGAGGGAAGAAAGAAAAATAAGAATTAAAAGGAGCAGGAAAATGAGGAAAGAAAGAAAAAGAAGAATTAAAAGGAGCAGGAAAGTGAGGAAAGAAAGAGGATCCAGAGGTGTACGGAGGAGTAACACTGAATTCCCACTGTGCCCATCCCTGTGATTCCTCCGTGGCACTGGGAGGCACCAATGGGGCATCATCCATCATCCCCTGAGTGCTCTGAGGCAAACACAGCCACTCCTCCCTCTGCCTTCCCCAAAAAAAGCAGCTTGGTCCCCTCCTTGCCCCACCTCAGGGAGCTCTGAGAGGTGGGACAGCGTGGAGGTGACACAGGACCGTGGCCATGGTGGGCAGGGCACAGTCCTGGCGTGGCTGTGGGGGCCTCTCTCACTTCTCCATCCTTCTCTGTGACTTTATTGACCATTGGGATGTTTGGCTTCCCCCAAGGAGACCCCAGGGAGTCACCCAAGGCCTGGCTGTGGTTCAGGGGTGATGGAGCAGAGGTTCACATGTGGATATTGGGGACTGCAGAGGGAATTCCACACTGCATCCACGGTGTGACCCTGGCACCAGGACTCTGGGGCATCCTCAGGGCTCTGCTCACCCCCAGGTTCAGACACAGCTGGGTCTGGGCTGGTGTGAGCTGTGCCAAGGACACTTTTGGCAGTTTGGGGTGGGGACAGTCAGATCCTGCAGGCGTGGCAGTAACTCAGGACTGGCTGTTGCCACGTGCCTGAGGTGGAGGACGAGAATCCTCAGAGAGATCCCCATCATGGCCCAGCTTCTCCAGACCTTCCCACACCTACACTGCCTTGCTGAGGGTGTTCCCATCACTTCCCATGCTCTTTTGGGGGCAGGACGCTGAAATCTGCAAGTGAGTAGCAGAAGGTAAAGTGAGGGAATTTAATTTCCTAGGAGAGTGGATGAGACCACCATGAGGAAGTGAAGTTCTGTGGTCTTATTCCTTAACTGTGAGGTTGAGAGTCCTCACAGCAGGGGCTGGGTGACCAGGATGTGCCTGAGCAGTGGGACATTTACTGCACAATGAGCAGCACATTGTCTTATTTGTGGGTTCAGCTCAAAATTTTGGCCAACTCAAGGAATGAATACCTATCCAGGTTTGGCATGGGTGTTCCCACACCAAGAATGGCGAGGTCCTGGCGCAGGGTGCCCAGAGAAGCTGTGGCTGCCCCTGGATCCCTGGAAGTGTCCAAGGCCAGGCTGGAGCAGTCTGGGACAGTGGAAGGTGTCCCTGCCTGTGGCAGGGGGTGGAACCAGCTGATCTTTAAGGTCCTTTCCCACCCAAACCATTCTGGGATTTCAGGGTGTCAGGAGTCAAGAGTGCAGCCACAGCAGCCCCAGCAGGAAAATGCATCCATGGCTGAAAACACCCCTCCACTGGCACTTCCAATCAGCCCCTAAACACAGTGGAAATCTCTAGGCATATTTATCCACTTCCAGGTCCTAATCCTGCACTGAACCTGATGGTGGTGATGGATATTAGGGCTGATTGGACATGGCTGATTATTATCATTATTACTATTATTATTATTATTTTGCCAGCTGCGGGGTGTGTGACTGTCTCTTTCAGCACTCTGCCTCTTCTCTGCTGACTCCTGGGAACTTGCTTCAATTTCATCCAGGAGACCTGGAATTACTCCTTAGCAGGATCCTATTGTTATCTTTGTTAAAAGACTGGGCTTGTTCAGCTTTTTTTTTTTTTTCCCTTTTTTTTTCCTTACCTTTTTACAGGCAGGGAAAATCTCTTACAAATTCTGGGTTTGGATATTCGTGGATATAAATGTTTTTATATATTTATACTTTATATATCTGTGCATCTGCCACGCTGGTGCAGCCCCTTTGCAAACAGCCATCCTTTATCATCCCATCCCATCCCATCCCATCCCATCCCATCCCATCCCTTCCCATCATCTCCTCCTCAGCTTCACTCATCCAAACTCACCCACTGAACATGTGAAGAAATAATGACTTATTTATCAGTGTATTTAAAGAGCATTGCCCTGCTAAATGCTGTGCCGAGCTGGAGACAAAAGGGGTGGGAAGGGTTAAAAAAATGCAAACTGGGGAAATGGGAATGAGGAAATCAATGTGAAGACCAAATCTGAGTCATCAGTGGAACTGCAAATCTTTTGGTCATGGAACTTGATTAATGCCCCTATTTGAGCTGGTCTGTGGTTTAGGGAAGAATTATGAGGTCACATTTTTAAAGTTCAGGTCTCTTGCGACTGTTACTGGTTTTTTTTGTTGTGTGGTTTTTTTGTTTGGTTTTTTTTAAATCATGCTGTTTTTTAGAAAATTAAAAAAACCCAAAAAACCCCCCAAACCTCATGTTCTCCTCCCTCCAAAAACTCCAACCAACTTGCCCAGAGCATTTTCTCAGCTTCGACTTTTGATTTGTAGTAGATTTTTTTTAATGAGAAACGAGTCTTGGACATGTCATAAACTTCAGTGTCACCTGGCCAGTGTGGGGAGTGTTTCTAAACTGGGGAAATGGAGGCACAGAGGGAGGCACCTCTTGGAGCTCAGGGCTTTCGGGCACTCTGATGGAAAAATAAGAGATTCAAATCCAAGTCTGCGAGCAAAAAGTACCAAAATCAGGAAATTTTCAGGCTTTACAATGCAGTGCATCTTTATTGCAATGACCAGTATTTGGGAATTGTGTGGCTAGGGAGAAAATGCAAGATCCCAGGGAAAGTTTCCTCCCAAAGCATAACTGGAGGTTAATTTGTGTCTAGGAGGGTCCTTATGTAAGTGTGTAAATATATATATTTAAACTCCAGATCCTGTTGTGCTCTGTATAGACTTTTTTTTTTTTTTTTGGAAGTCAGCTGNGTGAATTATCCTGGCGCCTCCTCTGCCGCCCGCGCCCAGCCGCTGCTGCAGTGAGGACGAGAATTTCAGTGCGTGCAAAGCCCCGCCGCTCCAGCGGCGACAGCTCCTGAAATGACCCCGGCGCCGCAGGACCGATCCCTTTATCCGTAGCCGCGGTGCGCCAGAGGAGGGGATGGAGCGAGGAGAGCCACGGAGGGGGGAGGAGGAGGAGGAGGAGGAGGCTGGGAACTGATTACGTGGGAGGCATTTTGTCCAGCAGCAGCAGCAGCNGCAGCGAGGATGCAGATGAAAGGATCATCCCGCCGGGGAGAAAAGGCGATGGCGAGGATGCTCCGCTGTGCCCAGGGATGGGGCTGGCACGGACGCAGCCGGCTCCAAACCCCCCGTCTCCGGGCACCCCTCGGCCCCCGGTGGGGCTGTGCGGCTGCCGGGGCCGGGATTAAGATGGATAGATTGGTGGGAAGCGCTCGGTGTGACCGGAATAGAAAGCACGGTGGCTTCGTGCTGACTTGAGGGCACGGATCCAGAAAATAGCATTGCTCGGGAGATGATTACTTTACTATTGGAGCTTGTCCTTAAAATAGCAAGCTGGCTCCTCGCTGCCCCTCCTTCCCCTGTGCCTGTGCACAGTCCTAGTGCTGACTGTGAGATTCCTAGGGTGCTTTCCCCCCCAGTTTATTCCCTATTTATTTCCTTTTTATCCACGTCACATCATACTTGGTAAAAATGTCCTTGAAGGCCTCTCGGTCTGTGCAAAGCTCACAGCGGGGCCAGGCTCAGCTCCGACCATTTGTAGCAGGCGAAGGATCTGGGGGGAGCTCCCTGGGGAAAATCAGCCAGGGGTGACAAACACAGCATGGGTGATCCCACACCCGGGGTGACGCTGGGGTGTCACTCTGGGGATATCAGAGGGTATCTCCTCCTGGCTGGGTGCTGCTGTCACCCCGGGGCAGGGTCCTGCCAGGCCACGCTGCAGGCCTTGGTGGCAGGAACACTCCCACGTTGTCCATGCGGCCTGGCTCCGGCCACTGGGGTTTCATTTCACATTCAAGGAGGAGAAAAAACGCCAAAACCAGAGCAGGGAGCAACCCAGGGCAGGCGCTGATCCCTCAGAGCCTTCAGCACAGGAAGAGCCTTGTGCTGTCACCACGGGGGTGGCGTGTCCCTGCCACGTCCCACGGGCGCATTTGCGTCTTCACTGCTGGCGCAGGCCGGACCGCCCGTGGCACGGGGGCCGTCGGTGCCAGGGGACTGGAGGGGAAGCAGCAGAGCTCCTTCCACGGGCTCAGCCAGGGGACCACGAGCCGGAGACCTCAGCGAGGGGTCTGAGCTCATTTCAGGGCTAAACTTAGTTCAGAGAGTCCCAGCAGCCACTTGGGAACACTGCCACGTTGGGACGGATGCCCTGGAGCAGCATTTTGTAGGCCAGGCCACCCGGATATTATTGTTAACGTTAAAAATATTCTCCGCCGAGTGATAGAGCAGCTTTTGCTCCTCTTAGGCTGTCTCCATGTGGAGTCTTCCCACTCTTACATAAAGCACCGAGTCCTTGGGAAGGGAAGGGGAATGAGATTTATGGAACTGAGGAAGTCCTAAGCTGAGGGGTCACGAGCAGTGGGGCATCCAGGGTGAAGCAGTGAGAGCCACAGCGAGTCTGTAGCAGCAAATGCAGCAGTGCTGGGACCCTGACGTGGGCTCTGCATTTCCCTGCCTGCATTGCTCCTTCTCCTGGCACTGATGGGCCAAGAGCAACCACCACTGACCCACACAACGCCCAGGCATGGGGCAGGGATTGGGACTGCTCCCACAAAGTGCCTGGATACAGCCACCCCCCTTCAGAGGAGGGTCCAGAGGAGGCCACGGAGATGGTCCAAGGGCTGGAGCCCCTCTGCTCTGGAGCCAGGCTGGGAGAGCTGGGAGTGTTCACCTGGAGAGGACAAGGCTCCAGGGAGAGCTCAGAGCCCCTAAAGGGGCTCCAGGAGAGCTGGAGAGGGACTTGGGACAAGGGCCTCGAAATGGCTTCCAACTGACAGTATCAACATCCGACCACATCATCTCCCTACAAAAGAGCTTATCTGACAAGAATTGCCAGATGCTTCCTGATCCTGTTCCGCATCTCAAAATGATTTGAGTTGAAAGAGACCTTGAAGATCATCTCAGTCCAACCCCCTGCCACGGACAGGGACACCTTCCACTATCCCAGGTTGATCCAAGCTCCATCCAACCTGGCCTTGGACACATCCAGGGATCCAGAGGCAGCCACAGCTTCTCTGGGAAACCTATGCCAGGACCTCCCCACCGTCACAGGGAAGAATTTCTTCCTAAGATCTAATCTAAATATCCTCTTGTTTAGTTTAAAACATTCCCCCTTGTCACATCACTAACTGCCTGTGTAAAAAATCCCTTTCCCTCTTTTTCATAAGCCCTTTTAGGCACTGGAATTGGCTTTGAGGTCTCCCTGGAGCCTTCTCCAGCTGAACACTCCCAGCTCTCCCAGCCTGGCTCCAGAGCAGAGGAGCTCCAGCCCTTGGAACATTTCCATGGCCTCCTCTGCAACCCACTCAAACATATATATATATAAAAATTTAAATAAATATATATTAATTTCTATAGAACTGGTGTCGCTTTTATATTTATATGTTTGCTTATTTAAAATGTTGCCAACAGCTGCATGGACACGCTCACGTGGGCTTCAGCTGGCCTTTCTTCTGCTTAATTAATGGTGATGCCTCTTGCAGCGTGCTTGGCATTCCCTTATAAAAAAGCACCATGAAGGAGACGGTTCTTTCTCCTTTTTCTTCTTAATAATAATGGCTAAAGCGATTTTGAACCAGCCCAATACAAACTTGGAGGAGCCCTTTGGACACCAGGGTAAGGTACCCTGCAGCCAGCTGTGGCAAAGGTTTATGTTTGGTGTGAAAGGTGAAAAATTTGTGGACAAGCCCTCAAGGGAACATCTCTGTTCTCACCATAAATGATAAAAAACAGCCCCCAAAAACCTCCCAGAAAAACAATCTCTCTGTGCTTAGGGGTTTATCTCATCTTCTGGCAGGGACACACACAGACAGGGAGCAGGACAGCTGTGGGGAGGGGGCACAGAGTCCATAGCAGGAGGAGGGCAGATCCCAAGGTGTGAGGGAGTGTGTGGAGCATGAGGGACAGAGGAATGACCTTTTCCAGCCGTGTGGGGATGTCCAGGGAAAAGAGAGGACTGAGGAACATGGAGGAGAAACAACGAGGTAAAGACAATCCAGAACCGACATCGAACTAATCGCCTTAAAAGAGATTTCTGGGGCCATTCTGGTAATTTGGGGATTTATGTTTTTTTATGACTGCCCGTTCTGGGATTAGCTCTCAGGAGAGCAAGGACTGGAAATATTTTTCAAGCTATTTGTGACTCAGCAGCTGCGAAGCGCTGATTACTGGCAGCAGCTGACGTCCGAAAAGCATCTAAGTCTTTATTATATTATCCAAAAAGGGCACAGACTTTTTTTTTTTTAATCACCCCGGCTTCAGAACAGCGAGTTCCCAAACCTTCAAGGAGGACTGGGGACACAGGGCAGAAGGCGGCACTGAAAGGGAATTTTAATCTCTTTCCCAAAAGCTCTTCGAATTTTCCATTTTTTGGTGCTTCCAACCACTTGTGTTGCCTTGGGATGTTCCCTTTGGATTTAGGCAAGTTGAGTGATGCCAAACCAGCCGGCCTGGTGTCCAGCTGTGCCCAGCTGCAGTTGGCAGAGGAAGTTTGTGGTGTTTCTAGGGAGCTTCTGTTTTTCCATTGGGAGAGTGCTGTGCTTTCCCACATGCCCCTGGAAGGCTGATTTTCTTCAGGAGATCATCATGGAGGGAGACATGGAGCTCCTGGGGAGGGTCCAGTGGAGGACTACAGAGATGGTGAAGGGGCTGGAGCATCTTCCTGAGGAGGAAAGGCTGAGGGAGGGAGGATCCCCAGCTGAGAGGGGCCCTCAGCCCTGGGTGTCCCTGTGTGCAGGGAGAGTCAGAGCAGGGCCAGGCTCTGCTCCAGGGGCTCAGCAATGGCACCAGAGGAACGGGCAGGAAATGATTCCCAGGAAGTTTCAATTGGACAGGAGGAAGAACGTCTTTCCTGCACAGTGACCAAGCACTGAACAGATCGTCCAGAGAGGGTCTGGAGTCTTCTCACTGGGGATATTCCAGAACTTTCTGAGTAACCTGCTCTAGGAACCCTACCTGAGCAGGGATGTCGGTCTAGAGGACCTGCAGTGGTCCCAGTGGTCCTGCAGTGGTCACAATCATCCTGCGATTCTGGGATCCAGAGCAGCAAACTGGTCACTGCTCTGTGCCTCAGTTTCCCAGTGCTCATAGACCCAGCAGGTCACATCAGCCCATGAGTGCACAGCTCTGATACAGACACACAGATTAGGCATTAATTAGTGGTTATTTATCAAGCCACCAGAGTCCGTCAGGCTGCTCTGGCCTTGGCCAGACCTTTTTTAACATCAAGTTCAGTCCGGTTCTGAAATGCTCAGCCAGGTGTGGCGAGCTGATGGTGACAGCAGCGTGTTTGGTGCCGCCGTATCAGCTCGGGGACGAGGAGAGAGATCTGTATCCCCTTTCTCCCGGCTGTAGCCCGTGCCTCGGAGCAGGTCAGGCCACTCTCGTGACTGCTCATCCCCTTCCCCTCAGCCTTTCCAGCTCCTGTTCGTCATCCCGAGACAAACTCCCCCGCAGCTTTCCCCTCTGTCGCAATTACACACTCTTCCTCTGTCAGTCTCCCAACTCAGCGTGCCCAGCGGAGCCGATAGCCAGGAAGCCCCCGGGATGCTGCGAGCCCGAGCAGCCGATCCGTGCCGGCGAATGAGCGGCGGGATCGGGCCGGAGGCACAGCCGGGATCCGTCGGGAGAGCGGAGGCAGCAGCACGTCAGCAACTTGTACCCAGCTCTCCATATGGATGGGCAGGATCCCCGCGAGTTCCGTCACGGGCACCGAGCCTCCCGCTGCCTGCCGGACAAAGGGTCCTGCCAAAGCCGGGGCGGGGGGAAGAGCATCCCGGCCATCGCATCTGACAGGCACGGAGGAGGCGGGAGTTCGGGATAACGGCTCAGGAGCCCCTTTGCTCCTTTGCTTGTTGCTGCCGGCCGTGAACAGGAGTGGGGATAAAATGAGATGAGTGAAGGTGCGGGAGGTTTCAGGATGCGGGAGGGCACTTTGTGCTGGAAATGAGCAGGGCCAGTGTGGTCCATTTTGGCTGGAATTGTGTGGTGTCGGGCACAGCTGGGTGGAGAAGTTGGATAAATCACTAAAAGTGAGAAATCCTTGGTGCAGAATCATAGAGTCCTAGAATGATTTCGGTGAGAAGAGACCTTAAAACTCAGCCACTTCCACCCTCTGCCATGGGCCAGGGACATTTTCCACTATCCCAGGTTGCTCCAAGCCCCATCCAACCTGGCCTTGGACACTTCCAGGGATCCAGGGGCAGCCATACCTTCTCTGGGCAACCTGTTCATGCTGGTGAATCTGTGGGAAGATCCTGACGTGCACTGGCACCATCCCACTTCTTTGTGGGGCCTCTGCTGTGATTTTTGTGCGGTGATGATGACTAAGAAAAGGCAGTGCCAACCCTCTGGAACCTGCAGGGATTCCCCTCTGTGATTTGTTCTCCAGCCCCCATCACCTGAGAGCAGCCAACAGGTCCTGTGGCATCCCCTGCTCATCCCTCATGGCGTGGCCTTTACAAAGGCAGGGACAGCGTTCCAGCGACCATTTCCTGGTGTTTGTACATCCTGTGTGTAGGAGGGGGATGAGTGATCCCAACTAGAAGCCTGGTGAGATGCCTGGGAGAATAATTCCCCGTAAAAGTCAGAGCCAAGGCTCATTTCCCTCTCCGCACTCATTGTTTTTACGATTCCTCTTCTCTTTCTTCCACCACGAGCACAGGAAGTGGTTTCAGGATAAATCCCAGCCCATTCATACACATATCCCACCCATGAGTCTGAGTGACGTTCTCCTTCCTCCTCCTACTCCGCTTTCAGCCCTGCCCCTCACTTTGCTTCCCTCTGGGCAAAGAGCTTCTCCAAAATCTGTGATTACCAAAGGTATGGGGAGGAATTGGAATATCCAGTCTTTGTGTTCACGCCAAATGGATGGAAGAAGATGACCTTTATGATACGTGTGTGGAATTGGATTTCTGAAGTAGTTTCCTTCAGAAATAATACCAGCAAAATTTAGATATTAAATATATATTTGTGTGTGTGTGTGTGTGCGCACAGCTGTGTGGATATGGATACAAATCCAGATACTGATATGGATGTGTTTGACTGGAAAACTGCCCAGCAGGGAAGGACCTGGTGGTGCTGGTTGGTGCTGGTCAACAGTGCCTGAGCATGAGCCCATGGGGGCAAGAGGCCAATGGCACCTGGGCTGTCCCAGCTCTGGGGTGGCAGCAGGACCAGGGCAGTGCCTGCCCCTGTGCTGGCTCTGCTGGGACACCTCCAGTGCTGGGAAAACTTCTGGGATCCTCATGACAAGAGGGACATTGAGGGGCTGGAGAGTGTCCAGGGAAGGAAACAGAGCTGGAGAGCTGGGGAAGGGGCTGGAGCAACAGGAGCAGCTGAGGGAGCTGGGAAAGGGGCTCAGCCTGGAGAAAAGGAGGCTCAGGGGGGACCCTGTGGCTCTGCACAACTCCCTGACAGGAGGGGACAGCTGGAGAGGGTTGGGCTCTGCTCCCAGAGAACAGGGACAGAAGGAGAGGACAGAACCTCAAATTGCACCAAGGGAGGTTCAGGTTGGGCATCAGGAGGAATTTCTTTCTGGTAAGGATTGCCAGGCATTGGAAGGGAGGTGTTGGAGTTCCCATCCTTGGAGGTGTTCATGTCTGGCTGTGGCACTCAGTGCTCTGGGCTGGGTGACAAGGTGGGGACCAGTCACAGGTTGAACTCGATGGTCTCAGAAGTCTTTTCCAACATAAATAATCCTTTGAGTCTGTGTACAAAGATGTGGAGGGTTGCAGAGCTTCCCACCCCTCATTGCATCAACAGTTCTCCAGGGAATCGCTAGAAAAAAATCAATCGGGTAACAAAGTATTGAAATGACATGAAAAATAAATCTGTTTCATAGCAAATCACAACTTAATAAATTGTCACTTTTTCCTCCCCATTCTTTTTCTTCCTTTCAGCTAAAATCTTCTTTCTTTCTTCCTTTCAGTTAAAATCACAAACATTGGTGAAGTTGTTTGAGAGGGTGCGTGTTTCCAAAGCTGTGTAAATCTGCAGTTCATTAAGCCCCACTGAATTTATTGAAAGTTATAAAGTTTTTAAATCTACAAGTGTCTGACATCTTTAAAGACTTATTAATTAATGCGAACCATTAAATACTGTTAAAACTCGTGTTGCATTTATGGAGCGTTTGAGCTTCATTGAATATGCAGATCAGGTAATTCGTCTTTTTAAGCTCCATCACTTTTTTTTTGTTCCCCAAAAAAAGATGGAGTTAACACGAAGGAGGAAAATCCAAAGTTTGCAGGTTTTTAGGGTGGGAGAATTCACAGCCAAACTCAGGATTTCTCTGTTCTAGGAATTTTCAGCTAAGACTGATGAATTTTTGCAGTCCTCAGCTCTGTAGAAGTGCCTGGTGGGGTTGATCAAGGCCACAACCATGTCCTGGGTCGTTGTCCTTGAGCCACTGGGGGCTGAGGTGGGATGGTGAGAGGAGGTTGAGAAAAGCCAGTCCATGCATTCGTGGCAGCCACCTGCAGGTGTGAAGTTTCTCAAGGAGAACAAGGAGGATTTTGGAGTACCTGAGTGGAAAATTCCTTTCAGTGTACAGGACAGTGGTTGCTCTGAGAAGGGATTGAAGGGGTTGAAAAAGACATCTGGAAATCCGCTGGAAATCCAGAGCATGGGGGTCCCAGGATAAAAGGGTAGTTTGTGTCAGCCAACACACCCACAAATCAAAGGTTTTCATGATGAGAAAATCTTTTGGATTTAAATTTGACCTCCTAAAGCTGCTGCACAGGAGGTGCTGTAATTTGCACCCAGAGCTAAACAAGGCTTTAAATGGGACAAGAGGGGAATGACTTCCCACTGCCAGAAGGCAGGGATAGATGGGATATTTGGAAGGAATTCTTCCCTGGGAGAGTGTGAGGCCCTGGCACAGAGAAGCTGTGGCTGCCCCTGGATCTCTGGAAGTGTCCAAGGCCAGGTTAGATGGGGCTTGGAGCAACCCAGAGTAGTGGAAGATGTTGGGGTTGGAACCAGGTGATGTTTAAGGTCACTTCCAACACAAACCATTCTGGAATTCTGTGATCTGTATTTGGCTGAACTCTCATAAGGTGACAACTGTGATCTGAGTAAGATTTGAGACAAATAATCCCGGTGACTTCCCGGCCAAGATCAAGCCCTAAATGTAGGAAGGACTTTACACACTGAGCACCCCTTTCACAGAGCTGATCTTGAGTGGTCAGGGGTTGGAATAAGGTGAGGGCAAAACATCTGTGTGACCATTTTACAGCCATAAAATCACAGGATAGTTTGGATTGGAAGGGACCTTAAAGATTCTCCAGTTCCAACCCCCCTGGCATGGGCAAGGAACCTATTTCCTGATAGGCAGATCAAGAGACAGACAAGGAAAAAAAAATAACTTGCTTTTGAGAAAAATTAGAGATGATGGCCTTAAGCTTCATCTATCCAAGGACTTATTCTGGACTGTGCACTTGACATTAGTGGTTCATAATTAATTCCCTGCGTTGATGCTCCTATTCCAGAATCAGACACGCCTTATTCCAAATTAGTTCAATCCACCCGGGACCCCGCCACAAAACCAGGTTAAGAAATTAGCACAATGCAGCTGAGCTTTGGTAACCAACTGGAGAGGCAGGAGAATCCGTGGAAAATGCAAAGGAATTCAGCTTCATTTCACATCTCAGAGAGGAGGAAAAATTCACATAAGAATACCTGCCTCGGACTGAAAACACACATGTGAGCAATCCCCAAGCCTCAGCAGATGTGCGGTTGTATTTTAAATTGCAGTAATGTGATTTAGTGTAAGAGCCCTCAGCACCACTGGGAAATAGCAATTCTACTCTAAACTCTCTTCCTGCTGTAACCAGAGTGATTTTTTTTCCCCCCCTGAAAATAAATCTGCACAGAAGATTTCATAGATGAGTAACCTGACTGGGACAAAGAGTTGGGAGAGTTTCGTTCTTGGCACAGTGCTGATAGTTTATCTATTTTTTTACCACTCAGTGTATGATTTTAACTAATCACTACTTTAATGTTCCTTTATTTTTACTGGGGCTTTTTTTCCCCTAAATGTGAAGAACTTCTAAATTTGAAAGAAACAAGAAACTTCATCTGAGGTACCATGAACAACAAGAACCAAAAAAACTGAAAAATGCAAAACCAAACAAGCAAAAAACTCCCCCCAAACAACAAAAACCAAAACACACACGAAATAAAGGAACCTGTTTAGTAATGATGTTGCATGATTGATATAATCAGAGATTCAGAGTGGTTTGGAGTGGAAAGGACATTCAAAACTATCCTGTTCCACCCCCTGCCATGGGCAGGGACACCTTCCACTATCCCAGGTTGATCCAAGCCCCATCCAACCTGGCCTTGGACACTTCCAGGGATCCAAAGGCAGCCACAGCTTCTCTGGGCACCCTGTGCCAGGGCCTCACCACCCTCACAGCCAACAATTCCTTCCCAATATCCCACCCATCCTTGCCCTCTGGCAGTGGGAAGCCATTCCCTGTGTCCTGTCCCTCCANATGATGTTGCATGGTTGGTACAATCAGAGATTCAGAGTGGTTTGGAGTGGAAGGGACCTTCAAAACTATCCTGTTCCACCCCCTGCCATGGGCAGGGACACCTTCCACTATCCCAGGTTGATCCAAGCCCCATCCAACCTGGCCTTGGACACTTCCAGGGATCCAAAGGCAGCCACAGCTTCTCTGGGCACCCTGTGCCAGGGCCTCCCCACCCTCACAGGGAACAATTCCTTCCCAATATCCCATCTAACTCTGCCCACTCGCAGTCTGAAGCCGTTCCCAGTTTCCTGTTCCTCCATCCCTTGTCCCAAGTCCCTCTCCAGCTCTCCTGGAGCCCCTTTAGCTTTGGGAGGGACTCTGAGGTCTCTCCCTGGGTCCTTCTCTTCTCCAGGTGAACACCCCCAGCTCTCCCAGCCTGGCTCCAGAGCCGAGGGGCTCCAGCCCCTGGAGCATCTCCATGGCCTCCTCTGGACTCTCTCCAGCAGCTCCAGGCATTTTCATTGTGGAAGCTGCCTTAGTCAAGGACCCTGGTGTGTCTGAGCTCTGATGGGGGTGGTGCATATCTGGGGATTTGTTGGGGTCAGTGATAATTCATCTCTTCTGTGTGGGCATCATTCCCAAGACCAAAGTGTGGAGCACACAGGTTGGGTATCCAAGGGATAACTGGATATTTTCTGTGGAATATTTAACTTGCAGAACCCAAAATATCCTTAGACCTGGGCAGAGACCTCGTGCTCTCCATCATTTGGAGTCTCCAATACCTCTGTGGGGAGGGGCTCGTCCCTTTCTTGTTGCTTTCTTCAGCTTGGTGGGATTGTGCTGTTGTTGGTTGGAAAAGTCCCCACTGGCATGAATGAGACAGAACTCCTGCCCGAGTGCAGGAAGGGGCTTTTTGAACATTCCCAGAGGAGGTGGAAAGCAGAGTCCTGATTTATTCATGGACAGAGGAGAGGTCTTGTCAGTGACAAATCTGGAGTGCTGGATCACAGAAACCCCTGCTCTACCTCTACCTCTTCTCCAGATGTTTCCAGCTCTGGAGCAGGATAAAGAAAATCACTCTGCTTTTAGGAAAAAAAAAACCAACACGAAGAACAAATCAAAACAACAACAACAACNACAACAAAAAAAAAGGGGGAAAAAAAGAGAGAGGAGAGTCTTAAAGGTGCCTGAAAGTGGCTTGAGATATCAACTGTTCCACCATTTCCATGAGCCACCTGCAGACTCCAGCTGGATGGATGGATTAGGCAGTGCCAGGGTGTGATTTTGGGCCAGTAGCATCAGCTCAGGTGGTTCCCAGGAGCACTTTTGGAATTAGCACAGGGCAGGGATAATGATGGAGTGGTGCCTTAAAGGCGGGAGATTCAAGAGGAGAATGTTTCTTCACGGTTTGGAGCCCAGTGCAGGTTTTGCTGTAAGAAATGGCAGGAGCTGCACTACCCAGGGGAGCTGTGGAGCAGCAGGAAGGCACCAGGATTAGTGAAATACAAAATATATGAAATTAGGGAGGGGAGCTCTCTGTAAATCATCTGTCTGCTGCCCCCGTGATGTGACCAAGTGAGACAGCTCAGGTCCCCAGGGAGGCTGGCACTGACGAGGCCTGGGGTGAACTCCTGGATTGCAGCAGGGTCAGACCTTCTGCACAGCTGCCTTTGGGCTGTGGGACTCAGTCCCCCCGAGACCAGGCTGGCCAGGGATCATTGTCACTTCTGGAACAGATGATGGTGACGCCCTTCCCTTCACATTAACTTCCTCTGGATGTGCTCCCCGGGGGGAACGATGATGGCGGTGATGTTAATGTGCAGACACTGGCCCGGCTTTCTCAGGCAGGTCTGCAGTGAGGAGAGGGGCCCTGCTCTTTGGGGGGATGGAGCATCCCGAGATGGTGGCAAAGCTCTTCCCCCAGGAACTGCAAGCTCACCTTGCTGTGCTGGGAACCCACCTCTCAGGGATGCTCTTCCTTGAGGATCTCTGGGCACCTCACGGCCTTGTTCGCTCCCTGTGGACAGGAGGGATGGTCCAGCTGTGATCCTGCCCCACACCGGCTTTCCCTCATATTTTTCTGTGGAATCTCTTTCCCTGGAGATTATTAAAATCCACCTATTCACAGCCCTGAGCAGTAGGCCCCTCTCCCAGGGCATGTTCTGAAGGGCAGCACACGAGGCCTTGTCTTAGTGGGCAATGAGTGGACAACTCTTGACTGGCATCTCCATTTTTGGCCCATCCTAAGGCAGAGCAGCTTCCAGAGGAAGTGGCAGGTGTGCAGTGTGTTCAACTGCTTCTGTCCAGGGAAAACTCAACATCAGGGAACCACTCAATCACAGGGTGGGTTGGAGTGGAAGGGAACTTAAAGGACATCTCGTTCCAGCCACAGCATAACACCTTCCACTATCCCAGGCTGCTCCAAGCCCCGTCCAACCTGGCCTTGGACACTTCCCGGGATCCAGGGCCAGCCACAGCTTCTCTGGGAAACCTGTGCCAGGGCCTCACCACCCTCACAGGGAACAATTTCTTCCTCACATCTTACCTAAATCTCTTATCTTTTAGTTTAAAAACATTGCCCCTTATCCTATCACTGTCTTACCATGTAAAAAGTCCTTCTCCCTCTTTTTTTTTAGTGCCCTTTAGGTACTGGAAGTGGCCCTAAGTTCTCCCTGGAGCCTTCTCTTCTCCAGGCTGGACACCCCCAGCTCCCTCAGGGAAGTCAATGTGACAACCACTCTTCACCCATGGGAGAGGGAAAATGTCATTACCTGTCTGTCTAATTGTGGGGTTTGTTCCTTGTGTCCCCCAGCTCCAGCAGCAGCAGCCCAGAGTCTCATCAGCCACGTGGGATGTGGTAAGGGAGGTGGACGGGGCTAATTAAATGAGAGCAACATCATGGCTGGAAATAAAGGGCCTTAAATGAAATCCATCACAGCTCTGAGGCCACAGCTGCAGGTAAAGGGCCAAGAAATATCTGTGACAGCTCAGTGACACAGGCAGTTAGTTCTTTATGAGTGTCTCACAAGGTGCAGTGAGAAAGTCTTTGGTTTTGTAGGGGCTGTGCCAAAAGCCTGTGATAACATGTGTGGTAACAGTTTTCATAAAAATCTTTAAAAAATAAGAATTAATAGAACTTACACTTTCAGGGCTGGATTTCACAGAGCTGGGCTATTTCAGCTCTCACTGAAGTCAACAAGGAGCAAAAGTCAGTGAAGGAGCAGAGCTGCTGATTCTGAGAGCTTTGGAAATGCTTATCCCTCACGGATATTTTTGGCTAAGCAGGTAAAATAAACAAATACCTTCACCAAAAAAAAAAAAAAGAGCCATATCCCCAAAAGCCCAGTTCTGTCATCGTTCCTTGTGGGGAGAGAGCAGAGAATGATTTCCATAATCCTGCCCTCAACCTGGAGGGGCACTAATGATACCAATGGATTTACATCTCTCATCAAGGAGAGCACCTGGACCCCTGTTTCTCAGGAATGTCATGTCAGGGGATGCTTCTCCACCACATCTCCCCCTCCCACAGCAAAACCATGGGATGAAAACGATCCAGCTTCTGCTTTCTGCTCCCTCTGGATCTCTCAAGATGCTTTTCCAGCCCTCCCAGCTCCAGGTGAGCCAAGGAGACGGGTTGGGGACAGGAGGGGACGGAAGAGGGGAGTAACAAAATCCTTTCAGACAGTTCCAACAGGCAGAGCAGGAGCCTCGGAGCGTGGAGATGCCTTGGCTGGAGCAAAAAGAGGCATTCAGGGCATGACACAAGTAGGTCATCCTGCCTCCCACTCCTTGCATCGTGGCAGGAGCAGAGTGGAGACGGAAGGAGCCTCATCCACTTTCTCCTGCCCGCAGGGATTGTGGAGATGCCGCTTCCACCTGGTCCTGCGAGCATCAACAGACCCAGTGCCTGCTCTGCCCTGAGCACCAGCACAGCAAAAGCCTTTAATGCTTCTAAAATGGAACAGTTTCAGCCCTAAACTCATCGTCTGCAGGGCAGCCAGGGTGAGCACAGCTCTGCCGCCTCGGGCAGGAAAACAGCCTTAGGATACTTTGTCCGTCTGCAGCTTGGTTTCCTCTGCTCCATGTAGGCTATTACACCTCTCCTTTTCATGTCTTTTTGTATTTTTATCTTCCCATTTGGACATTTTTCCTGGCTTGGAGGGGCCAAAGTTGTTAATGCCAACCTGGCTGGTTTCTCCTCCCTGCTCCTGGGGACTGTCCATGCTCTGTGGCCACACTGCAAGGGACCAAGCTCCAGGGGAAAGAGAGTCTTGTTTCTCAGCCTTCCTCCTGAGCTGTTGCCCAATTCCCTGTGGAAAGCAAGTTTGTGGGATTTCTCTGAAATCAAACTTTTGACTGCTTTGCAAGGGATTCCTGGAGCCCACATTCCTATCTGGGTTCGGACTGCATGGCTTTGACTGGACACAACCTTCCCCACTCCAGGCATTTCCCAGAGTCACGGAGGATTTCAGCTCGGAAAGGCCCCCAGGACATTGTTCAGTCAACTCCCCCATTTTTAATTTCAGTCTCAAAATCACCAAAATAGGCGTGGTTTGGGAATTGCCATTGGCACCACTCCTGCTTCAGGCCCTGTGTGACTTTGTCCCCAACAATGCAAGGATAAAAAATACGTGTTTTTTCCTTGCTTATGGCCTAGTGGAATGTTCCCTGCCTCTGGCAGGGGGGTTGGAATGAGATGATCTTTAAGTTCCCTTCCAGCTGTAACCACTCTGTGACTCTGTGATCGTTACCATCCATGTTCCTCTCTGCAGTCGGCCTCAGTTCTTCCCATGCCTGTATGGATTGATTCCCTGGCAGTCTCCTGGCTGCCTTCATCTCTCCATGCTGCCTCTTCAGATATTCCCTTCCTGGCTGCTGGGTTGTTTCCCTGTTAATTAGGCCTTTCCATGCTGCCAGTCTGGCCGTGCTGCCTCCTGCCCCCATGTTCCGTGTAACACCTGCTGGAATGCAGCAGGGAGGGGCTCCAGAACTAAGAGATCCACTTATTAAATGAACTATTTAGAGAAATGCTGAAGCCTGGGAGGCAGCACCAAGGCCTGAGAAGCCACGTAACCTCTGTGTCCTGTTTGACCACAGTGTGGTAATTCCCCTCCTCTCTGCTCATCCTGCAGCTGAAAGCACCACCCACTTGTATTTTGGTAATATCTGAGCGCTTTGCATACTTAATATAATAATATTCATATATTAGTATGTTATTTATATTAATATTATTCTATATATTAATATATTCATCGTCCTGGCACTCAGGGTCTTACTGAAGGTGGGACAATGTTGCTGGTCCTTCTTTGCCACCCAAGGAGCCCTTGGAGACAAATGGCCACACCACCATCATTCTCGAGCCAGTTAATTAATTTTGCTTAATTCGGCCACATGGGGAGTTTGGCAGGACAAAATCTTTTGTGATTGTTTAGCCCCTTCTTTCCCCACCAACCCGCTGCTTGTGTGCTTCTCCCTCTGGTCACACCTTTCCTGTCACCAAGGGGAATCCCAAGGCAAGCAGGGACAGCAAAATTCCCCATTTGTGTACAACACCGTGGATTGATTTAGTCTGGCTCACTAAATAAACACCAGGGACATCCCCTGCCCTAAAAGGCTGCTTAATTTATCAAGTTCAATCACAACAAGATCCCAGCTGCTGAATTGGCAAAATTCAGCCTGGAAGTCAATGCAGGACCAGGGAGTTGCAAGCAACACGGGGACACAAACAGGATCAGTAATTTCTCTGCTGAAGAAACAAGATATTTTTCAGTCTGCCTCTAAAGGCAGCTGGGAATTTGGTCCCCAAGGATATAACTTGGTCACCAAGGGGTGTAGATGGTCTGAAACTCTTACCTGTGGCCAGAGTGCCCAGCAAGGCCGACTTCAGACTCCTTTTTAGGGAACGGAAGAGATTTGCCTTAAATGGGAATAATAATATTTGCCTTAAATGCTGGGGACAACGTCACACATAATGCCACGGGCCGGGTTAAACTTCCTTTCCTAGGTGGTCTCAGTGAAAACAGCACATATTTGTGTTATCAGTCAACATATTTGTGTTATCAATCAACCATTGGCCGATTCCACTGACCAGTGTCCTTTCCAAATCCACTCTTTTAAGTAACGTATTAAATCTTTAGGCGACTGTCCAGACAACCCAAACGAGCTTTATTAGCTAACTGCCAATAATCCTGTGCTTTTCACAGAAATAGGAAGTCCAGGCAGGACTTTCCTGGAAATTACACATAGAATCACAGAATATCCTGAGTTGGAAGGGACCCACAAGGATCATCCAGTCCAGCTCTTCCTGTTCTCATTGATTTCCTCAGATCAGTGTCACAGCGTGTGTGACCTGCCCTGAAAATGTCATTCCCATTGAACGCTTCCAGATTTCCTTCAACCTTTATTTTCCACTGGGAGAGCTACCCCAGAGGATGAACCATCTCCTCCACACAGCTGAGTCCTGCCTGTGCCATCAGTTGCCTCAAAACTCGGGAATCCAGCTGAGGATCTCTTTGCAGCCATTTGCAAACATTTCCAATTCCATGTTGGACAGCATCTCTGTGAAGTGGTGGTCCAAAAGCCAGGCATGACCTCGTTAATAGCCACTGTCACCACTCACTGATTACCATCAGCAGATTACAAACTGCCAGCTGTGGTCAGTGGGGACTGCTGGGGACTCACCCCTGCTCTGTGTCCAGCCAAATCTCCCAGGCACTGCTGTGGCTTTTCTTGTGATCCCACTGGCTTTTCCCAAACACCCCTTGGACTTATCAGGTGTTGGCTGCCTCCTGAACCTGGATTTGAGTTATTTGGGATGCCCAGTCCTGGGAACACCATAATTGCTGTGCCCATCAGTCACAGCACACGCACGGGCGGCTGCCACCACTCCACTGCTGCTCCCTGAGAGCCTCTGCTTTGCAGCCCCATTAATGACCGTAATTATTTCCCTGAGCATAAATTGTTCCTAATGACTGCAGTCATTTTTAGCGTGAGAGCACAGCAAATGATGCATCCATGGCACGGGATGAAGGCAAGGAACAGACCTTTCAAACCCTGTGGAATGCCAGGCACGCTTTATTTACCGGGGTGGGTCGTTCCTGTTGCTGGTCTGCAGGTTCAAAAAGTTTGTCCCTTCTCCTTGGCCCTTTTTGGCTGTGATCATGGGTGGTTTTGGTGTGTGTTTTACTGCCCCACTGCTCCAAATTAGATATTTTGCTCCAGTAGGACTCAGTAGGTCTCTTTCAACTGCTGGTCACTGAGTGGTTTGTAAAATTAGCAGATATTTCAAGAGAATCTATCAAATCAAATTTGTCTCAAATAATTCAACATTCCATGCTGTGGATTATAGGTAGCCTCCTTCTCTGAAACCTACAAGCTTTGTTTTTTTCATGCCCATCACTCCATTTAATCACCACTCTTTTAGTCTCTGCTTTGGGGCTCTGTCAGAAGTATCTGCCGCTCCGGCAGAATGGAAGTCTTGGGTGTAATTTTCTTAGAAGACTTCATCACACATGATTAACTCATTTGTAGTCTTAATTAGACCTTGATCCTGGATGACTATTGAAAGATCTATAAGTTGATATTAGATTATTGGAGTAGCTAATTGTGCCCTGGGCACAGGCACCAAGGATCGACTCTGCAAAGCACTGAAAGCAGAAACACCCACAGTACTGCCACAACACCCAGATTAGGGACAGGGCTGAGTGACAGTCAGTGACTTCTCCTCCTGGGATGTCATCACCACTGAGGATTTGTGTTTTTTCCTCAAGCTCCAGCATCCTGAAATCATATTGTTATTGGAGAGTCTTTGCTTCCATTAAAGAGGTGTTTCTGTCTGTCACACTTGTTAAGAAAAGCAATTCCACTAGTGCCTGTGAGCTCAAAACTTAAATAAAAAAAAATCTATGGCATTATTCCTAATGCCATCTATTTGCAGAGGGAAAGGTTTCCCAGGAGCTAGGGCTAACTGCACTTTCTGTGCAGGGCTGGAAGTCCCAGGGAAGCGGGAGGCTGTGTCTCGGAGGAGCTCTCAGGGTCTGAGTGACTCGCAGACAGCACAGCCCCGAGGCTCCTGGTGCTGTCACAAGAGGTCTCAGCTGTCATTTGTGGAAGCAGGTGCCCTTCCAGCCCCAGTTGCTGACTGGGAGTGTTGTGGCTGTGGTGACTGAGCTGGCTCAGGCAGAGGTGTCCGTGTGTGTGTGTCCATGTGTAGGTGCCTGCCCCAGGCCCGGGATGGGGTTTGCCAAGTGCTGTGCACTTTAGGAACACGTTCCCAGATGTGTTTCCTGGCTCTGAGGCCAGTTGGTGCAATCTGGCCATGCACTTACTGCCATGTTTCCCATCCCTCATGCCCTTGCATCCTTCCCAAAACAGCATTCCCATCCACTCTGCCAGCTGGGAACTGTCCCCTTTCCAGGCCACCTCCCAAACCAACTTCAGGAATCATTTTTGGATTTTGCTTCTTGTCGGGGGCCAAAACACTGCTAGGAACAGGCTGTCCAGAGCAGCTGTGGCTGCCCCTGGATCCCTGGAAGTGTCCAAGGCCAGGCTGGATGGGGCTTGGAGGAATCAGGGACAGTAGAAGGTGTCTCCGCCCATGGCAGGGGGGTGGAATGAGGTGATCTTTAATATCCCTTCCAATCCAAACCATGCCATGATTCCACAGACATTTTAACAAGCCAGATCACCAAACTGCCGTGCCAATTTCCTTGGCACTACTCCAGGGAGATCTTTACTGGCTCTGAAGCCTGACCTACCCAGCTGAGCGATGGACAGGCTGAAGAAGGGGGTTACATCTTTCAGGATGATTAGGAAGGACTTGGGCAAGGCAGAGACCGCACAGAGGAGGACAACAAGCTGCTGACACAACTCGTACTCCTTCCCAACACAGCCTTCCAGGAATTGGGGTTGAAAGGCTGGTTTGGGGGGGACATTCAGTTCATGCCCATGGCCTCAGCCGACAGCACAGGAACACCCTGAGGGAGTGCAGAGACTCTCCTGAAGATCCTAAACTGGAGAAGCCCTGCTCACCTTGCGTTACCCACGAATACCTCCGTCCCTCGGGATGTGCCCGGCGTCATCCCTGTCGGAGGGAGCTCCAGCTGCTCGGCTTTGCCCAGGGACACAGCCGGGCGAGGAGGCTGCAGGCAGCTGCACCACCTGCCTCTCGAACAGGGCTCGTTCCCTGCGCTGATTCACTGCAGGCAGGGCGAAATCCCAATGCCAGGCGGGAGGTGGGACCGATCCCGTGGATTTCCTCAGCCCGACGAGTGTTAATTTGATCCACGCTGCTGTGGCAAGGGGGGGGAAGATGGAGGCGGTGCGGCTGAACGCCGAGATTCTGAAAAGGGTGATGGAGAATTTAATGGATCTTGGTGGCTTAATGCTCCATTTTTCTTGTGATTCCCCCCCCTCGTTTCTTACCTCTCATATTTACATAAATTATGTGGACTCCAGGGAAGCTGCAAGGCATAGAAATTTAATCAACCTGAGTCTCAGGAGCCTGGTCACTGTGCAGCAAAAGGAGGAAAAGAGGGGTGGAAAATGAAAAATAAAATAAAATAAAAAATAAAACAATCATCAGAACGCAGGATGTGTCAAAAGGGATTGTTAATAACACCAGCCCCGAGCCACATTCAGCAACGAGCTGGATTTCAGGAGCAGGGAAGGAATGACATCACCTTTTGCTGCACACAGGTTTTCTTGCAAGCAGGAGGGATCTGGCAGGTGAACAGCAGCCAGGGAGGCACTTCCACCCCTCTCAACCCGGCACCGCAGCTCTTCCCCTCTTGGGATGCTGATCGGGACATCCTGGCGTGGGATCTCCTCTTGTAACACCCATCCCCTGGGGCCAGGCTCCCTTTTTTCCCCCCCAGTTCTTCAGCAATGCTGCTAGAGGAGGGATTGGATGAAAGGGTTTGGGGAGAAGTCGTTGCAGGATCGCCCAGCTCCTCCTCGCAGGATGACATAATGCCTGCTGTGGTCTCTGAACTCCTGGTTTGCTGCTGGGCTGCAGCGTGGAGAGAGGCAAACACGCATCTTGCGAAAGGCTGAATTCAAGCACGGATAGAAATCCTGGAGTAAACCTGGAGGAAGAGGGGTCCATGCCTGATTTTACTACATGATTTTAAGTGCTCCTGCTCTCTCCATGTTCAGCAGGCAGACCCTCCTCTTCCCATTGCAGCTCACTCTCTGCTTTTGGATATTTAAAAAAATAATAATAATCCTTTTTTTCAGGATGATTTTTCCATTTTCTCTTGAGCTAACTACTGACATGGGAGATTGAAACACTTGATTCGTGAAATGTCAGTCTGAAATGCTTGTACTTTTCTGCTCTTTCTTTGATGCCATTTTATTTCTAATTGAAAAACTGATACCAAAATTCACACTTTGCTTCCCTTTTTCAGTTAAGCCATTTCTTTTTCAGTCAAGAATTCTAAAAGAGGAGAGAGATTTAGATGAGATATTGGGAAGGAATTGTTCCCTGTGAGGGTGGTGAGGCCCTGGTACAGGGTGCCCAGAGAAGCTGTGGCTGCCCCTGGATTCCTGGAAGTGTCCAAGGTTGGATGGGGCTTGGAGCAACCTGGGATAGTGGAAGGTGCCCCTGCCCGTGGCAGGGGGTTGGACTGGATGAGCTTTGAGGTCCTTTCCAACCCAAACCCAAATCCCGAACCATTCTGGGATTCCATAACTGCTTCTTCAAGATGCTGGGATGTTCAGATGGAGCAGCAGGAAAGGCTTTTTCACAGGAGATTGTGCAGCACTGGAAGAGGCTGTCAGGGAAGGGGGGAAAATCTCCATCCTTGAGGAGTCTCTGTCTTGGAGGCTCTGGGATCATGGATGTTGCCAAGCCCTGGCTGAGCTGATCAGGTGGTGGACACAGATGGTCAGACAGAGACCTCCAGATTTCTCAATACTCCTCTGATTCTCTGCCACCCCAGTCAGACCGGAAATCTGCTGGGCTGCTTTTCCACCTGAATATTGCACCACACAAAACCAAGTGTGTGAGAGAAAACCTTTCCTGTCCCTTATCAACCAAAGCTGGTGTCTAAGCAAAGGAAGACGCGAGGATTCAGCTGTGGGGATTCCAGGCTGCCATCACATGCTGCACCCTGTTACTGACCCTGCCCTTCCCTTCCCTGCTTCCCGTCTCTGCCAGCAGGACCAGCGCAAGGAATACTCTGTAAAAGTCCCATTACATTCCTCCCTTTTCCTTTGCCGCCGACAGGGTGGGAAATCACCCTGGCTGTCAGTGTTGAGGACAGCTTTTGTGGGATCTGGGCTTATCACAGCTCACCTTACACATGGTGACAAGCTGCAGTAGCTGCATGATCCATCTGACAGCCAAATGCCCCCGCACAAGGGGAACAAGGCCAGGATATGATCCATTAGATCCAGGGATATTCCTGGCCAGCGTGGAAGGGGAGCATCCCTCCCTACCTTGCCCTCACGGAGTGAGCTGGACCGACTGCTGCCAAACTGCTCAGAGAATTGGGTCTGGAGACCAAAATGCTGCTCCAAAGTCCACGGAAACAGGACCGGAGCTTCCTTGGAACCAATCAAGGGATATTTTGACAGTTCATTGTCTTTAATGAGCCAGCTGAGGAGGGGTTGAAGAAACTTTGTCTAGAGTGGAGGGCTTTTTTTCCCCCTGTTCATTTTCTCCTGTGTCTTGGTTTAGAAAGACAGGTGCCTGCCAGGGAAAACTGGAGCTTCCCTTGGAATGGAGAATGTAAACCCCCTCCCTCCAAATTATTACAATTTTGCAACTAGGGCCTTTCATGCAAAGATGGGAACAAGAATAACAGTGCTTTACTAGGAATATTAAAAATACAAATGTAGTAGTACAAAAAAACAAGCAAACAAACAAAATCCTAGAAACACTGACAGAGTCAGAAATACAACCTGACACCCTGTTGGTCAGGGTGTTGGTAGCAGTCCAAATAAACCCTCCTGGAGTGACAGATGTGGTTCTGTTGGAGTAGATGGTCCCATAGAAGGATTCAGTGGTGGTGGGATGGGTCTGGTCTTCCTTCAGGAAATTCAGTGAAAAACCAGGCTGCCCTGGTGTTTCTGGCTCAATTTTTATCTAGGTAGGAATGGCTCCTCCCACTGGGTGGAGCATCTCCCAATGGGATGATGTAATTTTATCAGCCATGCAGTGAGCCTCGATGGCCCATTAACAGAAGATATCCCCCAGAAAGAGGATGGGTGGTGGAAGAGCTAAAGAACCCCACCCCACCTGGTTTGAACAGCTGGCCCATTAACAGAAGGCAGCTGTTCAAATCCCCTCCCTCCTGAAGTGATGAGGAATGGGTTATACAAGAGATAAATAAAACACCTCCCCAACCGCTTTCAACAGATGGAAAATAGAATACACATTTTTGGTTACGTATTGCAACCCAAGACATCCTGGAAAAATCCTTCTTTAAGGTTGTTATAACACTCCATCCCACTGATTTGTGTGGATCGAGCCTACAGTAGAGGTGGTCCATCACTGACAGCAGAGCAGAGACAGAAGCTCGACTGTGACACAGTAGTGGGAGGGGTCAGGCACTGGATCAGGCTGCCCAGGGAAGTGGTGGAATTCCCATCCCTGGAAGTGTCCAGAAGGTGTCACATGGGGACATGGCTTGGTGGTGAACACAGCAGTGCTGAGTTAATGGTTGGACTCAAAGGAAAACAAGAGTCACCTGAGAAGAAGAAAATCTCCAAAAAGGAGAGACATTTCTGAGCACTCCCCCGACCTCCTTCACAGTTAATGGAAGGATGCCGGTGCCTAAAGGAGCACAAATGGATTTATCCCAGCTGGTCGTATCCTATCCATTACAGGAAGGACCTGGGGGGCAAGCTACTCACATTCTACTCACCTAAGGTTCAGCTCAGCTCGTTGCATTATTCATTTCTTGCTGCTTTTTCAGTTTCAGCATTTTGTTTATTTGCAGGGACACCTTCCACCATGCCAAGTTGTTCCAGGCCCCATCCAACCTGGCCAAGACGTGTCCAGCATCACACTGGCTTGGTCCCTTAGCCTGATAAGCAGTGACAACCAAGTTCATTTGGTGGCCCCTTCAACCAGGAGTCAAATTTGGACCCCAGATCATTCCTGACGTGTGATTTCACTAGCACAACGCACCAAAGTCTGGGCTCTTCCAAATGTTTGCAGTGATTTATCTCCTGCAATATATAGAACAGCTTTCTAGTGTAGCTTTCTTCAAAAGTTTAATTAAAAAGTTCTCTTCCTTTCTTTCTTTTTGTGTGCTGGAAAACGTACAAGGAGAAAGGAGGTGGATAAAAATAAAATAGAAGCGAAGTTTAAGCATGCAAATGTTGATTAAAAAATATCAACCCACTCTCCTGTGAAATGCTAACAATGGTTCCCATGGCTCCTGTCTCCCGAGTCAGAACAGGCCCAGCGGGTGAACTTTTGATTTCTGAAAGCACAGTCACTCCTGCAAGGGGCACCACTGGTTACTCACCCTCAGCAAGGCAATCTCTGCTCTGTGGAGGAGATACAATCACCCAGTGAGCTCCAGTGTTTGGAGAGGGATGTCAGTCAAATTCCAGCTTGGAACAAGCTCCACGTCTTTGAAGAGCGTGGGAAGGCACTAATGGGAACAAACCACCAGCAGGGACCGTGGGTATTTTTTTCCTCCATTATTTGTGTGTATAAATCAAATCTGGATGGCTCTGGAAGCCAAATCTGGGGATCTGATGGCATTCTCAAGTGAAATTCCCCATCCCAGGAGCTAATGGAAATCACTCCAAAGCTCATTCCTGACCTGTTACACCACCTCCCACTCTGTGCATCCTCAAACAAGCAAATAAACTCTTAAAGAGTCATTTATTAAGTATCTAATTGTCACTCTCACTTTGCCCACTTCACAGCGATGCTTAGCACTTCCACCAACCTGTGGGAATTTCGCAGTGTTTATTTTGGCTGGATTGAAGAGCAGTAGCAGCCTCAGTGTGCTTCTCCAGAGCTTGCTCCCTTATCCCCTCTCTTCCCAGCAGCTCAGCAGATTTCCACTCACCATTCATATGAACACTAGAAAGGCATTCACTTCCCATAAAGATTCCCAAATGCTTTTGGAAGCCAGCACTGCAAGGCAGGCAGCAAGGTCAGGACAGTGGGAAGAGCTGTAGGTTGTTTATAGGATTTTGGACCAGCTGCATCACTCCTTGATGAAGAGATCCCAGCAGGTGGCTTTGACGTCCCCAGCCACCATCAGGTGGCCCCAAAACACATCAGGTCTGTGACGCCCTTTGCAATCAGGATGTAGGATGGGGACAAATCATCCCACAGTTTCCCCCTCATCAGTTCTGTGGTTGTGTCTTGGTTTGTAAAGACAGGCATCTGCAAAGGAAGGCAGGAGCCTGCCTGAAAAATGGAAAATATAAACTCCCTCCCTTCAAAGTCTAATTTTGAAATTAACGGGCTCTAGTTCTTAACTAGGAAAATTAAACTAAAAATGCAGTAGTACAAAAGGAAACACTGACAGAGTCAGAACACAACCTGACACCCTGTTGGTGAGGGTGTTTGGTAGCAGTCCAATTAGAATCAAGGCCCCAGTCCTCCTGCAGTGACAGATGCGGTTCTGTTGGAGCAGAGATGATCCTGTAGAAGGGTGTAGCTTTCCTCAGACGGTCCAATGGTGGTGTAGGTGTGCCTGCTCTTCCTCTGGGAATCCAGTGCAAGCAGGCTGTCCTGGTGTTCTGAATCTCAAGTTTTATCCAGGTAGGAATGCTTGGCTCCTCCCCCTGGGTGGAGCATCTCCCAATGGGAGGATATAATTTTGTCAGCCATGCAGTCAGCCTCGATGGCCCATTAACAGCAGATATCCCCTGGAGGGAGGATGGGTCCTGGAAGGGATAAGAACCCTGCCCCACCTGGTTTAAACAGCTGCCCCTTAACAGACGACACCCCTGTCCTCTCTCCCCCAGGGTTACAAGGAATGGGTTATGGAAGAGATAAAGAAAACACCTCCCCAACAACCATCCCGGGTCAGGATTTCAGGGCACTGGGTAATTTCCTGCAGCCACAAGCATCAGGCTCAGCAGAGGCTGCAGATGTTAACTCAACTTCTGAGTGGAATTTGCTGAGAAACTTGAAATGGGCCATGTTTGGGACTGAAAAAAAAACCAAAAAACAACAGTTATGCTGGGCCAGGTTTAATGTCCACCAAGAGCAGGTTGAGTAACAACAGGAAGGTGCAAGAACAAGGCAAGCATGCAGGGATGCATCCCAGGATGCTCCTGAGGTGGATGTGCTGCCGTTGATTTAATAACAGAATGTTCCTTGGTGGTTGAGTTTCTCTGTTATTCTTTTTTTTCCAAATCCTTGGCATTACAAGAAGGAGTTGCCCAGTTTAGCTGTGCTTTATAGAAAAAAGGGAGCCCTCCTTTTGGGTTTGAACTGTCACCCAACCATCCCATAGGGAGCTCCTGGCTTTTTGCAGGGTACTCTGGATTTTACAGCTCTTTATCTTGCATGACATCAGCTCTCCTTTTCTGCAGTGAAGAATCTTGGTCTCTGTGAGATATATTTGTCTGGAGTCCTCAGCATAAGAAGGATGTGGAGGTGCTGGAAGGAGTCCAGAGGAGGCCATGGGGATGCTCCAGGGGCTGGAGCCCCTCTGCTCTGGAGCCAGGCTGGGAGACCTGGAGGTGTTCACCTGGAGAAGAGAAGGATCCAGGGAGAGCCCAGAGCCCCTTCCAGAGCCTAAAGGGGCTCCAGGAGAGCTGGAGAGGGACTTGGGACAAGGGATGGAGAGACAGGACACAGGGAATGGCTTCCCACTGCCAGAAGGCAGAGATAGATGGGATATTGAGGGTGCTCAGGCCCTGACACAGGTTTCCCAGAGAAGCTGTGGCTGCCTCTGGATCCCTGGAAGTGTTCAAAGCCAAGTTGGATGGGGCTTGGAGCAGCCTGGGATAGTGGGAGGTGTCCCCGCCCATGGCAGGGGGTAGAATGAGATTATCTTAAATCTTCCATCCCAAACCAATCTCTGAATGTACAGAAACTGCTCCACCCCCCTGATCTCCTTCACCATTCTTCTCTGAATATTTTCGTGCTCCTCATCTCCTTTGGGAGATGTGTGAGGGCCACAAGCACACTGCAGGCAGCATCCTGGACAGTGCAGCAGCAGCAGCATCATCCCCTGCTCACCGCCTTCCCTCCCCAGCCCTCCATTTTATCCTATTTTGCTCTTTCTGACCCATCCCCAGCTGCAGGAGCCGCGGTGGCTGCAGGGCTGGCAGCAGCACATTGCAGCCGTCTGGCTGCAGAGGATGTGGAGCAGTGAGAAGGTTCCCAGCCCTCCCTGAACTGCTTTTCCCCCCTCTCCTCCCTGCCTGGCTCTGCCTCCTCTGGCACAGATGGCTGGAGGTTTCCCTGAAGTTCAAATCCCAGTGTAAGGACTCCCAGGCCCCCCTGTTCCTGCGTGAGGCTCAGGGAGATGTTGGCCACCGTGGCCACCAAGCAGCGTCAGCTCCTCGTCCTCCTCTCTTCCCATTGACCCAGAGTGGGGTTTGTTACAAACAGGTTGGTGGATTTAATTATGAGCAGCAAAACATTTTGATTTATGCTTCCTACCCGCTTTACCTCCTCCCCTGCCTCTCTGCCTCTCCAGCTTCACGCTTGTCAGAGCAGATATTTTTAATATATATATATTTATCACAAGCCGCTCCTTCAGCGCTACAGGCAAAGCTTTTAGCAGGGGAGAAAATGCCCGGCTTACAAGTAGCTCTCCAATTACTATTGCTTGCTTTAGTGATTTTCTAGGAGAGGCAAAGGGCTGGATCCTGGCTCTTTCCCTTTCCTCCACAGCAAGATATTCCCTGCTTCCCGTGGCATCATTCCCCAGCTCTCCTGGGTGGCACAGCCACGTCTCTGTAGTGGAGGATGTTTCCTCTTTGCCCTGATTTGCACTCCGTCCAGGGAGGTGATTTTTGGCTGCTTTCCCCTTCCCCAAACATCAAGGCATTAATGAAATCCCCCCCCCCCTGGCCTGTTAGTCTTGAGATTATCAAAATCTGAACCAAATCCCAGGGCTGGGGTGGCAGGAGGGAAACTCAACTCCAGTTTGTCAGATCCGCGTCTGAGCTTGGATTCATGAATTGATGTGAACGAGATTCCTTTCTCTCAGCCCGGGATCCACGTGCGGGTCTGTCTATAATCCAATGAGTCACTTCAGTGCTTTTTTTTAGGTCAAATTTAAAGCTACACCTCCTCCCAGAGCAAAGGCTGGGGGCGGCAGTGGCGGAGAAGGGGATGCAGGAATGGGATGCGGGGATGGGATGCGGGGATGGGGTGGCCGAGCACTGAGCACCGATCCCATCTCACATCCGCGGCAGGAGAGGCTCCTGCATCCCTCACTCGCGGTATCCAGGAGCAGAGATCCGATCTCTGCTGCCCTGGCTCCGGGGAGACTCTGCCCAGACCCGCCGTCTGCAGCTCGGGAGGGAAACCGGAGAAAGGCAGGGGGGAATGGGGGCACTGAGGGAGATGCCAGAATCTGAGCGAAGTTCAGCTCGTGTAACGTCTCCCGGGAATGTCGGGACGGGGAAAGGACAGTGAGAGCTTGGCCATGGTCTCCTGATGCCTCCATGTGGAACAGCAACTTGATAGAGCAACTTTTCTCCTTACCTTCAGCTGCTTCCTCGCACCACCTGTGAGCAAATCCATTGCCTTTCCAATGATAATAATTCCATCTGTATCAAGCTTTTAATATTGCATTTTATTTTCCTTCATTTTATTTTATTTTATTTTCCTTCATTTTATTTCGTGTTATTTTATGATTTATTTTATGGTTTATTGTGCCGTGGCAATGCCACATAGCAATGGGTCACTACTGCGAATGGCAGGCACTGGATATGAAGTTTAAAAAAGGAAATGCAATCAGGAAGAACAGTTTTGCCAAGAAGTGACATTCCCTACGTTTCTAAAAAGGGCTTCTCCAAATCATCCCAAAGGTCTTTTACATGAAACCATCAAAATACTCACTTATTTACTCTGGTTTGACCTCAAAACTGAATTCCCATCTTTACATCAGACAGCAGCTCCTGGTTTCACCTCTCTGCCAGCAGGAGAATGCTTGTATAGATGTAGAAATGGATAAATAAATCACATATATGAGCATATATATGACATATAAACATATATGGTTTACTTATATAAATATATGGCTCATAAATCAGATCTATTCTTTTATTTATATGTGCCATACTCCTCTCTACATACAGGTATATGCACCCCAAATGAATAAATAAGCCATAGATTCATATAGGTTTGCACATATATATGAACCTATATCTATGTTTAAGGTATGAATTTCTATACATGATGTGCTTGTTTACTATGTATTTTTCCTTGGAATGCATTGTCCTGTGCGGCATTCATTAATGGAGGAAAAAAATATCAAAACTGTTTAAAAATTAATTCCAGAATCATTAGATGAAAAAGATTTGCAAAATCCTGGGGAAGATTAAAGTAGTGCAAGGGTCTGGTGTGGGAAAGAGGATTTGTGTGAATATGGAGGCAATTTCTAAACAGGAGGATTGCTGGACCAGAAGTGTGGGGTTCACCCCACTTGGTACTTTGGCAATGGAGAGATTTCCCAGTGAGGTATTTAATGTAAATTAATTCATAATTTATCTCAGCTTGAGGCAGGGGTCTGAGAGCTGGACATGTCCCATCCCAAACTCCCCATGTCCACGGCTGATCCCACAGCGTGAGCAGCAGGGCAGGGGGGAATTCTGTCCCCTCTGGCCCTCTCAGGTGAGACCCCACCTGCAGAGCTGCCTCCAGCCCTGGGGCCCAGCACAGGAAGGACCTGGAGCTGCTGGAGAGAGTCCAGAAGAGGCACCAGGATGATCAGAGGGATGGAGCAGCTCTGCTTTGAGAAAAGGCTGAAAGATTTGGGATTGTTCAGCCTGGAGAAGGCTTTGGGATGACCTAATTGTGGTCTTCCAGTTCTTCTTGAAGGAGCCTACAAGGAAGATGGGGAGAGACCATTTACAAGAGCCTGGAGGGACAGGACGCAGGGAATGGCTTCCCACTGCCAGAGGACAGGAAGAGATGGGATATTGGGAAGGAATTGTTCCCTGTGAGGGTGGTGAGGCCCTGGCACAAGTTTCCCAGAGAAGCTGCAGCTGTCCCTGGATCCCTGGAAACGTCCAAGACCAGTTTGGATGGGGCTTGGAGTAACCTGGGTTAGTGGGAGGTGTCCGAGCTCATCCTCCTTCTCCCCATCCCAGAGATCAGTTCCTCCACAGAGTGACATTGTGGGAGGCTGGCTGTGTGACATGAGTCACCCTCTGCACTTGCCCCTTGCTCTCCCTGCCCTGCAGAGGATTCCCACCTGGCATCAGACCTCTGGTGCTGGAGTCAGGAATAACCTGGAGCCCTGGACCACCAACTGCCCAGAAGCCCCAAGGTGCTGCCAATATCTCAGGGACACCTGCAGTCCTCAAACCACGACAAAAACATGGACCAGGAGGAGAAGCCAAGGGCATCTCCCCGTCCCACCAGGTGTGGCTGCCCCAGAGCACCGCCACCACCAACCCATCCAAAGAGATCCACACAGATCTCCTCATCCCTGGCTCCTCACCCAGCCTCTCCTCCTGCCTCTGTGACCCAACCCTCCCCTTCAGGGGTGGTGGCAGCACCCTGGAGCTGTGCCAGGCTCTGGGAACCAGGGGTGAAGCCACACAGGCTGCAGGTGGCACTCCCAGCATGTCTGCAAAGGGGCTCCTTCCCAGGAAGTCGGTCAGGAAATCTTCCCCTCACCGAATGATGAGTCTAAAAGTCTTTGACAGCGTCCCTTGAAGGCACTGTCAGCTGTGATTGTCTTGGACGTGGCACCCCAGGCTCTTGCTGATTTGGGATGAGAGAGGATGGGGCAAGGAAGGTTTAATTTGTTGCTGCTTTTCCTTCTCCACCTGCCTGTCCATCCAGCTCCGTAGCGGTGTGGAATGGCACGGGCAATCCCGCAGGACTTGCTGTGCACCAGGAAGACCAGGAGACATCCTGCCAGCTCCCAGGAGGCTCTGCAGAGCTCTCAGTGCATCATTGTGTTCTCACCCACGGGGTGAGGGGTGCCTGCACATCTGCAAAATGCTCATTAACACAAGGGAGGCACATTCCAGTGACTCTGTTCGCTGTCCCCCGAAGGGAGATGCCCATTTGTCAAAGGGAAATGCTTTAAGTGAGAAAACACCAGCGTCAGGAAAGGCAATCAGGAGTTGTCAGCATGGATCCTCTGAAGGGAAATCATGTTTGACCAACCCAATTGCTTTTTACCATGAGACAACCACCCAGATGGATGAGGGGAGAGCAGGAATTTTGGGTACCTGGACTTCAGCAAGGCTTGTGACCCTGTCTCCTGTTGGATAAACTCAGGAAATGTGGACTGGAAGAGTGGATGACCTGGACTGAGAACCGTACCACAGGTGTGGTGCTTAGGGACATGGTTTAGTGCTGGATCTGGCTGTCTGAACTTACTAGTTGGACTTAGATCTTGAAGGTCTTTTCCAACCTTAATGATCCTGTGATTCCATGAGCTGGCTGAACAACAGAGCCCAGAGGGCCACGATCAGTGGCACAGGGTCTGGTTGGAGGCCTGTCACCTGTGGTGTCCCCCAGGGTCCAGTACTGGGCTCAGAATTGTTTAACTTGCTCATTAATGACTTTGATGAAGGGACAAATTCCTCCTCAGGAGTTTGGGTGATGACACAAAGCTGGGAGGAGTGGCTGATCACCCCAAGGGCTGTGCAGCCCTTCAGAGGGACCTTGATGTGTTGGAGAAAAGTGCAGAGGAGTGTCTGAAATTCAGCAAAATGCAGGTCCTGCACCTGGGGAGGAACAACCCCAGGCACCAGCACAGGCTGGGGGTGACCTGCTGGAGCAGCTCTGTGGGGAAGGATCTGAGTGTCCTGGTGGACAACGGGCTGTCCATGAGCCAGCAGTGCCCTAGGGGCCAAGAAAGCCAAAGGGATCTAGGGGTGCTCCAGGAAGAGCACTTCCAGCAGGCCAGCAGCCCCTCTGCTCAGCCCTGTGAGGGACATCTGGGGTGCTGTGTCCAGCTCTGGGCCCCTCAGGACAGGAGGGACATGGAGCTCCTGGAGCAGGCCCAGCAACGAGGATGATGAAGGGACTGGAGCAGGCCCAGCAACGAGGATGATGAAGGGACTGGAGCATGTTCCTGCCAAGAAAAGGCTGAGGGAGCTGGGGCTGTTCAGCCCCGAGAGGATCCCCAGCTGAGAGGGGCCCTCAGCCCTGGGTGTCCCTGTGTGCAGGGAGGGCTCAGAGCAGGGCCAGGCTCTGCTCCAGGGGCTCAGTAATGGCACCAGGGGAACGTGCAGGGACTGAGCCCAGCAAGTTCCACCTGGACAGGAGGCAGAACTTCTTCGCTGTGCAGTGACCAAGCACTGAACAGATTGTCCAGAGAGGGTCTGGGGTCTCCTCACTGGGGATATTCCAGAACTGCCTGGACATAATCCTGTGCCCCGTGCTCTGGGATGGCCCTGCTGGAGCAGCCAGGTTGCACCACGTGACTCTCTGTGGTTCCCTTCCAACCTGACCCATTCTGGGATCCATGGGAAGTGTTTTATTTTGGGACCAAGATGGTCTTCTGTCTCCATACTCCATCTTCTGAATTCAAAGCCTGGGGATGTCGATCAGGGATGAGGCATGTCTCCCATACCATGGCATGTCCAGAGAAGAGGGAGACCAGGAGCTGGAAGGCAGATTTGCAGGTGTAGGTGTAGCTTTTCTGCCCCAATTTTACCTTCTGACCCTTGTTTTATAAGGAATCCCAAGCTGAGAAAGGCAGACCACATCCTTTGTCCCATCCAGGATCTCCAGGCCTTTGAGGAGGTTCTTGTTAAGCCCACACTCAACATCCACCCTGACCTGTCCATTTGTTGCTTGTGCCCTGTACCCTTGGTGTTAATCCCATAGACATTTTACACTTAAAATTCACACATCCATCCCAAAATGCATCGGAGAAAATCAGGGGAGATGCTTGGAGAGATCAGAGGGGCTTTCTGTGACCAGGCTCTGCAGGAGCCATCCATCATCCATCCCCATCCATCATCCATCCCCATCCATCCTNCATCTCCATCCTCCGGATCCACCTGCACACGCCGGTTTTGAGGAGGATATTTTGGAGCCTGGGAAGGGAGCGTTTTTCCTGTGGAAGCAGCAGAATGGCGGGTTCCAGCTCCCGAGCTGGCTCTCAAACACAGAGACAAACCATCCCCAGCTCTCCCTGTGCTCATTAACGCGCAACTGGGAGAGAGGCAGGAACTTCCTAATGACTCGCCAGCGCTTTTGTTATTCCTCGTGTTGGAGCCGGTTCCACCTTTGATTCTGCTGGTGCTGGGAGGGGACTGCTGACAGCCAGGGCTGAAAGCAGGAATCATCAGGAGAGGAGATGAAGGCCCAGCCTAACACCTTTTTTTCTTGTCCTGTGCATTTAAAGAGCTGGGCTGGATAATCTGGAGGTTTGGATGGCAGGAGGCACCTGGATTTTGAATGGCTGCGACAATTTAAATGGGGGAACTCAGAGACAGTTGTGGGGTTTTTTTTTTCTTCATAATATCTTTTGCATGGTTTTTATTGAAGTGGTAGTCATGGGAAGAACTGGAGTTAACTGGTATATTCTGTAATTCCTGCTCACCGCTGGGAAAACAGGCAGGAAACCATCAGAAAATAAGCCCCATAACTCCAGGAGCAGTTTATTTGCCATGGGAGATGCATCTCTGGATTTCACAACAGCATCACCAGGGGATTTGAGTATAATTTCCCATCAATTCCCCAAAACAGGAGGGTGAACATGATCCTCTGCTGTACCTTGTGATGAGTTGGTGAAGCCAACTGAGACAGCACCTGGATTCAGATCTTCTCCAAAATGCTTTGCAGGGCCACAGGTTGGAGTGAGCTTCATTTATCACCTTCATATCCCACCCCCAGCACTGGTTATGGGGCTGGTGACCATCCTGCACACACAGAGGTGATGCTTTCACCACACTGGCTCCTCCAAAGGGTACATCCAAAGGGTGCATCCCATTCTGCAGCTGTCCAAGGCCGAGCTGGACAGAGCCCTGAGTAATCTGGGTTGAAGCTGCCACTGCCCACAGCAGGGGTGCAGCACTGGATGGCCTTTAAAGGCCCCTTCCAACCCAAACTATCCTCTGATTCTACCAAAAATACGTATTTCAATTATCACACCATTACATTTTTATATCCACCGGGATTTTCTTTTCATTGCAAACCAACCAAACCTCGCAGACACCACCATTTATTGCACTCCGTTGTTTTTGCAGGCGATAGGTGATTTACTAAAGTGTTAATTTCCTATAGCAAAAGTTATAATGGGAAACCAAAGTAAAATTGATTTTAAATTACCATGGCAAGCTTGCAGAAACACTCCCATTATTCAGAGGAGTGGGTGAAGGCACTGCAGTTTTCACTGCTGGGAAGGAAAATACCTTATTTCAGATCAGGGGCTCTCAAGTGGCGTTGCCAGGCTTTGGTGGCACCATCATGGTGGAATCCTGTTATTAGGGAACGCTTTCTTGGATGAGAACAACCTGATCCATGAAGAAAAGACGTGTTACTGTTGGTTATTTATTGTTTTTTTTTCTTGAAATGATTCTGGTGGGGATGGCGCTGTGGCAATCACCAAGAAACTCCCTGACTTGGATGAGGGTAACAGCAGGAATTTCAGGCATGGCTTTACCTCCTGGGGACTTGTCCTTGATATCCCTAAAAGCAAGGATCACCCCTTCCTGCATGGACAGCTGCCCTCAGTAGGTGCTTCCCAAAAAACCACCATTTTTCACTCGAAGGCTGCTATCCTAAATTAACTTTCACCGAGGGAGGCCAGGGGAGAGGGAGGGGGGGCAGATTGCAAAGCCCAAACACAAAAATCTGCTTGAGCCAAGGCAATGTTTTTTGTGCTGGGACGGATCAGAAGCAAAATGCAAAACCATCAGCCTAATTGTGATGAAAACTAGACCCGAGGACCTCTTAACGTCTCAGTAATGAGTTGTGGGGTCACACCCTGAAGGCTTTACCCTTCTCCAGGGACTGTCCAGGGATGTGCAGGCTCTCAGTGCCCTGGGACAGGATCCTGTGCAGGACTAAGGCTTTGTAGAGGCAGCAGCTCTCTCTTTGAAACCCACAGTGTCGGAAATGCTTTCCCATGGAACACTGGCAATATGAAATGTTTACAATAAATCGACACGAGGCGTTATTGCATCCTGTCCTTCCTGTTTGATGAGAGCAGAACTGCGGAGGAGCTGCCCTGCCGTCTGTACCCGCCCTGCTCATCCCGTTCCCTGCAGGCTCTGGATGTGCCCACCCTGTTCTGAAGGCTTGGAGTATTCTGGAGCATGGATGTGGCCAGATTCTGCCCACTGGCCTCAGGGCCAGACACTGACCCTGAAATTCTCAGTTAATTACTTTATATGAGGTCTCAGAGACTGGAACAAAGCTCGATGCTACAAACAATTCCTTTTCCTGGCCCAGTAAATGGCACGAGCCCTAAAACTGCTCATTCCTCACCTGATGCTTCTGCTCCATAAATATCCTGTAAGGAAAGGGCCTGTTTGCACTGGGGAGCACACGGAGACTCCAGGATTTGACAGGAATAATTCATGGGAATGTTTGCTCCTGCAAGGAGAAGGATGAGATCAGACAGATCGTTTGAATTCCCCGTTGCCGTGGCTGCAGCCGAGGGTTCACAGGCAGATGTTGAGAGCACCCACAGCAGTAAAGTATTTATTGATACCAAAAATTCCTGATCCAGCTTGGATTCTAGGGAAAGGGACCAAGGGAGGCATTTACACAAAAAGATGGGTCTATGACCAAATGGAGACAGGGTGATGTCAGAAATACGGGTTTTGCTGTGCAAAGCTGTGGGCAATTTACCCCGATTTCTTAAATCATGGCCATGTTTGTCTGAGGAGTCCTGGTGGATATGATATGTCCAGGGAAGGGAACAGAGCTGGGGAAGGGGCTGGAGCACCAGGAGCAACCGAGGGAGCTGGGAAAAGGGCTCAGCCTGGAGGAAAAGGAGGCTCAGGGGGGACCTTGTGGATGTGATGAGTCAAGAACCTAAATTTACTGATTGTTTTCAACTGAAATCAAACCCTGCCATACCTAATCCTAAACTCTTCAGATGTGGGGGTTCTGCTGGATGGTGAAAGTCTCCCTTGTGTCACTGCTATGGTTAAAATCCATCCCTGAGAGTTAAGGAGCTTTGGTAGGCTAGGTAATGGCACAGGAAATGATGTCAGAACAAAATCTCAAAAATCATGGAATCACAGGATTGCTCAGGTTGGAAAAGACCTCCAAGACCATCGAGTCCAACCTGTGACCAATCCCCACCTTGTCACCCAGCCCAGAGCACTGAGTGCCACGGCCAGACCTTCCTTGGACACCCCCAGGGATGGGGACTCCAAACCTCCCCGGGCAGTTCCAATGTCTGATCACCCTTTCCATGAGGAAATTTCTGATGATGTCCAACCTGAACCTCCCCTGGCACAGCTTGAGGCCATGACAAATGTGGCAGGAGCCTCTGTATGAGTGGACAGAGGTAATTTATTTCTCCTCATGTGCTTTCTCTCAGGTGTGTGGGCATGGAATGTTGCTGGGCAGGTGTGAACAGACAGGTAGGACAATCTCATTGTGCTTTGAGATGCCCTGACAAGACTCAGAAATTTTATGCCCAACAGAGCAAACTTGCTGTGGCTCACTCTTTCACACAGGTGTCCCCTGAAGCCCACTCATTCAGGCAAGTTTCCTCTAAGGAAAAGTGATTTCAGTTTCCCCTTCCTAGATTAGGTATTAAGAAAATTTTCTTGAGAGAAAGAGTTGTAAAGCATTAGAACAGGCTTCCCAGGGAAGTGGTGGAGTCACCATCCCTGGAAGTGTTCAAAAATTGTGTGGATGTGGCATTTGAGGACATGGTTTAGTGGTGAGCATGGTGGTGGGGCTGGGCTAACAGACTTGACACCCTTAAAGGTCTTTTCCAACCCTAATGATTCCATGATTCTGTGATTCCTGACAGTCTGTAAAAGTACCTGGAGTGGTTTATCAGCCTCAGCCCTGAGCCCTCTAACAGGGTCTGGAGGGGATCTGTCTGAGGGAACAAAAACTGGTTGGGATGATGATGATGATGATGATGATGATGATGATGATGATGATGATGATGATGATGAAGAAGAAGATGATGACACTGGGGGTGCTGGTGTCAGAAGGGGTTTTTCTCCTCCCTCCCAGCCATACATAAATACAGCTGGGGTAGAGGCAGGAATGCCTTTGTGAGGGGCTGTGTTCTTTGTCAGGGTTCCTGACCTCACCTGACCCATCAGCAAAATTCCCAACCCACCCGGACTCCCGGTGTGCTCCTTCCCTGGTGGCTGAGACAAGGCAGCGTCGGTGGGAAACCAAGGGTCAGGTTTTGGCTCCTCCACGAGCTGCCCATGTGACTGCAGGCAATTTATTGCATCTCTCAGTGTCTCGGTCCCCTGCTGTTAATAACACATCCTTTCCTTTGCTGTGGTTCTGTCCTTGTCAGTTTAGATTGTAAATCCTTTAAGGCAAGAGCTGTCTCCTTCTCTGTGTGCGCTCCGGACTCGGCACAATCCAACTCTGATCTCAGCAGAAGCCTTTTAACATTGCTATCATATAAATATCAGCGATACCTGGGAGCCAGGGCTTCTGGGTTCTTTGCCTGGACCTCTCAGCCCTGCACTGCAGACAGGGATGAGTTTATTTTACCCGTTTCTAAAATAAAGACTGTCTGAAATAGTGATCAGAAGGTTGAGGAGTACAGGATGTGTTTATGAATAACTTTAATGTGGGGTTGATGGGGGGCAGGAGTTGAAAAGCCAGTTGGGAATGAATAATATGAATTAGACTCGGCCTCCTGATAAAAAGCCCTAAAGGAAAAAACGGAAGGGGTTGCACTTACTCATAGAACTGCTCCAACACCAGAGCAAAGGATTTATGGAGAGTGTCTTGGCTCCACTCTGTGATTGTTATCCTGCTCCTTCACACTTCCTAGCCTTCTCCATTTGCTTCCACAACAAGCAAACTTGTCCAGGGAGATTTATTCGGTCCATGTTCTGCTCTTTGCTGCAACAAACCCACCAGGGAAGCTCCCAAACCCCCTTTGGGTGCTGTCCCCTTCTCTAAGCACTGAGCAGTGACATCTTTGAGCTGGTGACAGGGGGACCAGCAGCCCTGGAGGCTGCAAGGACAGAAGGTCCTGGTAGCTGTGGCTTGCAGGGACATGCAGACTGTGCTGTCATTCTCATAGCAAGGGATTCTTCCAGCTGGTTTGTGCAGCAAGGGCAAGATTCCCATGGGAAACACGTGGATGCAGCAATGGATAGAGTGAGGAAGAGGAGGAGATGGTGGAGTTCTCCTGCCTGGTTCCATGGTTCTGTTGTTGGAGAGATTCCCCTTCTGGACTGAGGCCCAGGAGCTCCATTCCTTCGTCCAAACTGTTCCAGGTGCTCTGGGCAGCTCAGTGCACCCTCAGATGTGGGTCTAGAAGGGCAGAGGTCTTTTCCATGCCCTGTATCCCACCAGCCCGGAGTCCATGGATATCTTTGGTAACCTCTGAAACGGTGCCAAGTGCCTGTGAGTCTTGGCCCTGGTCTCCAGCTTCTTCAGGGATGGCTTGGAGATGCCAGCAGGAGATGCTGGAGTATTTCCACAGGATGGAAATGGAGATGGGGAAGGGTCTGGAGCATTGAAGTCTGATGAGAGAGGCTGAGGGAGCTGGGAAAGGGGCTCAGCCTGGAGAAAAGGAGGCTCGGGGGGACCCTTCTGGCTCTGCACAACTCCCTGACAGGAGGGGACAGCCAGGGGGGGTCAGGCTCTGCTCCCAGGGAATGGCACAGGACAAGGGGACACAGCCTCAATTTGAGCCATGGAAGAATTAAGTTGGATATTGGGAACAATTTATTCACTGGAAGGGCTGTCCAGCCCTGCCACAGCTGCCCAGGGCAGTGGTGGATTCACCATCCCTGGATAGATTTGGAAGATGTGTGCATGTGGCACTTGGGGACATGGGGCAGTGGCAGACTTGTCCCTGTTGGGTCAACAGTTGGACTTGATGATCTTTAAGAACTTTTCCAAGCTCAGTGATTCCGTGATTCTATGTTAATGCACAGGATTGATCTCCACAGGGATTCCATGGAAAGGCAGTACCAGTCCTCCGGGTAGGGAAGGACATAAAAACTATGGGATAAGGTCTGTTCTAGACAAGAACTACTCATGGCACGTGTCACCTTCCCAAGGCTGTGCATTTGCTCCACAAGGGGGAAAAAAAGGCCAAATTAAGAGATGATGGGAACAAAAAAAAAATCCCAGCTGGCTCTGGGAGCTCCCATTTCAGCTATCAGATGGGAATGCACTCCATTTTAGCATGAACTTTGCTCCCCACAGGAAAATTCCTTTCCTACCTGTTGGCATGGCACTACCGCAGCCTCCGTGTCCCCCCAGATCTTTTCCATGGGGGAAGTACAAGTGATTCCTCAAAACAACTTCTCAAAATGACAGCAAGGAGGTGAGAGGCATCTGACAGGGGAGTGATGCCAAGGAGATGGGAGACATCTGGTATCAGCCATCAGCTCTCAGTCGGTCGTCTGGACCCTTCTGTAGTCAAGGGAAGGAGACAGGAAATCCGTGGGAGGTGTTGCAGACACTTATCTGGGGATGGGATGAGTGGCATTCTGGAAATCTCTCTCTTTTTCTCTGTTGATAAAAGAGGGAGCAAAGATGATGAGTTTGGATCAGCTTTCCCATTTTTGAACAGCTGAAGAATGGAAATGCCATCTGAGGAGGGTTGGGTCAACTTTGGGGGCTCCAGAAAGATTTCCAGTCACATGAGCTTGAGCTTTTACAAAAAAGCTGTGACCAACTGGGCCAGCCCAGGGGCTTGGGGGATCAGAGAGGGGGAAACATATGACACAAAATATCCCATACAGGCCAGGGAGAAAGGCTGCACGAGGAAACCACGAGGGGGAAAGGGACTCGATCCCAAAGCTGCTTGAAAACGCGCAGCCTCGGTGTCCTGCTTTTGGCTGTCACCTCGAGCGGCAGGACACGCCGGCAGGGGGGGCGGGAGGTGGAGACTTTAATTCCCTCCAGAGCCTGGAGATGACTCAAGCCTACAGCATCCTCTTTCCAGCAGAGTGTCCTCATGAGACCAGGGTGGAAACCCGGCCCGCTGGCACGCGGCCACCCCGCGCTGCCGAGGGAGCGTTTCCGACGGCAGGGAATCCAGCCCCGGCAAAATCCTCTCCGGGCCACCCTTGGAGCCAGCAGACAAGAGCCTTCCTGACACGCTGCCGTGTCCCAGGAGCTGTTCCAGGGTTGGATATCCTGCCCAGCAGCCCCAACACGGGAACCTGAGAGCTCTGTCTCCTCGGCCGGCTCGGGGAGGTTGATGGGTTTGTCTGGGACGTTCGGTGGCCAAGGTCAAGCCCTGAATTCATGTGGAGCAAAGGAAGGCTTGGAACTCACAGAAAAGGGTTTGAACCAATGTGAAGGGGTTTGAACCCACAGGGAAGGGACTTGTACCTATAAAAAGGGATTTGAACAATCAAGGAGGGATTTGAACCTACAAGAAGTGGTTTGAACCCACAAAAAAGGGTTTGAACCCACAAGAAAGAGTTTTAATCTACAAGAAAATACTTGAACCTACAGGAAGGGGCTTGAAACTACAAGAAGGGATTTGAACCCCCAAGAAGGGATTTGAGCCTACAAGAAGGGATTTGAACCCTCAGGAAGGAATTTGAACCCACAGGAAGGGATTTGTACAAACAAAAAGGGATTTGAACACACAAGGAGGGATTTGTACCTACAGGAAAGATTTGAACCCATAAGAAAGGGTTTGAACCCACAAGAAAGGATTTGAACGTACAAGAAAATACTTGAACCTACAGGAAGGAGTCTGAAACTACAAGAAGGCATTTGAACTCTCAGGAAAGGATTTGAACACACAAGGAGGGATTTGAACCTACAAGAAGGGTTTTGAACCCACAAAAAAGGATTTGAACCCACAAGAAAGGGTTTTAATCTACAGGAAAGAATTTGAATCTACAGGAAGCAGATTTGAAATCGCAAGAAGGGATTTGAACACTGAGGGAGCAGATTTGAACCCACAAAAACAGGATTTGAACATACAGGAAGGGGGTTGAACCCATAGGAAGGGATTTGAAGCAATAAAAAAGGGATTTGAACACACAAGGAGGGATCTAAACACGCAGGAAAGGATTTTAACCTACAAAAAAGGGTTTGAATCCACAAGAATAAGTTTGAACCCATAGGAAGAAATCTGAACTCACAGGAAGGAGTTTGAACCTAAAAAAAGGGCTCTGAACCTATTTGGACACACTCCTGAGTGGCAGGAAGGAGCACACAGACACTGCTCCTAGTTGGGTGTTGAGTCTGGGCCGACACAGTGGCCGGTCTGTTGGAGGCAGGGAAGGATGGAAGGTGAAATGATGAATCTTTTGGTGGTCTAGGGCAGTCACTGGTGTTGGCCAGGCCTTCCTGTGCCTGCCTGCTATGGCTTACCCACTAAAGGAGCTCAAAAACCTCAAGTTTTAGAGTTTTAGGGCTCAAATACCTCAAGTTTTAGACTAGGATTTAACAGACTTGTGTCCAGGGCTGACAGGCTCAGAGCCAGTTGCAAATTTTTAACTGGTGAGGCCCTGGCTGTGGAGGCAAAGGGCAACCTGAGCCAGACTGGGAGTTTGCAATGCAGAAGTTATGTCAAATCCCAGCTCTCCATGGATGCTTTGCAATCCCAGGTTTGTGGGCAGGATAACTCTTGGACCTTGTTCCAGCCAGGTCTGTTGGCAGGTCTTTCCAAATCTCTGCAAACGTAGGAGGTGACGAACGCCACATCCCGTGATGTTTGAGGTCCTGACTCCTGTGGAGGGCTGCCAGGCAGGATGTGTAGGGACAGGAGGGCTGCCAGGCCGTGCCAGGCTCCTTGGAACATGTGCACAAGGTGCTGGCATGTCCCTCCCCTGCAGAGCTGTGGCCAAGAGCCACCAGCAGGGTGAAGGTCACTTAAAGGTGGGGTGACAGGAAGAGAATGGTCCCAAAAGCAGGAGATGGGCTGTGGCACTTCAGGTAAGCTACAGGGACCTGGCTGGGGAGAAGTGGGTGGCAGGAGGGGGTTATCCAGGGAGGAGCAGGGAATGGGCATTTTGGGCTAGGGGTGAGACCCTCATTGAATCCCAGAGTGGTTTGGGGTGGAAGGGACCTTCAAGATCATCAAGTTCCAACCCCTGCCATGGGCAGGGACACCTCCTACTATCCCAGATTGCCCCAAACTCCATCCACCCTGGTCCTGAACACTTCCAGGGATGGGGAGTCACAACTTCTCTGGGCAACTTCTCAGCTGACCCCAATGACACCTGAGCTTTTCCTCAACCCACAGCTGCAACCTCCCCAACTGCAATTCCCTCATCCCCCCAACAACCAAAACATCTGCTATGCTCCTGTTTTAGAGCAGATCCCAGGAGAGTGGGAATCTCCACCTAGTCCATCCCAACAGGCATCTCCACCACCTTTCCCAGCCACTTCTGTGACCTCCAACACACAGCCTGAGCTTTGCCAACCACTCTGGCCACACACCTTCCTTCTGGAGAGGAAAACTCTCCCACTCTCCTCGCCTGAGATCCTTGCCTCGCTGCACTGGTCTAAATCATCCCTCCTGGAGGCAAGATCAGAGGAGATCCGGAGAAAACAGTGGAAACCAAGGTCAGGGCTTTGGAGGCAGCACACAATTCCAGCAGGGAAAGGCTGCGTGTTCGCACTTCGGAGAGGCAATTGGGCAGTAAATGACAGAGGCGCTGAATTATTCCACGGGAGAGGGAGGAGGTGTGAGTGCAAGGGGGGGAAAATCCATCCATTCATTACAGAAATCAATAGCCCCCACGTGTCACTGGAGCAGGCCTGGCCCTGGAGAAATGCAAGATGGAAGAATCCTCCACTGCTTTGCTGAGGGGAGCGGAAAACTCTGCCCAGGCTCAGCCAGGGGAAGGTGCCGAGGGAGATTATCCAGTGGTGGCTCCCGAGTCACACCTGGATCAATGCATCCAGCAATTTATTGGTGCTGCTGGGATAGATCTCGTCCAAGCAGCTACGACAGTCAATGTTAATGCAAACATCCTCCACGCAGGGCAGGACAGCTGCCTGGGCTGGAGCAGGCGTGTGAGAGGCATCCAAATGGGCTGGGGAAGCATTTGGAGCAGCAGGAGGTTGAAAGGACGCGTATGAAAATGAAAGGCTTTCTTTCCTTTGGACTAAGCACTTCCAAAAGGAGCCCATCCAGCAGGTGGAGGGAGAAAAGGACCTCCCCAACTGGAAGCTGGACTTGATGGTCATTGCAGGTCCCTTAAAATGAAATCATTCTATTCTATTCTATTCTATTCTATTCTATTCTATTCTATTCTATTCTATTCTATTCTATTCTATTCTATTCTATTCTATTCTATTCTATTCTATTCTATTCTATTCTATTCTATTCCATCCCATCCCATCCCATCCCATCCCATCCCATCCCATCCCATCCCATCCCATCCCATCCCATCCCAAATTAAACCCCACCAACCACCGCTTGCCCGGGGGAAGTCACTTAACCTCTCTGCCTCCATTTCTGCACCTAACTGTGCATGAACATCCCTCCCCTGGGCTGAGCTGCAGGATTCCACACCTCGCCTCCCAGACGCTGCTCGCTGGTGGAAAGCTCCTGTGACCTCATTTGTGTCACTCGGATAAACTGGCTGCTGGCACGAGGAGCCTCAGCTGCACCCGGAGGGTGGTGGAGCAAGGACGTGGTCAGGTGGCTTCACTTTTTTATTAAGCTTCAAGCAGAAAAGCTCCTTTTAAATTAGCAGGAGAAGAGGGAAAAGAGAAAAGTGCTGTGATACTGGGCAGTGCCGTGCCCGGGCTGGTTCTTCCTCTGAACATGACCACTAGAAGGTGGTCCTCTTTGCAGTATTGTTTAGAACCTGTCTTTACTCAGAGTTACCTGTTAAATGCAACAACTGCAAGTGCTGCCACCCACAGGCTCCTGCACAGCTCGACTCGCTGGGTTTTATCATATATACCCTTACTTAGAGCCCCCGGCAGCTGGGAGAAATCCTGCAAGCAGGCAAAGGGGCTGGCAGGCCCGTGGTTTGTCACAGGACTGGGAGGAGACTTGGAAAACAACAACAAGCGAAGCAAGGAAGGATGCTCAGGCAAACTTCCTGAAGGATGTTTCTGCAGGGATCAGCAGGATGTGCCCATGGAAGGATTCCCGTACCTTCCAAAAAGGCTGTGTCTCCTCTCCTGGTGGCCTAAGACATCCTGGTGGCCTTTGGAAAGCCGCCGTGAGGGGATGGCGTGGTTTGTCTGAGTCTCCTCCCTCCAAATCCACCGGAGGCTGCACTGGCCCGGCAGTGAGTGAGTGTTTGAGAGGTGCTGTTGTACTCGGGGCCACCTCAAAGAGAACAGGGAACGTGCACGCTCCAGAACCCGCCAGAACATTTCCTCTGGCCAGGAATAGCTGATGAGTAACACAAAGCAGCAGAGGTAATAAATATTAAAGAGCTGGAAAATGTGAAAGTGCACGGGCCGCGGAGCTGACAGGCGCTGTGGGTGTGAAGTGCAGGGATCAGGGTTTGCTCCTCATCCCTCTGAGAAAAAAGTGTAGGGATAAGCGTTGCAATTATTTTTTTGTTAATTGTGCGCTGGAAGGCATCACAGGTTCGAGCAGGCTGGTGAGCTCACCCCTGGCCTCATTCCCTTGATATATCCCATGGTTTTCCTGGAGTGATGTGTCTGGAGGAGCGGAGACACAGCCAGTGGGAGGAAGGAGATGTGACACCAAGGATCTGAGGGGCCCGTGTGGTGATGAGGTTTTGTTTCCCAGGAGGTTGCATGGCTAAAAGATTGTGGGTTTGGGTTATTTCCCCATCTCTGGAAGTGTCCAAGGCCAGGCTGGAGGGGGCTTGGAGCAGGCTGGGATAGTGGAAGGTGTCCCTGCCCATTGCAGAGGATGGAACTAAATGATTTATAGGGTCCCTCCCACCCCAACCATTTTAAGATTCCATGATTATTCTTACATAGATTGTTTCCCATTGCAGGGATATGTTGGCTTCCTCTTAAATGGAAGTGGCAAGGGATGGAGCAAGATGAGGCCTAAATTCCCTCCCAACCCAAACCATCCTGTAATTCTGTGATGCTGCGGTGGGTCAATTGAAGGCAGCAGGTGGCCTCTCACAAATGGCATCTGTCCTGGCTGTCATGAGAAGTCACTGGAGTTGAGGAATTACTTTCAAGTTCTGCTCCCTGATCCTTTCAGCCCGCGGTGTGGCTGCTCCTCAGACAGGGCTGATGGTGGTGGCGCTCAGATGCCATTTCTGTGCTGGAATTTTCTTCCAGTCCCTGCTCCTCCCACCACACATAATGGTATAAGGTCCATGGGCCAAAGACACTCTTCCTTTACTTTGCAAGAGCCAAAATGCCCATGAAGACCTTTCTCCCCCTTGTTCTGGCCCCCATCATGATCCATGCTGAGATGCAGCTGGCTGGGGCCGACTGTGGCGGGACAACAAGGGTTAAACTCTTTCCTGGCAGGCTGGGAGGACACCGTGTGATTTCTCCGAGCCTGGAGAGGAAGGCAGGGCCCTCACTAATGTATGCGCAGCTTCTGTGGAACTAAAAATAGCCACGATCTGAGGGCTGTTCTTCCAGGATTTCACAGGCGCTCACCCAATTTTTAGCTCCTTTCTCCTCAAAGGGACGGCAAAGCCAAGGCGACAGTCCCGCGAAGCCGCCGCGTCTGGAGCTTTGCTCCAGGGATGCTCCTGACCCCTACGGCACTGGGGAGCCGGGAACGCGCGGCCCCGGCTCTGTGACGGTCCCCGGCAAGGCTGGGGTGGGCTCAGGCATCCCTGCTAGCTGCCGAACAGCATCCCGAGGATTTTTCCGGGAGCCCTGGTGCTCCGCTCTGGATGCAAACAGAGCGCGCTGCAGCTGGCAGCGAGCCACGGCTCTGACCCTGGCAGCTCTGCTGCAGCTCCTTTGCAGCTGCACCAGCTCCTCAAGAACCAGCTCTCCTTTCCCTAAGCAGAATCCTTTCCCCCTAAACCTTTCCTGGCTGCTGTTTTTCTGGCATGCTGTTCGAAAATCCCGGAGCGTACACCTCCTCAGCTCTACAAAGCCACTCTCCGTAGGGGTTAGGAGAGGCTTTGCTGCATGGAAAAGTCTTGTCTGGTGATGTCGGGTCTTGCTGAAGCATCAGTCACCCTGATGGCTGGGGAGAGAGTAAATACTGTAAATTCAGGGAGTGCTCTCCTAGAATCTATCTGTTCCCTGATCTCCCAGCCACAGAGGTGACCCCCTCGTCTCTTCCAGCAGCCAGAGTGTGGGAATGGAGATGTCTCCCTCTGGGTGAGGGAACAAACTCCCAGTTTTGTTCCTGTGATCCTGGAGTCCACACTGGCTTTTGAGGGTTCAAAAAGGCAATCTGCAGTGTCTGTTCAGATCTCTGGAGCCACTACCCCGACCTGTGAAACCCCTCAGGAAGTGAGAAACCCTTTAGATGAGAAAACCACAGATGTCTCCATGTCCAAGGGACTCACTAATAGCAAAAATCATGTCTTTCCCCTCTCCTGCTCTGTGTCCTCCACTGAGGGATCTCCATGAGGAGATGAAGATGTGTCCTGTCCCTGTCACTGACTGGTATCCCAGAGCAATGCCAACTTCTCCCCTGAGACATCCCACGGCTCTGCTGAGGCCACACGACACCAAAACACTTCTCAAGACCTTCTGGGTTAAAACACTGCAGCACGGCCCATCCTGTTCAAAGGGTGAGGTGACAGTTCCCATGGTGTCTCTGAGAATCATGTCCTTGAGCACTCACATTTTGGGAGTCCTCAGGCATTTGCTTGGGATTTTCTTTGGCGTTTCATGGAATTTCCCTGAAACTTCCCTTGCTTGGAGCCAAGACAAGTCAATCAGAACACCTCTGCTTACTTTCAAGGCTTTCAGCTGTTCCTGCAGGACTGACTGGACCAGAACCAGCTTTATTTCCATGAGGAGAACCGTGATGCTAAACTTCATTTTCACAAACTCACTTGAAGCAAAAATTCATTCCGAGTCCAACTTCTTGGCCCCTGTGTAAAGCTGTTTAACAGCTTTGATTTAAAACAGAACGCTTTGCCAGAGGCGACAGCACCGTGTCAGAGTATCCTTAAAGCAAACAAGCATGTGCAAAATAGGAAAGGGACTGGGCTTTGAGTGTTCATAACTAACTTAGGGGGGGAATCCCTGATAAAAGAGAGCGTTTGGCTCAGTGCTAGGACCATCCCACGTGTGATAGCTGCTGTGACATGTCTCTGCAGCACCCATCACTTGGATACCCTCTCCAGCAGCCCCCGCTGCTCTGCCTCTTCCTTCATGCAGCATGGAGATGGTTCCCACATTGAAATCCCAAAAAAAAGGGCATTTGTGCTGTGGTGCTGGAGAGGTCTTGAGGTTTGTATTCCTGTTTTAGAGCTCTGCATCTCACAAAATAATTAACAGATGAAAGCACAAAGATGATTTCTAGGAGCCTGGGTAGAAACAATGGTAGCTGCTGCTACAAAGCTTTTCTCTGATTCTGTATTGATTTACTGAGCATTGGCCTGGAAATGGGGATTCTGCAGCCTGGATATCCAGGGGAATCCCTCAGCCATGGGCATGCAGCAAGGAGAGGCTGCCTGGCTGCTTCCAAAATTGGGGTTGTGGTGGATATGTCAATAACACATTCAGGGCCATTTTAGCAAATAAAGAAACACTGGACAGGTTCTGCCTAAGCAAGTAGTTCAGAAAAAGCCAGACAGGGGAAGGATTGACAAATCATTGCCAAAAAGCGGGGCTGTTTAAGGGCTAGCACTTCCTTATGATTTGTTTCTCTTCTTCTGGTTGTGATCTTTGAGCCTGTGAGTCAGAGAAAATTACTCTGCAGCTGGGGAAGGAGAGCAGTCACAGAGACAAATCCCAGAAACATCCCCCAGATGGAGCAGCACGAGCAGCTCGTGCACCTTTGGCCTCTGGAGTTTTATCTGCAGTGATGCCCTTGCCCCACTTTCCTGCCCCGTGCAGCTGCTGGAGGTTGTGACCCCAGTGTCTGTCAGCAGCATGAAATCACACCTGCAGCACTGCCTGTGCTCTCACAGTCCCAAATATCCACTTAAACTATCAGTAAAAAGGGATTTGAACCAAGACCAGGAGAGCTGCCCCAGAGGAGGGGGTGTAGGTTTATGTCCCCTTCACCTGGCACAGCCACCAAAACTATAGTTTCAGAGGAGCTGGGGACATTGCTCAGGAATCTTCAATCGCAGAGCCCTGTTTTGTGTATCAGAAGCCCCAGATTATCAGCCATGAGTTAAATTAGCCTGCAAATACCAAAGCTGTTGGAACCAGATCCTAAAAAATACTGCAGTGTCATGATTTATTACCCCCCACCAACTGTTGGATGAAATTGAGTCTTTCCAAGGAGGGTCTGATTTGTAAACTGTCTTCAAGTAGTGGAAGTGATCTTGAGCTGAAAATCATTTCGCCATCCGTGGGAATGTCCAAAAAATATGTGGATGTGGCACTTGAGGACATGGTTTGGTCATGCCCATAATGCTGGGTTGATGGTTGAGCTCAAGAGGTCTTTTCCAAGCTGAGTGATTCCATGACTCTGCAGGGATTGGGGGTTAAAGTCTGGGACAGGTTGTCTAGAGGGGCTATGGAATCTCCATCCTTGGAGATTTTCAAAACTCAGCTGCACCAGACCATGACCAACCTTCTCTCACTTTGAAGTTATTCCCACTTGGATGGGAGCCTCGGTCCCCAGACCTCTAAAATCTCTTTCCAACCTAAATTCTTCTGTGATTCCACAACATGATCCTTCCCAACATAAGTTTTATAAATCAGTTGCATCTTTCGAGGTTGGTGTGTAGCAAAGCCATCTGTGCTTTAAAACAGCTTCAGACTGTCTTAGAATATGGAATTTTAACAGTTTCTCCTGTGCAGCAGAAGTCTGGGACAATCATTCCTTCAAATACAAATTTCAGTTGCACATTTGGCAAAAAGCAAGAGCTTGTAATACAAATTATTAATTCTTTCATAGGAGCTGATAGAAACAAGTAGGTAAGACTTAGATCAGAAGCTGCAAGGCAGAAGGACTGAACCCATTGATGAACACGCTTTTCGTTGCATTTTATTCACTTTTTAGGTGAATAAACCATATAGGGGAAATCCCCCAAAGTCGTCAGAAAGCACCAAGAACCCCAGTTCTGAACATCAGGGCCCTGAAGAAGGTCATCAAAATGATTATTTAGGTGTGTGTGGTGGGGATGACCTGTGAGGAGGCCGGATTAGAGTTTGAGCAGGAATGAGGATCCCTTTCTTGATTTCGAGGTGAAAAGTGATCTCTCCCAGTTCAGCATGGTTTTGACCCACCACAACCAGCGATGGTGAAAATAAATTCTGCACACCCTTCAAGGCTCAGGCCAGACCAGGAACAACTCCCTAGAGACAGTTTGGATGCAGCCCCTTGTTCTGGAGGAGTTTGGTGCTGTGGGAGCAGCCAGAAAAAGCTGTGGAATATCAGCACCTGGATGGGACCCTGTAATTCCTATTTTGACACTCGAACCAGGAAAAATAATAATCCATCTGTGAATCCTCATCAACGGGCCTGTGACATTATAACAAAGAAAACAACTAACAAATGTTGATATTGAGCACGTTAAGGGTGATGGCAAACTCTGAGTTTGAGTTTGATTTTTTTTAATAGGCAGCGTTTCACTTTTCCTGCTCCCCTGTTGCTCCAGTGCTGCGCCTCCTATTCTTTTTTATATCAGTTCGAATGAAAATAATTCATTAAAATTAAAAAAGCGGGCCAAAGCCGCAGCTGGTGTAAATTGCCAGAGCCCTGTGGATGCCAGCTCACTCCAGCTGAGATCTGGCCTCGCGTAACCTCGTTGTAAGGGGATGTTCAGGCAGCCTCTGCTCCGAGCCTTCCAGCCCAGCAGTTACGCATGTCCTCGTTTCCTCCCCTCCGAGGAGAGGGATTTTAATCTGGGAACACCCTCCAGTGCACGAGGCCCCTTGCAAGAGGACGAGGTGGCAGGAGGGTGAGACCTCAGCTGAAGGATACCCTCCACTCTCATCCTTTTCCTACAGGAGGGAGCACCAGGGAGAAGGTTGGTGCCATGGGATGGTGCCCATCCGTGTGATGTGTGTTGCTGCCACGTCACCAAGGTCACAACATTTCTGAACACGAGCCAGCAGAGTGACAGGTGGCCAAGAAGCCCAAAGGCTTCCTGGATGAAATACCCAGCAACGGTGTGGCCAGCAGGGCCAGGACAGTAACTGCCCACTGTGCTGGCACTGCTGGGACATCTCCAGTCCTGGGAAAACTTCTGGGATCCTCATGACAAGAGGGACATTGAGGAGCTGGAGCCTGTCCAGGGAAGGGAACAGAGCTGGGGAAGGGGCTGGAGCACCAGGGGCAGCTGAGGGAGCTGGGAAAGGGGCTCAGCCTGGAGAAAAGGAGGCTCAGGGGGGACCTTGTGGCTCTGCACAACTCCCTGACAGGAGGGGACAGCCAGGGGGGGTCAGACTCTGCTCCCAAGGAACAGGGACAGGAGGAGAGGAAATGGCCTCAAGCTGTGCCGCATTGTGGCATCACCATCAGGTTCTGGAACCACCATCCCTGAAGGGGTTCAAGAAGCATGGATATGACATCTGTGGACATGGTTTAGGGTGGAACATGGCGGTACTGGGTGGTTGGTTGGACTTGATCTTAGAGATGTTTCTCAGCCTCAGAAATTCTGTGATTCTGTGGTTGGGTCTGGCTGAGATGGAGTTTGTTTTCCCCACAGCAGCCCCCACACTGCTGTGCTTTGCATTTGGAGCTGGGAAGGTGTTGCTAACACCCCAGTGTTTTGGCTACCACAGCATCAGAGCTGTTCTCTCCAGCACTCCACCCCGACAGAAGGCTGAGCACGAGCAAAATCCGTTTTCCATATACCTGTGCTAATAAACAGGTAATTTCAAGAGCTGTTCATGGGCACTGCAACTTCACCACACCCTGTACAGGGCCTGGGGTTGGACTCAGTGATCCTTGTGGGTCCCTCCCAACTCAGGATATTCCGATTCCGTGCCAAAATCTGACTATAATCATTGGAATGGTCCAGGCATATTCGGATTTTCCCAAGTCATCACAAGCTGTGCAGGTTTCAGTAATCTACAAGGGCCAGGAATCATTCCCTATGCTAAATATGGAGGAAGTTTCCTGGTTTTGGAGGATGAGAGAGTTCGTTTCTTGCGTCTTGGCCTGTTGGCCTCGGGAAAAGTGATCAGACTATAAGAGCCTGAGATTCCAGCCCTTGGTCAGCTTGTGGCTGTGTGGGACAGGCCACCAGGACTCTTCTGTCCCCAGAGCACAGCCCAGGGCCTGTCTTGATGTGCCTTTCTGGGCTCCCATGACCCTTTTACACCTCCACATCCTCCTCCCCTCATCCAGCCCCTTGCCAGAGGCATCCTCCTACATTTTCTGGTGACACTGGGAGCCCCCTTCTGTAAATCCAGCCGTGCCAAGGCCCAGGCACGACCCTGCAATAGCTCACCCTGTAAAACTGTCAACACAATCCCTGGAAATTTTGGCCAGGGCCAACTAGATGGACGTAGCCACGTGGAGTTGAGCCTTGCCAGCTGGCCAAGGACTGCTCCATTTCATGATACAAAACCAGAATCCACCCCCCGTCATCCACACGGAGCAGCTTTTTCCACAGAGCTCAGGGCGGGCTGTGTTTTTACAGCAGGAACATCCCCTCTTCTCCCTCCTGGTGGGGCTCCTGCAGCTCTTCCCAAAGGTTATTTGACCACGTTTGGTGGGTTTGGCTCCTCGAAAAGGCTCTTTGGCTCAGGGACAGCAGTGACTTTGACCCGAGCAGTTTGTGCGCTGCTGTGACATACGTAGTAAATAAGCGTGAGGGTAATTATACCAACAGGAATTCTGGGAGCCCTGCCAGGAGGGAGGGGACAGCCAGCCCTTTGTGCACTAAAAAAAGAAAAAAATAAATAAAAAAATTTTAAAAAATCACCTCAATCCCCCTCCCAACCCCGAATTAGTTCTATCACTTGAAGCCGTGATGCGACTTAGAACTAAAAATACACAGAAATACACACGCTCGTGCATAAAAATAGCCAGCATTTAAAAAAAAAAAAGAAAAAAAGAAGCCCAAAGTTAGACTCCTGTATTCAAAATTAAGCTCTTAAATAAATAAATTAGCCTGATTTTCAAAAGCACGGAGCAGTGAATGGTTTTCGCTCACATAAGAGGAAGCATCGTGTTGCTGAAGATTGAAGATGAGGCCTGAATATGGATTTAAAAGTCTAATTATAGGAGCCTGTTTGCCACCAACTTGACCAGGAACAAGGAATTTCAGGTGAAATGACATTGATTTTTTTTTTCTTCATTTTTCTTAAGTTGTCTACCCTTAAACAGTGTTAGGGAAGGTTTGAAAGACCCTCAAAGAAGTAAATGAAATACCACAGATGAACTGGAATAAAAGTGTTTACACCAGTTCTCTACATTGGTGTTTGGAAATAGGGTTGAGAATTATCAGTGTTGGAGCTGGGCCAAATTTTATGTTGATTAATCAAGCAGGTATTCATTACTTGCTGAAAGCCCACAAGGTGGGAATATTACTTTTCCCAGTTATTCTCCCAACCCACTGGCATCAAGAAGGAATGGAATCTTAGTTGTTTGTTTCCTCTCTTTGCCAGATTTGGGTCTGAAGGATGCTGAAGGCAGAGCACCATGTTTTTTCATGGCCTGAAGAGGAGAAAAAAAAGGAAGTTGATTTACTTCCAGGTGCAAATGGTCCTTGGAGCTGCTTTGCTCACACTGCCCAGCATTTGCCAAGGGGTTCCTGAGGTCACAGTCCCATAGGGTAGGGACAGGTTTGTCCTTTGGGGTCGGATTGGGCAGGGCTGGGATTTATGCTGTGAAGGAATTATGTCCACCCTGGATGGAGGAGCATCAGCAGGTAGGGCTGTACTTCACTCGTGTGATGTTTAGAGGCAGGGGACAGCACTAAAAGATCTGGGGTTCGATGCCAAAAAGGTGCTTTGGGAGCACCTTTTTGGTGCTCTCTGACTCAGTTTCCCCATCCATGGAAGAGGCACAATGCAGGTGACCTTTGCTAAAGGCTGTGGGCTCAGCAGTCAGGTTGTGCCATTGCCACTGATGGAGACAGGATCAGGACACTGTGTCAACCCCATGGATTTGAACATTTTTCCATGAATTCTGCCTCCATGGATTGGTTTCATGTCGTCCTTCTGTGGCCAGTAAGAAAAATTTACCTTTAAGCTGTGGATGGTGATGGATCCCTAGAGATTCACCCTAACCCCAGAGACCCAGGAGAAAACATTGCAGGACACCGTGTCCCTTCTGATAATTTCTTCTTCATCTTTTTGAGTGGCCCGGTGTCATTGTTGCAGTTTGGTTCAGCCAGCCTGGAGGGCTGGGAAAAAAGTAAAGATGGTCTTAAAAACAACCCAAAACTGGAGACAGCTGTTGGGAACAGCGGTGGGGAGATGTAGGAAATGTGAACTGTGAAAAAGCACTAAAAGAATTTTTTTCTGGAGCAAAGGAGGTTCAGAGGGGACCTTCTTGCCCTCTTGACAGGAGGGGACAGCAGGGGTGGTCAGGCTCCGCTGCCAGGGAACAGGGACAGGAGGAGAGGAAACAGCCTCAAGTTGCACCAGGGAAGGTTCAGGTTGGACATCAGGAAGAATTCCTTCAGGGAAAGGGTTATCAGGCATTGGAAGCAGCTGGTCAGGGAGGTGGTAGAGTCCTCATATCCGGAGGGACTTAAAAGCCATGTGGATGTGGCACTTGGGGACATGGGTTAGTGGTGGCCTTGGCAGTGCTGGAGGAACGGTTGAACTCGATGATCTCAGAGGTATTTTCAAACCTTAATAATTCTGTGATTCTGTGGAACTGTGATTTTTTTTCTTTTTTTTTTAATATGGAGAAATGAAAGGTTTACACGGCAACCATGTGCAAACAGGTAAAAGACTGCTGCAGGGTGAAAACCAATAAATTCTTCTTGACCATGGCCGAGATGACAAGAAATGAGTGGTTTAACCTTCCGAAGAGGAGTTTAGGTTTTGTATACCAGCAGGAAGGGGAGCTTCTGGGGAGGGACTACAGGACAGATTTGGTGGAATTTGGCAGAGCTGATGGTGCCTTTGCCTGTGGGCAGCACCTCATGGGCACCACCACTTGGTTTTTACTGGCCCTGTGTCACTGACATTACAAAATCCATTGCATTCTCCGTTTTTCTGCCTTCTCCTTGAGCCACAACACCCTCCCTGAGTTCATCTTTCCAGCTGAACTGTGTTTATTTAATTCCTGGGTGAAGGGAGGGCGGGATGCCCGCGTCGTGCTGCAGCTCCTGGGGTTGGGGTGTTCCACGGAAATACCAAGTGCAGGTGGTGGATTTGGGCGTCTTGGGAGAGCAGGTGCTCCACGGCCATTTCCATCCCGCTCGGGGTGCGCTGTGGATGTCACACCAGTGTCACCAGTGTCGTATGTGACTGGCGTAGCATTTTCTCGAGTGCCGAGCCCCATCTGGTGGCTTTCCTGGGTCTTTTTTTTTTTTTTTTTTTTTTTTTTTTT
>VZDJ01006028.1:20500398-20547132 GCA_008694505.1 Cyanoderma ruficeps
TTTTTTTGGTGTCCTTGCAGTCCTCTTTCGGGATTTTTCGCCTGCCAGCTGCGGACGGGCAGGAAGGACAAGATGCTGGATAAAGGGAAGGGCTCGCAGAGCTGCTTCTCTCCCAGCTCCCCGTCCCTGGGTGTAACTGGGAGATGCAGAGGCTGTCCAGGCTCACGTCCTTCCCCTCCTGCTCTCCCCGGCTGTGCAGTCTCGCCCGAGTGGCAGGGGATGATCTAATCGTTTTGGCCAAACCCCAGCTTGTGCCGTGAGCCGCTCTCGGAGCCTCCAGAAGGCGCTTCATGCCACTGCCGGGGCTGGCAGCAGAGCTGGGACAGATGAACAGTCCCGGGAGGGGACATTTCCAGCTATTGACTGGCTCGGATCAGCAGCTTTAGGGTTGGCATGAGGTGAAATGGTTCATATCCCAGACGAGGTCACGGCCACCCCTCAGGATGAGAAGGAAGAAGACTCAACATCAGATTGTCAATCCCTAGAAGTGTCCAAGGCCAGGCTGGGTAGGGTTTGGAGCAACCTGGGGTAGTGGAAGGTGTCCCTCCCCATGGCAGGGGGTTGGAACAAAATCATCTTTAAGGTCCCTTCCAATCCAAACCACTCTGGGATTCTGTGGAATCAACAGGCATTGGAAAGGACCCTATTAGGGTTTTGTTCTTAAATGCCACGAGTCCTGAGACAGAGGCAATGGTAGAGCTGTGCCTGTCCATGCACGAGACACCTTCTGCTACTCCACACTGTCCCAAGTCTCAAAGCTGACCAGTGACAAGCTGTGGCCTTTCACATCCCTGGGTCACACACGTGACATGTGAAGGTGGTGCCTCGTTGCTCCATCCATGATGGAATAGGGTCAAATCATAGAATCACGGAATATTCCGAGCTGGAAGAGACCTGCAAGAATTGGCAAATTCCAATTCCTGGACAACTTCATGAATCCCACAATGAGCCTGAGAGTGTGGTCTGAATAATTCTTGAGCTCTGGGGTCTGTGAGAGAAGCTCCCTACCGGAGTCCTGAAGGGGTTTAGATGATCTGTCATGCCACTTCCAAGTGTTAGGACCAGTATTTTTCATGTGGGTTCTCTTCTTGTGATGAAAATTAAGCGAGGAAGTTGTTTCCTTGTGCTTTAAAAGCATTTCCTGCTCCCGTGTTTGGGTGGGACCACCCTTGCAACACCAAAAGCATTTCATTATATGGTTTGGTTCTCAGGGTGGCATCCAGTCCAAGGTTGGGCTTGATGAACTTGCAGATCTTTTCCAACACTAACAATGAGTCAGATTCTAAAAGTCCCCCCCAGATCTGACAGGAGGGAGAGGAAGAACCGTGCAAACCCTGATGTCTACCCAGAACCCCATTTCCCCCCCTGTCCTGGTTTAGGGCAAATTTGGGAGGAAACCTCCGAATGGGGTTCCTCTGGAGAGCAAACCCAAACGGTCTCTCCCCCCCAGCCGGTCCAGGAAAAGAACTTCCTCGGAGAAAAATGGAAAAAACTATTTATTTAATTAACTAACACTCCCCACAGACGGGTTTTGCCGCACCCCAACACCTCACTCCCAGCTTTTCCCTCCCGTTTCCCGCAGGTATATCCGAACCATGTACCTGGGGATCCAGAGCCAGAGGCGGAAGGAACACCAGCGGCGTTTCTACTGGGCTATGATGTACGAATATGCAGACGTCAACATGCTGCGCCTCCTGGAGACCTTCCTCGAGAGCGCCCCTCAACTGGTGCTACAGCTCTGCATAATGATCCAAAAGAACCGTGCAGAAACATTACCATGTAAGTGGCCCCCACCCTCTTCCCCTCACCTTTCCAGCCTCTTTCTCTGATCCCGGTGCTCAGCAGCCGACGGATGTGTTGCTCGCTTCCCGCCCTTGGCTGCGGGTTGCTGATTTTTGGGACAAATCTCTGCAGCGTTGGCTGGGTAAAAATTTCTGCTTGTTTCCTCTGAGGGGAAAAATAATAATAATAATAAAAAAAGCCAGCGTCAAGGAAAAGATGGGATTCAGCTCTTCCACGCCCAGTCCAGGATAAAGGAATGATGGTGTTGTCAGGAGGAGGCAAGCAGGCTCTGCTGCTGTGGCACCACTCGTTTGGCGAACACGACCATTCCCTGCCTCAGTTTCCCAGTTTATTTCAGTTTTAATAACATAAAGCAAGATGCTTACATAGGTAGGGTGATAAAACTGGGCAGATTTGAGTTTGTGTGGTGAGGGCAAGTGGTTCAATGCCTGTGCAACGCTCTGATGGTGTTAAGTGTAAAAAAAGAGGGGGAGGGTCTTAACAGCTAAACGCTGTAGGTCCCTTTGTGATGAGTGCCCAGGAATTAAGGCCCTGTCATTGGTACCATGGTTCTCACCAAGCCCAGGAAAAGAGAAGGGGAAGGCAGTGGAGGGGACTGTGTAAGGACAGGGATGTAGTGGAGGTTTAATTGCAAAGGCAGAGAGATGAGACAAGGCTTGGAAGCCACCACAGGGAATATTTTCCCAATTCTGGTGCCTGCCACTGCTGGGATGTGCTGAGCATGGGACATCTGTCCCACCTGAGCGTGGGGCATCTGTCCAGCCCTGGCATGATCAGCTCTCCCAGCCCATGGCCATGCTGGCAGCCTGAGGGTGACCAGCCTGAGGGACAATCATCCTTTCCAAGGACCAACAGTGGAGCTGCTGCTGGGTTATTCAGCCCCTGCTCAATTCATGCACCATGGGTGACACTCAGCTTCCCAAAGCCTGGTTGGGGCGTGTCATTCCTGAGGAGTTTGTGGAGCTGAGGTGGGAACTGAGATTGGAATTTGCTTTGGGGTTAAATTTTGCTGGTTTTCCCAAGGTCACCACCATGTGCAGCATCAAGGAAGGCCAACCACTCTCCCTTTGCTCTGTATTTCCAGCATGTCCATCACAGTTGTTTATAGAGGTCTCTCCCTCCTCCTGTTTATGCAGTCTTTTCTTGAAACCTCGCATCACGAGCTCTCCAGGCCTGCAAAGTGCTGACATGATGAATATGCCTTTCTACAACTCCTGCTAGAATGGCTCACATTTGCCAGCCCCCTTTTTTTTCCTGCTGCTTCTAACGTTATTAACCGGGTTGAAAATGCAGAAATCACAGCCCGGGAGGTTTGCCAGGGCGTTCTGCAGATTGTTGGACTCGCCGCAGAAAGCGCCGGGTGAAGTTTGTTGGCCTCTGTTGTGCCGCGAGTCAGACAACGCGGGAGAAATAATCCCTCCAGGCTTTCAAACCCGTGGCTCTTCCACTTTGCCACTTCCAGGCGACGGCTGCCTAATCCACTGAAGGAGCTGCATCTTTTTATTTTTAATTTTTTTTTTTTTCCAACATTCCCCCTCCCTTCTCTTCCCCGGTTTTGCAGTTCCTCTGCTCCTCCAGCGCGCCGAGCCGGCTGCGCTCTCTTCCAAGGCAGCGCACGTCCCCGCCTGCCTCCCCGAGCCCTGGAGGGCTCTTTGCTCGCCACGCTCCAGCAGCCGAGCTCGCCGGGTCCCCAGCGCATCGTCTCCCTGCATCCCTCCCCGCCTGTGCCAGGGATGCGGGCGCTGATGGATGAGAGCACCGGAGCTTGCTCAGCGCTCCTTGACTCTCCCGTGCAAGGTTTCCTAGAGCTCTGCTCCATGCCCGTTCAGTGCTTCTCTCTTCCTCCTCCTCTCCCCCCTCTCCTCCTCCTCCTCCTCCTCCCGGCCGGTCCATAATTATACAAAAGCAAATTAAATGCTGAGAGGAGCCGTTGTGAAAGGGAGCATCAGAGATTTTCCCTTAAAGCAGGCGGAAAGCAAAGGGAGGCGGATACTGTTAGGAAGGCAGTGTGTTTAAAAATCAAATCAAGTCTCTCCGTGGCTCATCGAGTCTGTGGGAGCGTGGCTCCTCACAGGAAGGGGCCAGTTCTGCTTTTAAACAGGGACAGCATCGGCTGCATTCCTGAGGGATGCACACTGGAAAAATGGCCCAGGGAAGGGTTTAAAAGACCAGGTAGAGCCCCTGCTGATGTGTCCAGACTCCAGCTGCTTCTGTACATCCCCCACAGACTCTTATGGATCCATTTAGTGCCAGACAAGGTCAGTTCACCGTTTCCTGTGGCATTCATCCCTCCTCCAAGCCCCAGCCCTCCCTGCTCTTTGGATTGCAATGCCAAGCCCAGGCTCCACTTTTCCCCAAATAGGTCAACTTCTGTTTAAGGAGCTTTAGAGAGGGAGGTATTGGAATGGCTATCGGGAGGCTTTGCTTTTGTCTCCTAATTCCTGTGTTAAGAGAACTGTTGAGGAAAGAAGAGTGAACACCCTGGAGGTCTTTACTCAGACCCAGAGCATCTTTCTGAAGCATTTCTGCCACACAGCATGGTGGTAGGGAGGGCTGATCTTGGAAGGATGAGCAGAGAGGGATACGATCAGGATAATGCTTAATTTCCTGGGTTTCAATCTATTGGGTGGGTGGAAGAAAGAAAAACTCCTTCATGCCTTGCAAGAACTATTTGACCATGAGAGGAACCTGTGTGAGAGAGTTGGGTGAGACCCGTGTCTGTTGTTCCTTCAGCACTCAAAGAACGGAGCAGTTTCACCCAAAAGTGAGACTGTCCAGCAGCAGTAAGTGCTGGAGCTGGAATTTGAGGTCAAGACCCAGCCTCAGTAAAGCTTGGGACAAGAGCCCTGGGATTTCATGAGGGTCAGGATTCATTCCCTCACCATATCCCCAGGTAGAGCAGATCCAGCTTAGCTACCCTTGTCTGAGGAACAACGAAAAGAGCACTGAGAGAAAAGAGGGGAGAGCTCTGTGTACTCCCTCAGCTGGGCAGTGGAAGGTGAATGTTGAGAGCCTGAGCTGGAATTCTTTGGCTGGTGGAGCACATGGAACAACATCAGCTCCTGAATATCCATAGGGAAGGAGCCAGTGTTGGTAGGCAGGCCCTCTGTGAAGGATTAATCTGCTCCAACCACAGCTGGGTGGGCCCAAAACAGACTCAAGAGAAGGTGAGGGGAAAAAGGATGGATCCAACACATGGAACAGCTGCTGGCCAAAGCAGCTGAAGGAGTTGGGATGAGATGCTCAACCTCCAGCAGCACCTTTCTCCAGGGAATCTGATGCGTTTAGACCTGTCATTAGGGTTAGGCTGCAGCAGGGGAAGGGATGCTGGATGCAGCATTGTCCCTCCGTCACCCTAACTGTGTCTGAGGTTTAGGAGAGGATAAAAGGGTGTCCATCTCTCACACTCCTGAGCAACCATGGCCAGAGGAACTTCCCCTTATTTAAATCACGTATTTGCAGGGGGAAAATCTAACATTAACAACGGAAAAAGCTCAGCAACACAGAATCCTCATTCCTCAATCACTCCCAGCAGATAATGCACCTCATTCCTTGCAGAACAAACCATCCTTAACCCCCTTCACCCTGCAGAGGTGCCGCTTCCTCTGCGCCAAGTGGGAAGGAGCAGATCAAACCAGCTTAAAGGAGACACCCAACCCCTAGGCAGGCAGGGAGGTGAGAGGGATTCCAGTTTTTCTGGCATAAATCTCCTCTTAAGGAGGTTTGCTTCCACTTAATTTTTTTTCTTTTCTTTTTTTTCACGTGGCTTCTTAAAACTTAATGAGATTTAGCAGAAGCCCCAAAGTCTTTCCACTCATGTCACGAGTTCTTTACGCCAAGATTTCTGCCTGCGTGAGGCTGCAGTTTTCAGCACAGGGTCTCTCCCTCCAAAAAGAGCCACATCTCTCCACAGATGCTGTGCCCACCTCCTCGATAACCCTGCAGTTCATCTGAAAGAGATTTGCAGCATAAGCCTTCCTTTTGCAAAGTCCTGCTGGAATCTCCAGGATTTTGGGAGGTGTCTGCACTCTTCACAGCCCTCGAAAGTAGGCTGGAGCTGCTCATGTATTTAAGGAAAAGCAACATTAACTTGTGGGGTTTGGGGGGGTCATCTTTTTTAAGCAGGGTGATAAAAATCAGGCATTAAAATGGATTTCAGACATCCCAGCTACAGAGGTGTGCTGGCTGCAGAGTTATCCTGGGGGAGAGTGCAAATCATCTTGTCCCTCCCAAAGAAAAGTCCTATTTTTTTAACCTGTTCTCCCTTGTCTGTACCACATCTGGGGACCATTTATTATCATTTATGATCCCTTTTTGCACGGCCAAACTAAAGATGATTTTCCCTGTCACTTAGTTTAGAAGACTCAACTGGTCAGCTGAGTTAGAAAGGGACTTTCAGCCTGCAGGTGTTCAAAAAAAGTGATTTTCAAGTGACATCAACAGTGGCCTGAACACAACTGAGGAGACCAAAATCCCCAGGTCTCCAGTGAAAGCGGAAAAAAGACTCATGAGATTTGAAATTTCATCCTTTTCACCACTTGAACGAGCACTAAAAGTTAGTGCAAGACCCTTTGTGGTGGCCTGGGCCTAGTAGGTGTGTCCAACAATGTTCAAACAGGAATCCAACCCCCTGAACCTGTGACCTCACAACACAAAATTGTCCCCATTTATGCAGAGTCCCAAAACCTCATAAAAAAACGTGGTTCATTCAACACAGGTACCAAATCCCATGGGGACCAGTGCAAAATTCAATATGGCATCTGCAGATTCTGTGGGGGAAAAGTCCTATTTCTGCAAAGCAGAAATCCTCTTCCCGACAGGTGCATTTTTCCTAAGATCCACCAAGAGAACTTCACTGTATGACTGAAGAAGTCTTTGCCTTATAAACTCCTCAGTAACAGGAGATGGGGTGGGGACAAGATCTACCAGAGCCACGCTCTGAGCTTTGGCTCAGGTTCTGAGGCAGATCATGAGGAAAGAGAGATGCTAAAACTTTGCCCAAAGGCAGATATTCTTTTTTTTGCCTTTTTTCTCATGTCATTCCTTGGGGATTATAAGAAGTGGGAGACATCCCTCACTCAGGCTTGCTTTCCTGTGACAGAAGAGGCACAAGCAGAAAAGCAGTTGCTCATTGCCATGTGGGAAAGGGACCCCACCGGTCGTATGCTTTGCTGGGCAGGGAGGATCTGGGATGATCATCCCCGAAAATTTGTCCTGACTCCACCACGGTTTCCCTTTAAATGTTCACCTGCAGCCCAAGGAGGCCCAGAGAGCTCTGAGCTCACAAGCAGCTCGCCTGGGAGGCCACTCATATGACTCCAGTGCTCTGCCAGGCTGGGGCATATGGCTCTGTTCCTGCCTTCCCACCAAAGCCGGATGACAGGGAGCAATTTGGTGCCCTGCTGGAAACGAGCCTCTGGTCCCCGGCCAGCTCCCAGCAGCATCAAAAAGCCATCTCCACAGTTGGCAGTGGCACTGAGGACGCCTTGCTCTGGCATGCTGAGAGCAGGCCAAGCCTCAGGCACGCTGGCATGGGACAGCTTGTCCCATCATCAGCCGTATTGTCCCAGCGCCGTGGGATCCAGGAGCCCTCAGAGCCAGGGACAGCTTTTTTTTTTTTTTTGTCTTTTTCCAATGGGATTTGGAGCCAGCCCAAAGAGAGACGTCATCCCTTCGCCCATCCCCACCTGCAGCTTCTCTGTCCACCACCTTGCCATGTCTGTGGCTCTTATTTTTGGAGTGCTGATGAAACCCCCGTCTGTTCCGTACCACGTGTCACCGTCACACACAGGACACGGCACAGCCAGGAAAGATGAGTCACCATTCACGGGACAGCGCTGGCAGGGGGCCAGTGCTGCCAATTTTAGGCTTTGTCAGGCTGTGGTAATCTCTGGGAAGGGGTTACATCATCAGAGCACTACAACAGCATTAGCTCATGCTGTTCCCAGGAGCTGGGGGCCAGCCAGGAAACTGAGGCACGGAGAGAGGTTCTTCAGGTTCTTGTCAAACAGATTCCAGGCAGGAAATTCAGACTTTTTTTTTTTTTTTGGGTAATTCCATGCTGCAGGCTTTCTGGAGATACCCCTCTCATGGGAAGTTTGGGGTTAGAGCATAGGAAAAGATGCTGTTGGTTAGTGAAATACGTGGGAATTTAATTCTTTTTAGCGTCAGGTTGCTCTAGTGAAGGATTCTCATCAGGCATTTAGCAGAGCACGGATAAACAGGGAGCACATAGGTTCTGGGATGTGCAAAAAACCATGGAAAAGATGCCCTGCTGGGCAGGGACTGCTCTGTGCTTCTGCCCCTGATGGAGGGGGGAGCAGTTCAGGTTGATGCAACTCAAAATCGATGAATTCTGAAGGAAAGAATTCTCTTGCTTCAGAAACCATTAATTGTTTTTTAATGATTAGCTTGGGGTGACAGTTCTGAGCCTGGGCATGCAGCAAAATTACTGAGTCAGTAGAAATCTCCTGGAATGGCTTTTGTCCTCAGTGGCATTTGACCAACCTCACGCTCTCAGTGCCCTCAGAACATCCATGTCTCCACACAGAGGATCACTGAGGGGGGACAGCCTCTAGGCACAGGAGCCCCTGTCTGATGTACATCAAGGTCCCAAAAACGCTTGAAAAAGGCAAAAAGACTGAGGACATAAGCCAGGATGAGCATGACTTAATGTGCAGACCCCAAGTTCAGACCTGCTACCTATCACATAGGTCTTAGCAGAGTGTACCAAACGTGGGAAGCAGAGGAAGAAAGAGTTTCCTGCTGTTATCCTTGGAAATCAGTGTCCCTGGTGCTTTCAGCTACCCCACTGCGAGACAGCACCAGCTGCACCACATCCGTTTTTGTCACTTTGTCACTCCCCCTCGCAGGAACACTCTGCCAGACTCGCCTCACTGATGCCAGCCCTGTGTACTCTCCAGGAATGTGGAGACGCTCCTTCTTTTCCAGAGACCAGTTCCCTCCACTGGGATAATGCTGAGGCTTTTCCACCCAAGGCCCCCTACACAACATCAAAGGTTTATAAACCACGAGGTTCCAAAGTGTGCACTGCTGACACATCCCTGGATGGAGACCTCTTTCTTTGGCCAGTGAGTGTGATCCAAACTGGGTCCCTTCCTCTTTCCCATCAGGCCAAAATCATTCCCAGAACTGGGATGAAGTTGTTTCCCTAATTGCCTGCAGGCTTTTCCAGTGTCCAGGCCAAGCCATCCAGCAAAGGAGGTTAGCAGGATCCCTGTTTGCTGCTGTCACAGATCCTTTGAAGCATTGCCTTGATGTTGTCTCATCTCCAAGGAACAGCCCGTGGGAGCTGTGTCTTTAGCAGGAGGTTCCCTCACAAAGCCCTGGCAGGAGACGTTGCTTTCCCAATCTGGGGACAAGTCTGTTGGATTTCATCCCTGCTGATAAACCAAAACACATCAGAACACGAGCACAGCCACCAGATCTTGTTCATCCTCTGCTTCACTTATCAGCACAGCCCTTGGCACATTTTTAGCTCCCGGCAGCCAACACTAACCCAAACAATTCCCATGCTTGGCTCAGGTGATGGCAAGAACTATTCCCACCAAGCACTCTGGGCCCCCCTGTTTTGGAGGCTGGGACAGAACGTAGCAGTCAACAGAATTAGGCTTGGCTTAGTTGCTGATTTCTGGGCACAGGGTCCACACGTGCCCCAGATCTGTGCTAAGGAAAAAGGGATTCTTGTGGTTGCTCTCCAAAGCAGACAGTGGAACTCCTTGGGCTTTCCTTTCCAGCACTGAGGGGCTGCTCCCTTCTTTTTCAGAATATTTTTAGCCCCCACTTGCAGGATTCCAACATCCTTTCAACTTGTTGTCGGCAGGTTTACATCTTTCCCAACGGCTTCGGTGCTCATCCAATTTAAAACAGGACATAAAAAGAGTGACAGGATAGAGGTGCTGTAAGAGATGTCAGATTGCAGTGTTAAAATGCACATATATTGGACATGTTTGTGGAGTCCTGTCGTTTCGTGCCAACCATCCCTACTCAGAAGATGGAAATGAGTGAGAAAAGGTTTTATGCTAAATGGAGCCATGTGTTGTTTTTCTTAGCAAAAGGGTTTGGTGGGTTTTTTTCACCAATTCAGTGCGTTCCAGTAGCTCCTTAAGGTGTGTTTCTCTTCTAAGTGTTTCCAACAGTAGAGTTCAAATATCATTAGGTGTGAAAAATCTCAGCATAGGAGGCTCCTTCTGATATTTTCAGGATTCAAACTGGAAGCAGCTCTGCTGGATTTGATACACTCGAAAATCTTAGCAAAGAATTGTCCACTAGAAGTTGTAACTAAAGTGCCCTTCACAAAGAACCAGCTGTTGAATGTGAAATGTGATTTTTCCTCCAAGGATAACCCCTCTTGGATTTTGCCATCTTATTCTTACCAGTTGAAATAACCACGTTTGGGGTGGGGGTTTTGTGCCTGTTGTTCTAGAAAGATTATTTTAATTAGCAAAGGGACAAAACCTGAGTTCTCAGCAGGAAACAGCATTGGGAGTTTTTGGAGATGGTTGTTCCTGTCAGGTTCAGCCAGGTTTGTGTGACTCCCCTGCTCTCTGACATTGCCTACAAAGAGGGATTTTGCTCTCCTTGCACAGAGTTAAATCCTGCCCTTGCTGGAGGTGTTGTCAGAACATCCTGGTGGAGCATTTCCAGTGAAACCTCTTGGGGTGTCTCGAGGAGCTTCACATCCTCTCATCTGTGGCTGTTCACTTCTAGGGGCTCAGGTGGGGTTTCTTTTTTCAGTGTCATTCTGCGACAGCACTTAAAAGCTTCAGATTAACAGGGATTTAACTCAAAAGTCTTTATAATTACAGTGATGACTGTGCAGAGGGCACCTCGGCCTGAAAAGAGTGGCAATTCATGCAGCTTTTGACAAAAATAGACACGAAGAGCAGTTCTCATGCTCTATTTCCAAACAAGCTAATCTGTGGCCGGGAAATCCTGGCTGCTGCTTTCCCAGCACATTTCTAATGCAGAATTAACCCAGGTGATTGGTGCCTGGAGGGATTTAGACCAAGCTCAGAGCAAACCATCTCTCCTTCGTGTCTGTGGGTCATTGGAAGACAGAGAGGCACACGGTTGTTGGTTCTGGGTTTCTCTATCAGCTTCAGTGCCTGCTCACCTGAGAGTCAGGGAGTTGTGGGATTCCTGATATCCAGAGGGGGCACTGGGAAAAGGTGAACTTGGGCATGGTGGGAAGATCCTAGAGAGATTTTGGCACTCGAGTCCTTGCTGCTGCAATGTGTGTTAATGGTCCACATGAACCCCAATTTGAGTGATAACAGCAGCTCTTGTAATTGGAAACACCATCCATGCAGCCCCACTCCGACATGGAAAACACCAGCAGTAAGATTAATAAGAATTCTCCTTCCAAAAATCACAAAGGAAAGAACTGTTCTGCATGAACATCCTCAAAGTAGCACATGCTAAAGTGGGGGTTCTTTCAGCGAAAAAAAAAAAAAATCTGCTTTTGCTGAAAGGAAAACAGCAAATTCTTTCCATTCCTTTTTCTTAACATTTAGGGGAAGCTTCAAAACGGAAAAGCCATTTCAAACTAAATAGTGTTGAGTTATAAATACTTTTATATCATTTATGCCACACCAACAGGAACTCCAAAAGCAAGACTGTGTGTGTCTCTCTATCCCCTGATCACCAAACTCACTCCACATGCCTGAATGGAATTCTTAGACATCTGTCATGCATTGTTCCCCCTGAAAAGTGAGTTTGTGTGTTGTCATTTCCTTGAACTGTACCATTAGGGTCCCACCAGTGCCTCTGGTTTTGGGTGGAGTTGTTTCAGAAGAGGCTGCTCTGCAGAAGGCAGGATTTGTCTCCAGTTCTAGCAGTGGACTCACACTGACATTTTCCTCAGGCATAATTTTGGGAGCATAGCTGAGACCAGATTCCTGGAAGGATTACCCTATCCTGCTAAAATAACATTTTTCTGGCAGAAACCTGTCCCCACATCTGGATTACACTTTACCTGAGTTCTACCTGCCACGCCTGGGCTCCCTAGAGCTGTCCAGACACAGCAGCCACCTGGACTGATTTACTCTGCCCAGCCTGGAAAATCTGATAATATGAGAAGCTTCATCTCCAGGTGTTGAGGAGTTGAGCCAAAGGTCTTCCACATTATTTTTAACGTGATGAAAAGGATTATACAACCCTGGTTGTGGTAAACAGAGGACTGTGATCAGATTTTTTCTATACCTGTAACACAAACAGTGTTGGAGCCCAAGGACTGGCACTCAGGTGATTGTGCTAAATTGGTCTCTGGTAGAGCTTTGCCTGCCAGCCCTTTCCCAAAGCTTTCCCAAGCATGAGAAAACAAATCCACACAGTCCAGGAACCATTCCCATCGGGCAGATTGGATAGAACTCCTGAGGGATTTTAACAGGATGAGCATGGCAGATTCTGCCAGCTGGGCTCAGGGTCAACAAATAATCCTGTTTCTCATTTGGGGTTCAGATACTGCCACCAGGTTCTTTTCCCACGTGTCCTTCTCTTCTCTGGTGGTTTTTATGAGCCAGTCTGTGGGGACAATTCACCACACAGGATCAAAGACCCCAGTCAGCCAAGTGAGTTGAGGTTTGTTTGTGGACCTCTGCTTATACAGGGGCTGAGATTTCCCCTCAGTGCTGCCAGAAATGTCCCAGCTCTGGAACAGGTGTCAGCAGCTTCTTTCCCTACAGAAATAGGTAAAACCTGAGATACCTGCAGTTCAGCACCCTGGGAAAGGGGCAAGGCTGTCATGGAAAGCAAAGAGTGGATTTTCATGCTGTGTACACACAGGCCTGTTGAGACCAGCCTTCTTCTCAGTGATGTAACAGAGGGATGTTGTCTTTCTCCTACCACTTGAGGGTGTTGGTAGCTCTGTCTGGCTGTTCCTGGATGTCCTCTGACTGACCGTGACACCCTTCTCACATCAGGAGGGTGTTGGGGGCATGTTTTACCTGCTTGTCCTTCAGTGGTATAAATTCATTGTGTTGTGCTACTTGAATATGCCCACATCATGTTGGGTCTGTCAGCTTCTGCTCTGCAGGAGCCACTGTGGGCTATTCTGCTCATCTTGGGGCCAGGAACAGGGTTCAGCAATCCTCCTTTCTCCTCTCTTCACCTTGTTGAGACTCAGTGTTCCCCTCTGAGCTCTTGCAGGGAGTTGGTGGATGCCAAACCACTGTTACCTGTTATATGTTCTTCTTTGGTTATTTCAGTTTGAAGCCCATCCCTGGAAGTGTTCAGGGCCAGGTTGGATGGGATCTGAGCAGCCTGGGAGAGTGGAAGGTGTCTCTACCCATGGCAGGGGCTTGGAACGAGACGAGTTTTAAGGGCCCTTCCCTCTCAAACCATCCCAAGATTCACCAGGAAGAGTCAATGGAGAGGCAGAGGCATTTTCAGACAACTCATCCCATGTCTCAGACAGCATTCCTGGGGTGAAATGGACACTGAGGCACGTGAGGGACAGGGCATCTTCCTACAGAGGGTTTTAGAGCAGTGGGGCAGCTTTGCCAATCCTCACATGGTGGGCTCTGACCAACATTTTGAACAGGAGAGTGACACCTCACTGAGGTTATTCGAGGACAACCCAAAGAGAGGGTGGATTATCCCATCTCTGCCTGGCCCGGGGTGCTCGTGCCTCCCACGGCAGGATCAGTCTCTGGCTTGCATCCAGGAGGAGATACAAGACTCAATGGCTGCAGGGTTGGAGCTGGTTTGGAGTGCCCGAGTTCACAGCGGACATGAATCGGAGGAGACACGACAGAAGCAGCCCAGATAATGAGAGCACAGATCAGATGAGTGTGGCCAGTCACCTCTTCCTGCAGCAGGGAAAAGGGGGCACTGGGGACAGCTGAAAGGCAGCAGGATGAAAGGGGAGCAAAGCAAAGCCTTTGGAAACACAATCCCTGGTGACCCTGTGGACGCTTCCTCAAGGCAGGGCTGAGGGAGGGACTAAGGAAAGATTTTTTTGGGGTCGCCAAGGACATCTTAATTTAGCAAAAGGAAAAGGGTTTAGGAAGCAGCATTTCAGGACATGAGCCAGGCTTTCACTGTGGAGGGGCGGGAGGGCAACTCTCCATGCCAGAGAGATTTTGTGGAGTTGCCCTGGCATGGATTTTCTCACAGTGAAAGGTTTGGGAACACCAATGTGCCTCTGGTGTCTAATGTGAAAGAGCTCTCCTTGTGCCAGCTTGGACATGGACTATCCTGTACAGGAACACAACACCAGCCTGGTGGGCTTCCAGTGGGATTTGGTGGTAGAAGACTTCCTTTCTATCCAGACCTACTTGGAAATCTGTCCCTGAAAGGAGTTGCCTTTGTTTCCTGCCATTCTCAGTCATCAGCAGTTTCCTATTTCTTATGGAATGGTGATGCTGTGTCCAGGTGAGCTGGATCCAGGAGAATGGGGATGTGATACCCCTTGGAGGAAAGTCCCAGGGGACCTGCAAAGGAGCCAGGTGATGAGGGTGTGAAACTCACCCCTTGCCTGATGAAACCAAATTATTTTCCTTTAGAAAAGAGCAAAGGACAGGACACTGGTGTGATATCTCTTCCCTGTCTCCCCAGTGTCAAGATCTGGATTTTCATCCCTGGTAATTCCAGCTCTTAGTAGAGCACAGAGGTGTCCCATAAATGTGAGGAGGCCATCCCTGGGTCAGAATGTTGCATCATGTTCACAATAGGTGGAATAGTTCTCATCTGCCATGCTGGACTGGTGACACACTGGAGAAACTGCTTAAGTGTCCTGATATCCAGTGAGGAAAATGAATGGCAAAATAGTCTGTGCAGCCCTTTACTATTTATATACTGGCAATGTTCCATAATTTTCCATGCCCAAAGAGACAAATGAAGAGGGAAAATAAAGGAAGAAAGACACAAGTCATTCCCTCCTCTGATGGGGAAGAATAAAGAAAGATCAAGCCTCAAAACCCATCAGGAAACAATGAAAATCAGACCTGGGGTCTGATTCTGACCTCTTTTACTCTGACACAAATAAATTAAATCAGATTAAAAAAATAAGGGAGAGTGACTTACAGGCCCCGTTGTTACAAAACCGGGATCTGGCTTGATCTCTTTTGTGTATAAAATGCATTTTTCACTCTGTGTGCATCAAAATGAATGCCTGTTCCTCGTCTCCTACTGAGCTTCAGGGAGGAGCATGCCACCCAAAGGGAAAACAGGGTAACAGGGTTCACAGCACAGGGCCCTGAGCAGCCAGGGAGGGATGGGGATGAACTGAAACGTGGCACTTGGCATTAAGCAAGAGCTGCCTCTGCACAGGGGCTGAGGGAAGGTTTCATGTCACGCTCAATATTTGCCATCCCGCTCACCCGGGAGAAATGTTGGTATCTTCCCATTTTGTTTTAGTGGAGTCTTAAGGAGAATTAATGTCAAGAAAGAAATAGAGCACTGTTTAGGCATCATTTTCAACGTTAAAGGGACAGGCACTGCAGGAAATACTCAGGGAATGTGCTACAGCAACCGCATCCAAATTACGGGCAACCAACAACCTGCAGCTGGATTTGTGATGAAAACTGTACCTACCCCTAGTGAAAATCCTCTCTGCTCAGCTGGGCAACACCGAGTAAGGCCAAAATGGGTATATTGTTAATTTTAAATATTCATTTGTGTGTGTATGTGTGTGATATTTTCTCTATTAGGCTGGTTGAAAAACCCAGCATCACTGCATAGCAGGAGCAGGCCAGAGAGACAGGGATGGGTTTCCCTGCACTGTTTTTGTTCCTGGGCTTTAAAAGCAGCCATGGCAATTTAAAGTCATTGCTTTGGTTCTTTCATGTGGATGGGGTTTTTTCCAAAGAGCCTTTTTACAAATCTGAGATGACCTTTTTTTTTTTTTTTTCGACCATGGGTAGGAATGAGAGCAGGAAAACCAAACGTGTTCCTGTGACCTTCAGCAGTTTCCCTTGAACTCAGAGTTGTTCAGGCTCCTCTCCTCTGGTATCAGATCACTGTCTGCATTGTACTCAAGTCCACTCATGTTTTCATGATCCCAAGCAACAGCTCTTGTTTCCCTTTCTCAGAGAATCTATTCCTTGGTCTGACACTCTCAGAAATTTAACTTTTATACACCTGCCTTATTTCCACTGCTTTCTCATCTCTCTGCGCCATTTCCTGTTGCACAGCCTCAGTGCCACATGTGTTTATCATTAAAGAGGGATCATGAGCTCCCCTGAGAAAGGCAGAAATTTTTTGAGTGTCAAGTGGTGTCATTTGAAATGCCCTGAGTGCCTTCCTTCACTCCAGCTCCCAGTTCAGAAATGTTCTTGTCCTCTGTATGCAAGTTTGTCACATCTGCCAGCTCCACGTGGTGGTCTGGAATATCCTAAAATGTCTCAAATGTGACACCTGTGATGGTTCCACTAAGCTTTGATCCTTCTTTGAGCAAAGAGACATCATTTAACCGTGAACACCCTGGGGTGAGGCTCTACATTTCTGTCTGAAATGTCTTGCCAAGCGCACTGTGATGCGGAGAACTATTCCCTGTTTTAGCTTGGATTTTATATGAGATCTTGGGTAAATCCTTCAAATCTTGGTGCTTCATCTGTCAAATGGGACATCACAGAGCTCTACCTCCCCAAGCTGAACGTAGGTGAGCAGATGTCTCACTGCAAGGACTTCAGGGTTCATTCCTAAAGGAATCTGGGGGATTATTTCTTGTGCCGTGTCATTCAAGACACAGGGACTTGACTCCTTGATGGAGCTGACTTTATCCTGTGCATCACTCATGGCTTCCCTAGGGCAGAGAGGTTTGAAGAGATTCCCAATCCATGCCAGTCTGACTCGTTGTGGGCAGGTGGGACACAGAGCTGCAGCCCCAAGGCTTCCAGCCCCATAGGAGCTGATTTGCTCATGGCTCGAGAATGCCTACAGGGATGTGGTTGTGCATGGTGGGGATATTCCACTCCCAGGACTGAGAACAGAGTGGGAAGAGTGGGAGTGGGCTTTTTTTTGAAGTGACTTCAGTGTTTACCCAACCTCATCCCTTTGATAAACAAACCTTGGGAGGGAGTTGGAACCTACTTATGCTCCACAAAGGTTTGTCAGTCACCACGTGCAAGAGTCAGAATCAAAACAAACAATTACTGCTCATGTGATCCAACTTTTCAGGACTTTTTCTTTCAGTTATAATTGAAGAGGTCTCTACAGTTGCTTAAAGTCTGGAGAAGGAGGGAGGAAAAGCAGGGAGAGTTCATCCCACAGTCTGTGAGAATTGTAAATTGTATGAAGATGTCACGGGCTAGAAGTCACGGGGAAAGTTGGGAACGGGAAACTTGTGGTTGAGATGACAAAAGTGCTGTGTCATTGAGGTCTGCGTGAAAGAGTCAGGAAATAATTTCTGTGGCAACACAGTAAGAAGTAAGAGTGATATAAAAGTCTTTACATTACTCCGTGGTTCCTGCTGACATCCACCTACAGATCTCTCCCCTTACACTCAGGTCCAGATCCTGCTCATCGCCAGGGTGCCAAAATTCACATTCAACACAAGACTTGTGAACTTTTAAATGACAGGGAAAAAAAAGTGTCAAAATGCCCAGAGATCCTTCCCTCAGATCTTGGTGCAGATGAAGAGACAATGAGCTGTTCTGTACGGGGCGGACTCATCCCGCCTGACTGCCGGTGCTCGCACGTCCCCTGGCAAGGGATGGAGTCAGACACCTTGGGAGCATGAGTCAACCCCTCCCTGTCCCACACACGGGTGTCAGGACAGGCTGAATCACTTTCTGGGGGTGTCTGCCTCTCTCTCTGCTGGCTGGAGGAGACGTTCAGATGACTGTCAGCAGCCCGGGTGCCGTGCGAGTGACTCAACTCTCTGAGCCAGCTCTGTGCAATTTACAGCAAAGGCTGTGATTAGTGGAGGGTTCTGCCCTGAAAACATTAGGTAAAGCCTTTATGTGCAAACTGGGGGATTGTTTCAGGTGTATTTTATTCCCCTCGCTTTTCTAGCATAAATGAGCCCAACAGAAACATTTTTAATCCAGGGTGACACATCTGTCTCCCGTGGGTTGGTGCTGCTTGAGTTTCCCTGTACAGGTACAGCTAATGCTGTGCAAGTTTCTAGTAAAACAGCACCAAAATAAGGCAATAAATGACATATCTTTTCCCTGCTAATAATTTAAAGTTTTTAAACTGAATAACCAAGAGACAGTGCAACAAACAGTACTTACAACAAAACTTTGTGGCATGACTCATCCTTCCAAAACTGTTAATAAAGTCTGCCAAAAATGTAACTCATCTAGTAGGTTAAAAATGAATCTAATCTACAGCTGCTTGAGTATGAGGCTGCTCATACTTAGAAGTTTCCATCCATTATGGGGAGAGACTGAGGGAGCTGGGTCTGTTCAGTCTGGAGAAGACTGAGAGGGGCTCTCAACAATCCATATAAATACCTCCAAGGGGTGTCAGAGGATGGTGTCAGACTCTTTGCAGAGGTGCCCAGTGACAGGATGAGGAGCAGTGGCCATAAAATAAACCACAAAAAGTTCCACCTCAACATGAGAGAGAACTCCTTTACACTGAGAGTGGCAGAGCACTGGAACAGCTGCCCAGGGAGAGCATGGAGTTCCCTCTCTGGAGACATTCCAAACCCACCTGGATGTGTTCCTGGGCCACCTGCTCCAGGTGAGCCTACCTTGGCAGAGTGATTGGACGATCTCCAGGGCTTCCTTCCAACTCCGACCATTCTGTGAGTCTGTGGCTGGATTCCCCAAGTCCTATGTGCAAATGTTTCTTAGTGAGGACTTAGAACTCAGCTGCGATTTTCTTGAAGCTGGTGGCTTAAAGCTTCCCTCTTGGACCAGGCCACTGCTCTCACTGCTTTGCTGCTACCTGTTTTTTCAAATTGAGTCTGAAATTCTAATGCACGTTTGAGTCCAAAGACAAGGGGTTCAGAGGGAAACCTGAGAGCTGTCGAAAAGGTGTAGTTTTGGTTTGAGAATTCCAATGAGGGCAGAGCTGGAGTCTGCCATCCTTCCTGGCCTTCCTCTCCATCATCTCTTCTCCAGACACAGATGGGTTGGAAGGAGGGAAATCTAACCCTGCCACACTGTGGTGGGGTGAGCTCCTCAAAACCAAGATAAATTCTACAGAGTGAGGTCTGAGGAGTTTGTGCACCTTATTTCCATTCCTATGGAAGCCAGGCCCCTGTGAGCAGAGAGAAAAGATAACAGGAGAAGAAGAAATTCACGTTTTTTGGGCATTTCACCTTTTGAACTCTGAGAAGCTGCCAGCAAGATGTTCCTTGGATTTCCTTAAAAAAGTAAAAGCCAAATAAAATCTGGACCTATCACACAGTTACATGTCAGAGACAGAGGGGCATTTCTCATTGTTTTGCTTGGAACCATTAGCAGTTTTTCCTTTGGACTTTTATCTGACATTCCCAAATAAATCTTTGACTAAGGCCCAATCCAACCATAGCTACTAAATTACTGAGCTTCCCAAATACGGATTTTGGTCCATCTTCTGTTTCCTCACCTGCAGAACAGTTGTCCAGTGAGCAGCAGTGGGGGCAAAGGAATTAGATGCCAGGAGCTCTTTCTTTTCCCAGGAATCTCTCACTTAATTTTTATTGTGATGCTTTGCTCCATGAGTCATTCAATCTACCTTTGTGATAATCAGTGGAATTGTATTTTTTTTAAGCCTCTCAAGCATGGTGGGGCCACTATTTTATCTTCTGGAGGAAATAAATTGTTTAAGTGTTGGTTGGAATGGAGAATAAGACCAGGTCCCTTTGGAATATCATGAGGTGTTCTGCCCCATGTCAGGGTGACATGTTGGGAGCTGAAGGTGACCTCAGTGCAGGCTCTGCTGTCCCTGACAGGACTGTGACTTGGATTTGCGCTCCAGCCAGGAGACAAGACTAGAAAAGAGCTACTTCCACTATAGGTCTTGGGTCCATCCTGGAAACAAGGCAGGGGATTTGCTGGAGAGATCAGATCCTTTTGTTTGGGACTCTTTCGAGGGTGTTGATGAGTCTTGATGCTCCCTGGATTTATATGTGTATCTGCATGGGACAAAAAGCTTGTTTTTCCAGAAGGCAAATGCAAATGGGGATTTCCGAGTGAGGGAGAATCAATGAGAATGTTGCTAAAATAAAAGTATTTTAGAATAAAGAAGAATCCGTGCAGTTGCAGGGAATACAGGTGTCCTGCTCTTACTGTGGTGCATTCCAAGAGAGATTCCTCTCTCCACGAAAGTGACTTTCACACTTGGGCTTCAGCATTTAGATGGGATCTGGATTTCAAACTCTCAAATGTGGATCCAGCCAGGATGAGCACAGAGGCTGTTCCTATGGGAACAGCTGGGGTGGGGTGGCCGATCCAGTGGCTCAGGAAGATAAGAACAAGGAGTCAGAGAACTCCTGAATACGGCACCATTTCCAATTCCCACACTGATATCTCTGTATTTCTCTCCTCCAGACTGTAAGGACAACCTGACGTGAGTTGAACCTTCAGGCTCCCGAGCCTGCCCCAGATGCAATAATTTAGTGAGCAGATGATGTTTTCCACCAAAGCTCCTGTCTAACTCAGTGGATCTGTGTGTCTTCCGGCAGGTGTGTCCTCTGTGGCCTCCCTGATGTCCCTGGCTTGGGTGCTAGCCTCCTATCACAAGCTTCTTCGGGACTCTAGGGACGACAAGAAGAGTATGAGCTACAGAGGGGCCCTCATCCATCTCTTCTGGCGCCTCTTCACCATCTCATCCCGAGTTATTTCTTTTGCTCTCTTTGCTTCCATCTTCCAGCTCTACTTTGGGATCTTTGTAGTGGTCCATTGGTGTGCCATGGCTTTCTGGATCATCCATGGTGGGACAGATTTCTGCATGTCTAAGTGGGAGGAGATCCTCTTCAACATGGTGGTAGGGATTGTGTACATTTTCTGCTGGTTTAATGTCAAGGAAGGGCGGACTCGATACCGAATGTTTGCGTATTACACGGTGGTCCTGACGGAGAACGCTGCCTTGACGCTCCTTTGGTATTTTTACAGAGATCCCGACACCACTGACTCCTATGCCGTGCCAGCACTGTGTTGTGTCTTTCTTAGCTTTGCTGCTGGGATAGCTTTGATGCTGTTATATTATGGTGTGCTGCATCCCATGGGGCCAAGAGCTAAGATCTTTGCCAGCTCCTGTTGCGCCGAGCTGCTCTGGGGCATTCCTTTGCCCCCCGATGTTGAGCCCATGGCGCCCCAAACCCCTGGGTACCGGGGGGCCCAGGCTACGCCCACCAGAGCGGTCACGGAGCAACAGGAGGAACTCACAGCTGACACTTGCTTGCCCGTTTTCCAGGTGAGAGCAATGGTACCATCTACTCCATCTGGGCGACCCTACCCCCCCGAGGGGCCTCTCATTAAGATTGACATCCCAAGAAAAAGATATCCTGCCTGGGATGCTCATTTTGTAGACAGGAGGTTAAGAAGAACTATCAACATCCTCCAATATGTCACCCCCACAGCTGTAGGTATTAGGTATAGAGATGGACCTCTCTTATATGAGTTGCTACAATATGAATCTTCACTTTAAAGCTCCTTAAAGCAAAAGTAAAAGAGGGGACCTTATTTTTGTTTACGGTAAACACAGATCATGAAACAAACACAAACCTTCAGATAAGCTTTCTTTCTGGTTGCTGTATGTATAAAAAAAAAAAAAGATATTCTCTATGTTTTGTAAGTAAAAACAAAAAGAAAAACTTTTCTTTTGTTTTTTACACACAAGAAACAGTATTTCAACTTCCACACCTAGGATTCACAGGTGGAGAAGGAGGCATCTCCACATCAGTTTTATACCGTACACCAAGTGTAGAACATTATTTATGGGATTGGTGCTGATTGAAAAATAAAAAACAAACAAACAAACAAACCTACAACTGCCTTATGCCCTTAGGTGCTGAGTTTCATTAAGTACTGTCACCTTTCTCATGCAAAACTCTTTGATGATTATATGCCAGGAAAAAAAAAAAAACAACAAAAGAAAAACCAACCATCCAACTGAAATGCCAACCTTAAAATTTAAGAAAAAAATAATTAACAAGAACGAAAAGAGAAATGTATGAAAAAAAAATTAATCCAGTTGCTCTTATTGGATTTAGCAGAAAAAAACCCTCCAAATGTCTAAAGATAAGAAAGCAAAGATAAGAAAGCAAAGCCAAGACAACCCCAATGGAGTTTGATTTTTTCCAACAGCTGAAAGACAAAATCAGGTCTGTTAGATAATTTGGCAAGGAATTTATAACACCATTGGGCCAAGCCTTGACCGAGTCGTGTTATAAAGATGACCCCACCCTGGAACCGTTTTCCTTGTGGAAATGGACCCTGTACAAAGGTGGGATTGTACCAGATCAGTGTGAAAACAGGATCTGATCTTGTTCCCAACAACTGCTCGTGCTAAAGCCCCACTGTCTCCAGTGGAGCAAATACCAACAGTCTGAGCCCAGAATAAGGCCTGCCACCTTGATTTCTGGAAAACGAGAAATTGTCAAAATTACAAACCAAAAACATGATCTGAAAGTACATTTCCACATATCTGACAATTATTTCAGTAATAATAAAACTCAGCATGGTAGCAAAAAGCGAGTCAATTTAAAGGCACAATACTTGATCAGTGACTGGCAAAATAATTTGACCTACTGTATCATTTTAAGGCTGTGAAAGGCATACATGTATTATTTGTAATCTCGTGTAAGACCTGTCATGTCTCATTCAGTGCGAGCCTTAAAGTGATTGTAAAGCATCCTTTGTTCCATTTTGGGGATTTTTGGGTTTTGATTTTTTGTTTTGTTTCTGTTTTGTTTTTAAGGAAAACAAAACATGAAAAGTCGGGATATAAAAAAAAAACCACAAAAACACAAAAAACAAACAACAACAAAACAACCAACAAAAAAAACTTCTTCAAACGGTAATAACCTGTAAAACTGACTCACGTCTCGAGATGATTTGGTGCTTTTGTAATTTTTCGTTGATGTTGTTGTTGTGATTTAGCTGAGAAAAAAATTCTTCGACTCGGTTACGTGTGGGGAACTGCTGATAAAAAAAAACAAACTGTCTCGTGTCACCCTCTACTGTAAGTACATGGCGAGAAACAACGACCAGAGGAAATCCAAGAGCGTAGCGAGAGCGCCGTGGTTTAGCTTAGCCTTCCACCGCCGGGAGATGCTGCCACCTCCGATGCTGGCAAAGCCCAAACCGAGGGCTGTGGGGTTGTCTTGACATTTCCAAAATTAACCCGCTCGGTGTCTGAACATTCTCATCGATTCTGATTCTGTTTCTGTGCTGGAATCTCTTGGGGTTTTTAATTTATTATTTTTTTTTTGAGTTAAATCACCGGGTTTGCGTCTATCCGACACCTTTTTATTTCCGTTTCGAGAGTATTGCTCCTTTAAAGGAATATTCCCGTTTCAGGGCATCTTTTCAATCCCACCATCCCTCTACTTGGGAGGGGAAAAAACAACAACAACAAAATGAGATATTTTTAAGTGAATGCTGTAGTATTTTCTGTGTGTAATTGCAATTTTTTATTCCAGAAATACTGTAACTGTCTAGGGTGCAAAACTCCCATGCTGACCTATTCTGCAGAGAAGATCAGCATGGGGGGATATTTTTTAATTATGATTATGATTTTTTTTTAATTTCAGGAATCAGTTGTTTTTTTTAATTATGATAGTATTTAAAGAAACTAGTACCAATTTTATATAACAGTTTAAAGAAGCTGAATGCTTTCTTCGCCTGAATATACCTGAAGAGAAACATTTTTTTCAATCAGTGATCCTTTGCAGTGTTCTGAGAAAACGTTAGGGTTTCTTCAGTTGTTTCATTTTGTTTTTGTAAAGGAAACTTTAACTGGTGTCTGTCCCTTTCAAGGAGGGCAGGACTCCTTCAGGCCAAACTATAGACACACGGCAAAGTTTATACAAAGCCAAATTGTCGCTGGTACTGTAATTCCCAGTCAAACTCCATTTCAGGCAGATGTTTCTGGGCTCTGATTACAACCAATGTGATGGTCACATTTTCACGCAAAGGGAGGGATTTGGTCTTGTCATCCCCTATCTAACCCCCCAGTCCCTTGTTTGCTGTGCCCATAAATACATATATATATGTGTGTGTATATATATATATATACATGAACTGATATATATTTGTGAAAAGCTTTCATTTTCCTTCTCCATTGTCTGTGCCGCACAGCCAGTCCCTTCTCAAGTGTCCTACTAACATTTCACCCCGTTTTCCCCCTGATCAGTGTGCTGTCTCCATAAAAGGAGGTAATTTGTGAAGTGAACTCGCTGTCTTCACCTGCTGAGTCCTAAAAACACGGAGGTGCCCATCCTCCAGCTACAGGCCTGCATTTTTCCTTCCAGAACTTTCTTTTGACTTGCCTTTAATGTTAGTGTAGGCTTACCTTGATCTCATTCCCCACGTAAAGGCTCCCCTTGGTCCCTGCATGAAGAGTTCTTCTCCTCACACCTGCATTTCCGTGGCAAAAGCATGAGAAAGGAATGGATGGCAGACAGCCCTGCTGTTCCTCGGGGACCATTTTTCCAGGAGGTGGCATTCTCGTTTTCAAAAGCACCGTAAGAAGGTCCTGCTCCCCAAACTCATCAACCTCGAGGTCTGGAAATGTGGTGCTGATCACTGACCCTATTGAACAGCCAGACCCTTCCCACCAGGACAGTGACAACGAGCCAAGGCGCAGTCACCAGGTGCCAGGAGGAGGAGACCCTCCAGTGTTGCCTCTCATGAGCAACTCCAGCCTGCCTTCCCTCAGGAACGGGATCTTACTCCACACCACCACACCAACAGCCGTCGCCTCCGCCCCGCGCCAGGAGCGGAGGGGCAAAACACTCTGGAAGTGTCCTTACTTCTCAATGCAGTGCTAAACTTCTCACAACCAAACCAGCTTAACCAAGGGCTTGACACATCCCTGTTCCAAAGTCCTCCTCCTTCGTGGCTCGTAGTGTGGATAACAACAACGGCAGGTGCCTCCACTGTGAGCTAAGACTGTGTCATTACTTGCATAAACTTTCTGCCTCTGCTTCTCCTTTCTTTGGATGATATCCATCAGCATCTTAATTTAGCAAAGGATTTCCAGGGAGAGCCTGTGTCGTCCCTGAAGAACTATTTATTTTTTCCAGGACTTCATTACAGCCTTAACGTAAAGCACGTGCTCTGCCACTACTCCCAACGTGTTCCTGGTGGACAGTTCGGGGTGGTGACCATTTCTTTTTGGGATTACCTGTGATCTTGTTGCCAAACAGCGCCTTTTGCCAAGCCAAAAGCTCAGGGTGGAAAACTACCCCAGCTCTCTATTGGTACTAATCCCAGTGCTAAAAGTCTTGTCCTCTCCTCCTGTATTATTTCTTTGCCCTTTGATTTTTTTGGTGTGCGCTTTTGCAGGATGGTCAGCAACTGGCTTCGTTTTCACTTTGATTTTAACTCCTCAGCTTTTCCCCAGTATCTTTTTTACACCATATTCCACCTTCTGGCCAGAAGATACTGCATGAGGAGCTTTTCAAACTGCCATGGAGAAGGTTGAGCCTGTATTTATTCACATCACAAGATCGGTGGGCAACTTCTCTGGCACATTTGTGGTGCTGGATTCACCCTGGGATCATCTAAACCAGCTAACTGTGCCATGCCAGGGCAATGCCAAGGCACGAGGGCTCCACCATCCCGACTGTTATTGTTCAAACCTTCCCTGGCATGGTTTTGATCCGCTCCACGGAGCCCTGGGCTCAGGCACAGCTTGCCCAGGCTTTGGCACTGACCAGAGACAGTCCCCACTCGGCAGTTTGGATGCAGCTGCTCCATATCAGGGGTGGAAGATTTTAGGATGGGGCCAGCACTACTCAGTTGGCTTCATGGCCAGAATGGATCCTGGAAGTGCTTATTTCCTGATAAAGATGTAACTCCACGCCACAGAGCAGGATGCAGGACGTGGTGGAGTACGTCAGCTCTGATCTGGCATTCTCCTGTTTTCTCCCCGATTCAATGGACAAGTTATTTTTCAGTTCACTTTGTTCCTTTTGCTGAGGTTGTTTTGCAAACTGTGTCACTTTTATGGCTCAGATGTCAACCCACCCATCCCTCCATCCATGTCAGATGGATGGCATGTTTACTGTGATAGTGTTACACATCCATAGGCAGCTAATTTGGAGACAGGAATCATTCAGACCAGACCAAATCAAGAGTGGAAACACAGGAATTACAAGGTCCCTGCCCATGCCCTTGTCATGCTTTGCCACCCACACGAGGCATTTTTCATCTGCAGCAAATCCAACCTGAACTGCAGAAGAGGAGCCAATGGTGAATAATTACCAGTGCAAAGTGCAAGTGAGACACCCATTTCAAGTGTAAATATATATATTTCCAGTGTTTGAGATTGGAGCTAATTCTCTGCTTCACCCCGTCCTTTTGTGCACCTGCCAAAAATCAGCAGTCATTTGCATGTATTTTTATTTAAAGCTGACTGGATGAAACAGGGCAAAATTAATTCCAAGCTTTATTGAATGGTTTGCTAAAACCTGGCTCACGTGAGGAGCATCGCTATTGACTTTCAGAGTGCAATCACCCTGCGCTCTTCAGATATATTTTTGTACACACAAGATTCACTTCACAATTTATCCCAACCCTGGCCCTGCATGTCACACCTGTCACCCGCGCACCTGCAGCATGACTAAACCTCCTGAAGAAAATGTGGTCTGAGGTTAGTCCAGCATGATTTCGTTGAAGCTCAGAGGTGCTTTGAAAAGGAAAACTTACTACTGTGCATTTGCAAAACCTTTCAGTGCCTGCTTGCTGGGCAGCTTGGGCAGGAGACAATTTGGAAGCTGCCGGAGTCAGCGGAAAATTGTGGAGACAGGCTTTCCTGGCATTTTCCCTTCTTTTACTGGGTTTGCTTTTCTCTGGGTTCTGTTCAGATCGAATGTGGTCCTGCAAAAGAAAACCCACCAGAAAACGAAAACCCAAATAACCATGACAAAAATAAGGTCTATGCCAATCCCCACAGAAGCTGAGGTGGCTGATGTAGGACGGTAGGGATGATGTGAACTCCGTTGTGGACCCTTTGCTTGCTGGAGCTTGCATGCTGTTCTTTTGGCAGTGGTCTCAAGCCCTGGGGGCTTTGGGGATGGTGCTTTCCCAGGGTTATGATTGCTGGTTTTATTTTTCCTTGGAGCTCAGGTGTATTCTGGTGCAGAGAATCTCAGCCTGGTTTGAACGAGGAGATTTGAGGCTATCCCAAATAGACGTGGGCAAACCTTTCACTGTGTGCAGAACGCATTTCCAGACCTTTGGGTACCGCTAGAGGTTGTTGCAATCCACTTAATTCTCCATGAGCACGTTCAGAATCGCTTCATTGTTCTGTTGTGTTTGAACTTGGGAATAACTTGGTGTGGTGACTCTTTCCTGTCGAGGTGTGATGTGAAGAAAGGGAGGAGCTTTCCTGCTGTGCTGGGTATTGCCTGTGTTCAACCCTTGTTCCTTACTTGAAGCTCAGACAGTGGGATAATGAGAAAAATGGGAAAATGAGATGACGGATCGCTGCATGTGTTCCATTGGCTCTTCACTGATGAGGAGGGAGGCAATTGGTGACTATTAAAATAAATCTGCATAAACCATCTGGACCTCAGTGTATATTCAGACATGCGCAGAACCCAACTGGAAAGTGGTGTTGTTGATAAGATAATGTGGATGCCATTTCCTGTCGTGTATCAAAAACCTAAAAATGAAACCAAACCAAAACCGAGCCCTGCAAAACGGAAAAAAATTATTTGAGAGCATAAACCTTCCTGTGCCCTCCCCATCCCTTTGGGACACATGCAGCAAGGCAACTGTTTGAAAGCCAGGCACTTTGTAATCCGCGGAGTTAATTGGATTTGTGCAATGCTGTGTTTGTCAGATGGTCTCTTACAGAGAGTGTAGAAAGTGGCCACGGTCTAAAAGTCATTGCAGATTTTTGGGTGACAGTACTCCTGGGTTTCGACCCCAGCTCTGCCACAAAGTTGCTGTGTAACCTTGGGCAAGTGATTTAACCTTTCTGTGCCTACAGTTTACCCATCTGTACATGGGTATAATAATATTTACCTACCTCACAGGGGTGTTGTGAGGCTTAAGTTAACGCGTGTGAGAGGTGCTGGAAGTGCGCCGCGAAAATTTCATTCTTGCTGGGTTTGTGCTGTTGTGGGGGATGAGCAGTGAAGGGGTGGGTTACAACACGCAGGAGGAAAACCTGCTGGTGCATGTCTTGAGAAAGTGATTTGAAGTCTTTTCTCTCCCCAAAAGCAAGGAACGGAGAAAATTGTTGTGCGCCAACTGAGCAGCCTTGCTTTCCTGGTCAAATGTAACAGCACTATTTGCAATATTATTTTCTTACACAACAGGTGACCTTTCCCTTTTCCTTGCTGTTTATGAAAACTTGAAACTAAAGATGACAAAAGTATTTCTGAACCGAACAGATTACTGATGAATACTTGAATTTCTTTAAAAGTTGCTCTCATCAGCCACGGTTAAATGTGCACTAATCTTTCAGTCATCAGCTTCCATCTGAATACAGTGAAAAATTTGCTCACGCTGTTTTGGAATAGCCTGGACCTTATTTGGGAGGCTGGTATTGCTGAGGACTCTTGTAGGCATGGGAAAACTAGTGTCTCAACTGATAAACACGTGAAAAAATATCTTTTTTTTCTTTCTGTTTTTTGCCTTTTAAGTTCCTTGACTGCCTAAGACAGCACAATAATCGCAGTTTACTTGGTTGTACAGTAGCTTTTAATTATTTTTTTTTTAATTTTTGAACTGTTTCCTTATGTGAAGGGCAAAGGTGGGATGTGAAAGGAAAAAATAGACCCAACGCTGCTCCCGTGCAACTCTTCCCGAAGTCCCTGCTTTCCTGGAGACAAAACCTGTGCCACATCTAGAGAGACCAGACCAGGCTGCCTTCACCATCCTCCTGCAGGCAAAACTTCCCTTGCCACCTGTGGGAGTTTTGGCTGTTGGTTCCATGTCCATCGAGGTGGATTCATCCCTGGTTGAGCCCCAAGTCACTTGGGGGAAAGCCAAGATAACTTTTTTTTAGAACAAGGGATCCAGTTCATTGCTCCAAATGTCACCGCTGGTCAGATGATTTAGAAGGGAAAAATGTGATAGAAAGCCTGGGGGGGTTTTTTTTTGGTGTTTTGATTGTCTAAGTGTCCTGACCATTATAATACGATGTCTCCTGTGGGAATGCAGTGCCAGGCAGGACTCCCCGCTCCATTTTACAGAAGATTTGTGAAGTCTGCTCACGCAGTCCTTACTCAGACAAAATTCCTTTTCTGTCCTGAGTAAGGAATGTGGAGTCTGGTCTGTTTGGGGTCGCTGTGGGGTGTTTCAGGTGGCCGTTGTCTTCTCTAGCCCAAGACTTGCCTTGCATGAAGCAAGAAGGAAGCTCTGGCTTGGTCTGCCACGTACCTTCCCTGCCCCTTCTCCGCATCCACCATGGGGAGGGAGTTCAAAATCTTCTGGCTACAGAGGCCAGGCTCTTCCACCTGAATTTCCAGGCAGCTGCAACATCTTCCTGCTGGGGCAGAGCAAATTTAGAAGCCCCTACTCCTGCAGATGGGCCGTCGCTCATCCGCATTGGCTTTGGGTCTGCTCCTTCCCCGTCCTTCTCCCCAGTTGTTTCTTTGCCCTGTTTTAAGCACTCAGCTTGGTGCTTCTGAGTTCTTTTTACTGCTTCTGTTCCAAAAAAAAAAAAAAAAAAAAAAAAAAGAAAAAAAAAAGTTGAAGTTGGGAAAAAACAGCAATGTAACTCCTTCGGTGCTATGCTAACTGCTTTGTTTGACCCAACCAAATGCTGGCCAACAAATGGATATTCCCTCTTTGTCCTAAAAAGCACCACACATCTGTGTCTTGAACAGGGATGGACTGAGAGGGCTGAGAGAGGGCAAGTGTGGTTTTGAAAGCAATTAAAGTCTCATGTGTAGGGCAAAATGATGTAGGTACAGACTGCTTTCAAAGCTCGTTGTCGCCCACCTCGTGGAATTAAATAGGATATAGCCTATAAGGTAATGAGGGCATTATATATATATATATATATTTTAAAAAAAAGACAGAAAGTTCACATTATTGATAAATCACCCTTTAATTCTCCTGAAATTGTGCTGTTTAACAGGGAAACCACCTGGCTGTGCTTGCACCCGGTTGTTTTGTTATGACCCACTTCAGCAGCAAGAGTAAAACAGCAGGAAGAGAGAGAATTCCTCCTACTACATGTTGAGCCTGAAGTGAAGTGTGTGCCTATGAATTTTCAGGATTAAAGGGATTAATCAACATGTATGTCTGAGTCTATATCCCCAGTCCCATGGAAATATAGGTGAGCATACATGCCACGTTACTGCAGCAGTATATATGTTTTAATATATATGAACACATTGTGAATTCCAAAGGGCTTTTTCGAGATGAGGAAGGTCATTCCTGGTGAGAGGTGCTAGCAATTTGGGATTTGCAAGCAGGGTTGAAATAAACATTCCTTGTAGGGGCTTTTTTTTTTTTTTTTCCTTTTTAATTAAAAGACCATCAGAAGCTTAAGGTAGTGAGGAAATGCTGTCCCACCTAATCTTCCACTTCTTAAGAAATTTGGAAGCCAAAATCCAACCAAACATGAGGGCCAAACGCAACATCAGGATGAATCAGTAGAGCTCCACTGATGGCCAGGTGCCTCCTTACACTATCTATGCTAAAACCAGAAATTTCTGCTGGTGCTGAGGAGCCCAAACAGGGCCCTATCAGTCTTTTTCTTCAACTGTGACAACAGATTTCATGTTTGAGCTTGTAGAGTTTGTCGAAACCCAGGCAAAACTTGGGCAAAAGCAGGAATATCTTTCCAAGAGGAGCCATCTGAGTGTAGCCTGCCCCTGATCTGTCTGGGGGCTTTGTAGTCCCTGGTTTTAGCTGAGGAAGAGATGGTTTCTCCTTTCACCAGTATCAGCACTGCAATGAGAACAGCCCTGTCAACACACGCAGCAAAAGGGCCCCTCCTTTTCAGGGAGTAAACCCTCCAAATCTGATTTCAAGCCCTTAAAATTCAAATGCCAAATGCCACTCAAAGGGAATGATTATTGTTTTGCCTCCAGATGTCATCCCCGTTCATCAGTCACAAGGACAAGCAGCTCATATTTTCCTTTCTAGCTGTATTTACCAATAAAACTCTCTGCCAGTGCCAGAACCTCCTCCCCTCAGCCCCAGCTGAACGCCACCTGCATGCCGCCCCCGCCTTTCCTCCCCTTCTTCCACTCCGAAGGCAAACACTGTTCCTTCCTAACTAGGGAAGATCCAGGACAAATGCCAGCTGATTACACCTGCAATCTGTTCGCTCGAGGGGCTGGTTTCAGTTTCTGAGGGCACGCGAGTACACACAGGGACCCGCGCCCTCAGGAATTTCAGTAGCCTGAAATTCCTTCAGGAATTGACTTCAGCTGGGTGATTTTTGGGGTCATCCCATTCAGGGCCAGGAGTTGGACTTCCATGATCCTTGTGGGTCTTTTCCAACTCAGGATATTTTGTGATTCTGTGAGCTGATACTGGGGAGAAAATACAAAGTGCTCCCCAAGCAACCCCCTCCGATTGCTTCAGTTTCACACCGTTCCCATGTAACCTGTTTTTCTCAATAATCATTGAAATCTCAGTCTCAGCCAACAAATTCATGATGGATAAGTAGTAGGAAAAGTGGATCGGTTTGCACTTATCCATAGACTTCCCAGAACTATTTGAGCAATTAAACAAGCCTTAAATTGGATGTAATTGCAGTCATTTGGAGGACAGCTGTGATGTGTGTTTTCTGAAGGAGGGTTTAAATAGGTATCACAACCAAATCTCTTTGTCTCCCATCTTTTCTGTGTAGGGAGAGTGAGAGGGAAGAGATTTTACTTTGAACATCAAAGTTTTCCATTAGCTACAAAATATGTCCCCTCCCAAAATGGATCTAAAACTTGAGGGGGTTTCAGTGGAAAATATTTTCCTATCAGAAAAAACAAAAATGGTTCTGGCTACTGTTTCTGCTCTGCAAACTTTTATCATTCCAGCCTTTTGTTCCAATGAGGAATGGGAATTAGTTTTAAAAGTGTTTTTTTTTTACTCAGGGAAGGACTATTTCACATCTTGGTTTGGTGACTGCTGTCACTGGGCCAAGTTTTGACCATTCCACTAAATCTGATGTGGCCACCCATTATGGAAACGGTATGAGATAACAGGTGGGGTGAGGTTCTTGCCTGGTTTTCTGTGTGTTCCTTGTTCCAGACTCATAGGGATGTGCTTGGGAATCTGACAGCATGCTCCATGGTGGAGCTGTTCCCCTAAAACCAGGATTATCACAGGAAGGCTCTATATTTTGGAGGCTTTGAATGACTTTCTGATTGGAAGGAAATGCCCCTTCCTGTGGTGTGAATTTTTTTTTTTAATTTATTTTTAAACTCATGGTGTCTAAAGACCCACGTTCTCTTTCCATCTCTGCCATAGGCTTTTGGTTGGGAAAGCCAAGAAGATTTTAGTGTTGTGTCTGCCAGCAGGTATAAGATGTTCCCTGGTGCCATTGGCCTGTTTTCCAGGGCATGTGATATGGGAATGGTCAGTCCATTGCCACCTCCACCCCTGGATCTCTGCCACGCTTACCCCAGGTGTGCATTTAAAGATCTTTGTCAATCCTACTTCTTGCAAAGCTCTTCTGATTGAAAGGAATCCTAAAAGTCCACAGAAACCTCTCAAATGAGCTGTCATCCTAGCAGCGTTTTTGATTAGCGAATTTTGATAGTACTGGAAAATTGGCACAGCCACAGAGAATAGCACAATTTAAACACTTCTATTGCAGAAGTGCCACTTTTCCCATAAACATTGAAATTCGACTAATCACTACTGGAACTCATTAACACTCAAAACCTGGAAAACACTCTTGCACTTGATTCCTCAAATAAACCTTATTCAAGGAGAAAAAATTCCATAGTCACTACAAAGTGGTAAAAATAAGTTGTCAGGGCTGAACCTGGGAGTTTTGGGGGCGTTTTGATCTATATTTCATTTGTAAACTGGGAGGGATAAAGGTTCCTTCACAAGGGTGATGGGAGGATTATTTAGACAATGTTGGTGATGGGCTTCCAGACCTTAACATCAAAAATGTTGTAGGACCATGGTGGCGGTGGGCAGAGCAGGGCAAATCCATCATGTCACCTTCCTTTTGTCCCCATTTGGCTCAGCAGACACAAACAGGCAGATTGTTCTGAAATGTCACAATAAGATTTTGGGAAGCGCTTTTCTCCATCCTCTGAAATGCCCTTCTCTCCCTGTGGAAAGCATCCAGGGAAGTCAACTGAGAAACCAAGGATTTAGCACAGTCCTGTTGGGCCGTGGGGTTGTTCACAGCAGAGGTGGAAAGAGCACATGGGTTCCTCAGGTGCATTCCCAAGAGTTCATGCCACAGGCATCCCTGTGTCTTATTCTCATGCCCTAAATCCTGTCTGGCTGAAAAAATTCCGAACAAGAATTCTGCTCACCCCAGACCTTCACGATCAGGTGCATCAGGCAGGAATAACAGCCTAAACTTTCTTAGTAAAAAGTACATTTTTTGTTAACTAAGCTTGAAACTTGGTCATGCCCATGCCTTGAATTTGCCTTATGAACCAAACTCAGCCCATTCCGAACCCGGGTCCTTCATTCGAAGTTGTCCTTCCAGTGCCGTTCCAACCCAGTGTGGCTTGCAGGTGAAGATGCCCATCCATCCAAGTTAGGATCAAGGATTTTCAGTTCATCTGGGAGAGGCCGGCTCCTTCCTAGGTCATTTCTGCACCTGAGCCAGCCTTCCTGGGATTCTAGAAAGACTGGGATCCAAATTAGACACCCAAAATGAATGAACAAGGAAAAGTTCTGCCGCAGGCAACTCCATTTTTCCCCCACAGCGGCGTCCCAACACCGTGTTGCTTCTGCCAGCAAGCCACACACGTGGTGCTTGGGTGACAGGGGGCTGCCACCAACCCCTGCTCTGAGCTGGCCAGAAGTGGCCGGGGGCAGTCCTGCCCCTCCTCTCTGTCCAGCCAAATTTCTGCCGAACTCGTCGGCGTTGTCCCTGACTCGGCGCGATGTCGCTGACAGTGGGGGCAGGCTGCTTGTCAGCAGCTGTCGGGAGAGCTCGGGATTTTCGGATGGGATGGGCTGACAGGTGTCAACACGATGCAAAACCTGTGCTCTTAACTTGGCATAGAGTGCCTGCGAGTCTCTTCTTCCTCTTTTTCCATCACCAAGCAATGACCTTAACGCACGGGGAGCCCGCTGGGGATGGGCAGTGTCCGCAGCAACTTCTTGTTTTGTTTTGCAGGAGGCCTCTGAGGATATGTTCTGACTTATTCCCAGCTCCTCCTCTGTTTTCTACACCTTGCAGGGCAATGTGCTTAAGCATGAGCAGAAGAAATAGAGCAAAGGCCAACACAAAAGTTTAGCACAGCGGAAATGTTGATTGAGTAAGGAGGGAATGAGAGGCACGGGCTAAGACCTCGGAAAACCAGACGGGTACAGGTTTCATCTCTGCCTCAGCCTGGGAAAACTTCTGCTAACCCATCAAAATTGTTGCCTGTGTTCAGGACAATTTATTCCCTGGGCTCCTGGGCTGTGACAGATTGAGATATTCAGGGCAGGGCTCTGCAGAGGGATGAGATCAGACTCGCTGAGCACTTTCGACTTCCCCTGGTTTAGTGGGAGCTGAAGGGATCCAGCACATCACGGGAGGCAGCCCACGGCAGGCTGTGCCCTCTTAGTGTTAGATTATTCCCTGAGCCCTCTAAGCTCAATCCTGCTTTTCTTCCATTGGTGCAGGCGTGTTCACGGCACAAAAAAGCCGTTTGAATTTAGGAAGGCTGTTAAGAAGTGTCCAAAGTGCTACATAAGAGCTTGTGAAATCAACGTGCCCCTTAAAAGACCAAACTCTGGTCTCAACTTCACCATCAGCCACCCTGCATAAACCCCAGTATTTTTTTCTGGGAAAACTCCGTTTTTTCTGTCATCAGCGAGGCCAGAAATTGGCCTGGCCCCACCTGCCCTCATCAACTCCACCAAGCTCTTTATTTTTGTTGATGATGGCTATGTTAGGGCAGCAACATTTCAACTCTCAAAGCCTCGTGGTGCCTTTCCTTGTGGTGCTCACCCTTCACAGGACTTCAGTCAAGGCAACCACTCGCATCCAGCAGCAACGCCAGTACTTTTCCTCTGTATTAGGTGCCAGTGCAGTAACTGACTTTAATGTATACTTATATAAATATAGATAGATAGTTATATTGCTATAGTTATAATTATATATATATAATTGAGGTTCTGATGCCGCTGTCTGGGGAATGGACCATTCCTCTGCAGGATTAACACTGCTCGAGTGAAACCAACAGCTCAACGTCCTGTAAAACATTACAACCTTGGCAAGGAGCTTCTCTTTTCCCATGGTTTTTTTCTGGGTTTTTTTTTTTCCAGCTTCCTTCTCCCCTCCCAACTCCCAGAAACGCTCTCAGTGAAAGATGCTGTTTCGCATCATAGAAATTCCTAAAAACTCCTCCAAATCTCCCCAGTGGATGCTGCCAGGCCATTTCTTCCTCCTAACACGAGATGGGGAGGTCTCCTTGTGCCGTGGAAGGAGGACGATGGGGTCGTCGGGGCAGCATCCCAGGGGATCATCCCAGGGCAGCATCCTTGCCTTTCCTCTGCACCTTTTGGCAAGCGGTGTTATTCCCCCCACCCGCCCCAAGCAAAACCATCTGCTGTCGAGCCTCTCCCCCTCAGCTGCCCCAGCATCTTGGTGTGGTTTTTGGGTTTTTTTTCCTCTTTGGATGCTCGGTTTTCCATGCTGCTCCAAGCAAGCTACTGCCCCAGCCCTGGCTGGCAGGCAGGAGGGAAGCTGGCAAAGGCTTTGCTCACACGAGCAGTTCTGCCTGACTTCAGAGGGGAGAGGTTTTTTTTTTTGTCAAAGGACTGCTGGGTTGGGTCAATCATCCCCTTTTATTGTTACCTTTGAAGTATTGCTGAAACTAGAGAGAGATGATAGAACAGATGCGATGTCATCTTTTTCCTAAAGGGAACAACACCAATAATACTGTAAAAGGTGCTAGAATCAAACCTCATTTTATATACTTTGGTTCTTAGAGATTAAAAAAAAAATAAAAATGAAACACACAGTATTCTTCCTGTGCAGCCTTACTGTAGATTGTTATAACCAACTCATTATCCAAAAGAAAAAAAAAAAGTGAAAAGGTTAAAAAAGGACAAAAATGAAGAGATCCTGTATAAAGTGTAACAAATATGACTTTCCTATAAAAATGTAAACGATCAGACATATATTAAAATGCACTTGGGACAGGCAGCAAGCATGAAAAGCTTTTGAAGTATCTTTTTTAATGTACAACACCTGTCTTTTTTCGTTTGGCTGGTGCAAGAGGGAATGTGCCAAGTTTCTTTTATTTCCTTTTCATCCCGTTTGTGGTTTCTGGGAAAGGACAGAGGGTTGGAAAGAGGGTGGGAGGTTTAGCTGGGACAGAAACCTGGAATATTCATCTCAATTTTATTTGTTTTGTTTTGTTTCATTGTTAGTTTACGATGTCGGTGGCAGTGTTCGGCCTCACATCTCATTTCTCAAATGCTTTTGAAAGCTTTGCTGCCTGCCCCAGGTTCTGAGCATAACTCTTACCTCAAGAACCCTTTTTAAAAAAAATGAAAAAGTCAATATTTTTTCCCATCTCTGGAAAATTAATGTAAACAAATGACAACAAAGAGAAAAAAAAATTTAAAAAGCAAACAACCAGCAGTGATGAAGGAATGAAAATTAAAAAGAGAAAGAAGTCAAAGCAGAAGTTTGGTGATCAAACCGAGCCATTCTGGTGCTTTTCCCCTTTTTGTGTTGCTAATATCAAAATTACATGAGATGGGCTTAGACAAGTCTGTGGTCTTAGGATGTAGCAAAAAATGTATTTAAAAAGAATACAAATTTGCATGGAACAAACTCTGATGGAACCTTTAAAGAATGGCTGTTTCAGTGTCAGACGTTCAATGTTAGCATGTGTGTGTGCTGTAAATACCTTTTCATGTGTGACATGTACAGTTGACTGAGGAAAAAAAAAAAGTATGGAACCGAACAAAAAAAAGAATAATAATCAAATGCTATTTTATCAGATGATGCACTTTTTCACCTTGATGAGAAGCCACTGTTCACAACTATGCAATCTTCCAGTTTCTCTCTCTATCTCCTCTCTCCAACCTCAAATTTCCCAACTATTTTCCATAGCCTAAACCGTTTTTTCTTTTGTACAAAGAAACACAAAAAGATCCAAACTCTGGTTCAAGGTGAGAGTGCTACTGTGACTTTTCTCAAACAATAAGAGCTAACAAACAGACAAACAAAAGGGGTTTGGTTTTGTTTTAAGAAAAAGGAGGTTCGGACATGACCCTCTTTATGTTCTCTAAGTGAATTGATGTTTTCTACATGTGCCAGGCTTCTGTTGACTGTTTTATAGGTTTGGTTTTCTTTCTCGATTCATCTCTCTCTCGGGTTTTAGAATTATTTTTTTTTTAATTGTTTGGTTCCTTATGTTTTTTGTTTGTTTGTCTTCTTTTAATTCTGGTTTTGTATTGTAGGTATTGGGGATGTGAAGATGAAGGTGAAATTTGGCTTAACTCCAAGTGTTTTAGTACCATGTGTGTGCTATATGTACATAGTTTTCTACATAGAAAATTTTACGCGCTTTTTAAGGCACTTTACGACTTGTATGTACAAAGTTGTCTATATAGAAAATGTAGTGAGTGTCCCCCGCCCTCCGAGCCTCAAAGAAGAGCCTTTTTGATTCCATGACTTAAGAGGAGTTCAGGTGTTTGAGTATCTCACTCTTGTGTGTGTGTGTGTGTGTGTATTATATACTATATTATATATTATAGAAATATATAATAGCCTATGTCCACGTGAGGGTGTGTATAATATAGACACACATCCAAACCCAGGATCGCACCCATCCACACCATCCAAACAGAGGTCTCGTAGTTCTTTAAGCTGTAATAAATAGCCTGGCTCTACTGGGTAAAATTCCCCCTGTCCTTAGGTGAAAGGCAGAAAATTGACCTGTTGTTCATATTCCTGGGTTGGGCGGGGAGGGATTCAGCCTTTGTAACTTTCCTTTCCCCGCCCCATTTCGCCACAGAGAGAGCGTTGGTGAGGAAACGGGGTGGTCCAGTGATGAGCTCAGGAAACCACCAGGGGTGGCTACCCTGTGTCCCCCGCCCACCACCGGCTCCCCTGAGGCTCCGAGCACGTCCCTCCCACCTCTCTGTGCCTGTCACACGGGGGTTGCCAATGCTTTGACCAAGCCTTTAAGCACTTTGCACTCGTGGTCCTCCTCGGCACATCCCTCTCCGTGCCGACGGGAGGCGATTCCGGGCCAGTTCACGGTGAGCTCTTCACCAACCTGCCCCTTGTCCTCCAGCTCTCTTCTGTTCAGGAAGCTCACCGCTCCTTCCTTTGAGCTTCACCACCTCATTTTTGTCTTCTGGCTGTGCTTCTCCTTCCTTCTACTCAAGGCTTCCCTGTCCTTGGGAGCCATGGCCCACCATGGTCAAATCCCTTCATCGGATTCTCCCCAGCCACAGCTTGGCCGAGGGCAAAATCCTGGATTGCTGCTGTCAGCTCACTCTTATCCCGTATACTGCACACAGACCCCATGCTCTGGGTCCTTATGGATTCCTTCCAACTTGAGATATTCTGTGGTTCAGTGATTCTGTGAGCTTGAATTTCTTGGGGTGGGATGGATAAAATCCCATTCCCGACTCATTTGACCCTTAACTTAGTGAAGTTCTTCCAAGTGACCAAGGACCAGCTGTGGATACAGAAAGGGCCCTTTCTGAAGCTGGCAAAAGTGGGGAGGATGAATGGAATGGGTTTGTGGCATCTCTTCCACGTGTCAGTGGGAGCACAAGTGTCCACATCATTCTGTGGTATCAAGGGTGCTTCTTCTCGCCAATCTTTTTTGCATTTGGAACCTCACTAAGAATTTCATGTGAGTCTTCCTGCTCAAGTCACAGCCACATTGACCTGAAAACAACTGTACTGGAAAATCTGGATTCCGGATCTGCAGTCTGTGTGAATGATTATTAATGATTAATTTCATGATTAATCAGTATTTTTCGAAGACAGTATTTTTTCCCCCCGGCTCACTTTAAGTTTGAATTTCCATCCCTGAAAATGCAGTGCTGGGAGGCCAAGCGGAGTCATCCTCTGCCCCAGTTTCTGCTAAAGTTTTAAGGAAAAAAATTAGGATACTTTCCTAATTGCTAAATTCAGTGAGCAGAGGAACCTAGAAGGCAAGTTTGACTCAATCTGTAATCCAGCAGCTAAAATCTTTTAAGTTCATACACTCCAGTTATTAAAGGAAGTAACTTGCAAAAGCTGCTTGTTCCATGACTCACCAAGAAAATCTGTTAGGGAAAAGAAATGCATGGAAGATGCTTGGCAGTACATTTTTCCTCTCTGTGTTACCCAGCCCCTTCAAACCAAAGCAAGGCACCCTTTAGAGTCTCAATAAAAGCACACCCATGTTTCAGCTCCAAATGGCTTTTTTGGTGACATGAAAACCCAAATCTTTAGCAGCGTCTTTGGGAAAGAACAGGAGAAATTCACTTGGTGCACAAGTATAAAGCCACTTCCAGCTTCCAGAGCCTAAGACAAGGGTGGGTTTTTTTGACAGATTCCCCTGGGTAAAGAGGTTTGTCCAAAGATCCTTGGCTTTTTGGGAATGGGATCCAATCCTCTAATTTAGCCAGAAGATCTGGGTGTCTCATGAGTTATCAAGGTCCATTCTGTACTCAAGGGAGACTGCCGGGTAGGGATTCATCCCAGTTGATTTCAGATCTGTTGCGGAGTCTATTTGGTTATGTTTAGGTGAGCTGAATCCCATCCAAACTGGACAGGGTTTGCCATGCTTCCAAGGCACTCTCCACCATGGCTTCCCATGAGAATTTTGTACTCTGCTAATGAGCATTCAAAATTATCTCCTCCAACATAGCTCTGGAGTCGGGAATTTGGCTCTGGAGCCCCTGCCAAAGTGGCACATCCACATCAGGCATTCCCCTTGCAGGACTAAAGGTATCAGGCACTCAAAAAATGGGAAAATTTGATTTTCTTAAGTGCTACACACTTTCTGTGACCCTCTTCTGGTCGCTGTAGGAGTTCCCAAAAAACCTCTTGGAAATGAATACACAAGCAATAACCTTCTGTGTGTTTTCCTAAAGGAAAAGGTCATTCTCCAACAGTGACTTGTTCAATTCACACAGCGAGCTGGTAACAGTCACACTGGCTTCTCCTCCTGCTCATTTGCAATTTGTTCTGGTCAATTCTCCTCGTTTCCTTTAATCCAGCCATGGCATTGTAAAGGGTAGGAGAATAAATCTCGCATTGCCACTGTTTGGAGGAGAGCTGGGGAATCGTGCTTCTTCCAGGGTGTAACTTCCTACATTTGCAAGAAGATCAGGAGAAGTTTGAGCAGCACCAAAGGGGCTTCCTAGTCCTGAAAATCCAACTTGCTTTTGTCTGTGTTGGACATAAAGCACTGAGAGCTCCTTCCACCACTGATAATTCATGGCTCCTGAATGATATGAGGGTGCCATATCCATCCTTTGCTGCACGTGCCACCTCATGGATGAAGGTGGTCCAGTGGCCTAAAGAACTTTTACCAACCATCTCTCTGCTGGAAACAGTTTGGAAATCTTTTCCTGGATCCAGCCTGGTTCCCCCTGGCTCACATTAAACCCACATCTTCTCATATCCGTCTTTCCACCCATGGAAGGAAGCACCAGGTACTCGTTGTCCTGGGTTGACAGACTAAATTTAAAAGCCCAAGCCCATCCCAAATCCATCCTGGGATATTGTGCTGAGAATTACCCACTGAGCCCCAGTCATCCAGGTGCCTTAACAAGTCTCCCTGTGGGAATGCAGAGCAAGCAGCCAGACCCCACCGGGTGCCAGCACCGGTCCCACCAGCACCGGTCACTTCAGTGGTGCCAATTTTCTTGCCACGTATCTGCTGCTGCCTGAAAAGAGCAGCAGGATCCATCCAGGGGCTGCCCTTCTGCTGAAGCCTTGTTTGGTTGGCCATCATCGACAGGTCTGAGCTGATATTCCCAAGCACACGTTTGTGGGATGCAGCCTCCAGCATTCCCAGGGTGTGCTGTTTCCTCTCAGCCACCTAAAAGGAAGAGAGAACGGTTTATTTTGCTTTTGCTTATGTTCCACCCCAGTAGATTCCCCTGCTGGGGAGTCCTCCCTCTTTGCCCTCAGGCACTACCAGTACCCCTAGATCACAGGCTATTTCTCAGAGCTGTTTTATCAACATTAAAAGTCATGAAAAATCGATGGAAAGTTTTCCCTCGGAGACGTCTGGTTTGTAGGAAACGCTTCTGATTTATTTTCCTCCCCATTCCCCAAATGGCATCATTCCCTAAATGGGCTCTAATATCAATATCAATGTTAGTAGGATCCATTGATCAAGCTGTGAATCAAAGCTCACTGCTGTGGTGGATATACAGATGTTAATGACAGTTGCGTTAAGCCAAATTTAGCAGCTGGATTCTTCAACATCCCTTTGTTTTGTATCTACCTCACTATGATTTCTTTGATTTCTTGTGATTTAGTGTTGTATACAATGTCAGAGGTGATATGTAGATAAAAATATATATATATATATACAAATATATATTTTTTGCTTTGCAATAAAGCTCAAAGCTATAACACGAATATTCATAAAATGTCATAATCTTTATTGTAATGTTTCCTTCTTAGTTGTAAAATCCTGTCTGGATCCTATTTTCCTGTACACTGGAATCGATATTGTGTTCATGAGTGAATGGTTATTATTTCTGTTCCTTTTCCATTGAAGTGATGTTTTTGAGATGTGAGATAGACACCAGAATTCTCAAACATGAATTTACTTTTTTTCTTTTCCCCAAACACAGCCTGTTTGTAACTGGAATCAAACAGCAAAATTGAAAGAAAATGATTTGCAGTCCTGATCTTTCAATTTTGTTTTGTCTGATCTCAACACTGAATTTGGCAGGAGGCAGAGAGGGAGCAGACAAAGAGGGGCTTTTAGGACTGATGGAGGAAAAATATGTTCATCTCTTTCCATTTGGGTGAAGAGTGGGTCCATTCTTTGAAATAATTGGGACATGGCACTTCCCTGAGCCATGGGACCACATTCATTAAGGACTTGTCCATCTAATGGCAGCCACTGACCCAGAGTCACTAATCCAGGTCCTTCCTGTGGCAGTGGAGAGAGACAAAGAGTTCCCCATGACAAATCACCAAAAATCACCAAATCACTTGGCTAAGGCACATGGGATTCATCTCCTTCAGCATGGCTGGAATTGAGGATTTGAGGCTCACCTTGGGCACCTCACCCTGATGGGCTAAAGCCAAATTCCCATGGTCAGAGCACAAATATCCTGGCAAGAGAAAAGCCCTCGATTTTTGGTCACGTGCATCACTCTGAGCCACAGAGTTCCTGGCACTCCAGCAATGGAAAGGGGTGAGGAATGTGGGAGCTCCTGGCAAAGTGAGGAAGACTTTGCCCTGTGCTCATCTGGTGGAAAGTGTCCTTGGACCCTGTGACGAGCCAGGGACACAATGACCAACATCTGGCACCAAAATTCTGGCTGAGTCCTGCAGTGTGGGGAGCAGAATTAGAGAGGGCTGTTGAGGTGGACGGGATCTCTCAATGGTTTATGCCCAGGAAAACCTTTCCAGGAGCCTCACAGCTTGATCCTCCTGCCAGAAATGTGAGGACACAAGGCCCACATCTGTCCAGAGCAATCCTTTTCAATGCCCCCACTGCTCCCATAGACTGAAAAAAACCAAAAAATATTTTAAAAAAGCACCAAGCCCCCAATACTGGGATTCTTAGCTTGGTTAGGAATATTTACAGGGACCACAATTTACTGGGAGTAAAATGAGGGAAATCCTCTCCCTTTTCACCAGACTGTGGGGAATTTAACATTTGTCACCACTGCTTTGTCGAAGCAAACAAAAAATTAGTGACCAGAAAGAATTGGACACAAATGGAGTATGACATATTTTTATTTTAAGAGCAAGGAGAAGAATTATTACTGAGTATGAACCCAGCTGTTCCATTAGGAAATAAAGATATTTTAAAAATAAAAAATTTAGAAAGAAAAAAGAAATAAAGAAAGAAACAGGAAAAGAAACCCAAAGATGAGTAAATCTCTGTGAAGAAAATGCTGTTGGGTTTCACTTAAAGCACAAGACAGGACTGCAAAACACAGATTTAGACTGGGTTTCACGAGACCCCTTCTGCGTAGTCTTCTCTCTAAAACTGGCACAATTGTTCAGTACAAACAGCATTTTTTTTTTCCTCATTCTGATCTGGTGTCTGTACAAATCTGGCTTGTTCTTTGGTTTGGTTTGATTATTTTTGTTGCCTGTTCCCACCTATTTCTATTTTTATGGTGTAGTATTTTGTCTATCTGGAATGAAATACGGATGTGTTCGTGAAGTTGTATAGCAGATGGAATTACAGGTTGGAGTTGAATTGGAAAAAGAAATAATTTAACAATGAGAAAAAAATATCTATATGAAAAGTATGCTTCCAAAGTGTGTGTTTGAATTTGGGCATTTTGTCATTCTACTGAGCTTTTTGAAAGGTTTATTTTGAGATAATGAGACTTTCTGAAGTCTGAGAGGAGCTTGAGATACCAAAAAGCACAATTTATTGTTAAACTGCTATAATTTGATTGAGGGTCCATTATAGTAGTTCAATCTTTGTCTATTATAATCCCCAAATTTTGACATGAAATACACAATCCTTTCAATCTGTTCATTTATCATCTTGCGTTAGGCAGAAGGGAGAGATGCAGCTGTTTTGTTTCTGCTCAGAAATCGCATGGAATTCCTGGCCTTATTTGTTCTTTATTTGCTTCAGTAATAGGGTTGGATTTTGTACTTTGTGGTTGTTGCCTTCAGTCCCTGCTGTGAAGTCAAAAAGGTCTCCTTTTAACTGAGTAGCAAAGAATCTGTCCAGTAAATGGAAGAGGCAGCCTGGCTTTTCTCTCACCCGCAGTAAAATGTTGTCTGGGAAGCATCAGGGGATCACTGCTGGATCTGACTGGGCCACAGTGATTAATGTTAAGGAGGTTCCTGGTGGATCCTCTCTGCCCTCCGGAGCTGCAGGTGCTGGATGAACTCCATGCCTGAAGCAGCATTAACAATGTCCTCAGATGCTCAGAGGGCTGGCGGTGGTTTGATGAACTGGGGGAGTCTTCAGCATTTCTTCTTCTTCATCATCTCTTTGAAGGGAGCTCAGGTTTTCTTCCCTTACTCCCACAGTTATTTCCACCGGTGCTAATGGGATGCCTTTGGTTTTGGTCAGGGAAGCATTTCCTTGTCACAGCTGGTTGGTTTGTTACTGTGGTCATATTGCAATGATTTCCTAATGCCAACTCTGAGGTTTTAAGTCCTTCTGGAGCATCAGCTTTGCTTTTTTGATAATCTTCCTGTGTCTCTTCCATCTCTGTGCAGGAGCTTCATGCTCACTGCTGGGCTACCTGCTCCTTTCCATGTTTCAGGACTGTTCACTTCTGTAAAGATCCCTTTTGTTTTGGAAGCTGGCTCCTGAGCAAAATTTCCCTCTTATTCCACCTTGCTAAATGTGGGAAAGCTTATCAACTTCCACAGAGCTGACCCAGCTTTTATCCTGGCCTGGAGCAGAGCATCCATCAGTGAGCAAGGTGTGCTGTTTGAGCAGGAATTGCCTCTGTGGTGCCCGTTGCACGACAGATGGGATACAGCACTGGGAATGTCTTCTGCTGTCTCACCTACTAAAGAGGAGGTTCTGACCATGGAGCTTTTACAGAAACCAAGACTCATTTGATTTGGATCAAGGGTTTCCTGAGGTCCTTGAGGCAGCAGAGCAGTGACAGAGGCTGCAGGACTCTGTTTTGTTGTCCCTGAGGTTTGGAGGGACAAGGCTCTGCACAGAGTCAGATTTGGCTCACTCACTCCTCAGCTCAAGTCAAGAAACAAAGTTTTGTCCAAGGCCTGAGGGTGAAGCGATGGTTTGAGGGTCCCTTCATGGCTGTAGGGTTGAGCATCAGGACATGCCCAGGCTCACATGAGGAAGGACAGACCAATGCACCATCAGAAGATCCTACAAAAGATACCAGAGCTTAAAATATATGGGAAAAGTGCTGCAATTTTAGCCCACTGAAATTCTCCTCTGAAATATGGACTCAGCAAAGGAGGCTGAGGACAAAATGCCTGATGGGGCAACTGTGAATTATGCCCATTCTCCTGTCAGGAAAAAATATTGGTTCAAACAAGCGATGGATCATCTTGAACCTGAGGAGAAGCAGCCTGCACTCACCAAAGCAGCCACGCCATCAACACACAGTCCTGCCCGACCTGGACTGGGTGTGCCAGGAGGAGGTGTAAGGCTGGGGGAAGCTGAAAGGATGATCTTCCTCCTCCTCAGGGGGCCTGCCCCATCTCCAAGGCTGGCTTGAGTCTGGAACATGCACCCTGAGTGACTTTTGCGAGGTGTTAATGGCATTGGCTGTGAGGACGCTCAGCTCTTCCCGGTGCCAGTCCCTCTTTGGATCATTAGCTCAGCACCGATGACATCACTTGGCAGGGAATTTGGTACAGCTCTTCCTGAGCACCAGATGAGCATTTCACTGCCCGGCCAAGTTCAGTCTTCAAGATGAACAACCAAACTCCTTCCCTGGTGGAGTTGCTTGGGGGTCTCTTCATCACCATCCCTGAGATGCAGGATGAGGGGCTGAGTAACATTCTGGATGTGCTCTGAAGTGGCAAAAAACTCTAAACTTAATAAGACACACAGATTATTCTCCCCTTCCTGTTGCATTCCTTGTCTCCACTCACACTAATAAATTCCACAGAGCAGGATCTGGCACTCGGTTGTCCAAAGTTTTTCAGTCCTTGGCACAGTTTTGGCTGCAGTCAGTGAATATTGACCCAGAGATTCCCCCACGTGAGGGTTTAGTAGCAGGTCTGGAGACAAGTGTGTCTTCAGTAGCAGATCTCTCTGGTTGTGGGCACCCTTTTGTGGAGGCTCAGGGACACTGTCACAGGGAAAAAGAGCCACTGTCACAGTGGTTTTTGATTTATTATGGATAAAGCCGCCACAAACCTTATCAGCTTTTGGTTCAATGTCATGACAAGCAACAGTGCAAAAGTCAAGAGGAGGTGATATCAGACTGAACCTGAAAACGAGTCCCTGCTAAATAAGAAAGAGCCAAGGTTTGGGGGAGAGGTCGTATCTTTTACAAGAAATATATATTTTATTATTAAAATACCTCCCCCTTCAAGCCATGCCTCTTGTATTACCTCAGACTATGCCAGCTCCCAAAACATGACCGGAAAGTGCTTGGAAATGTCTAAAAATGGATTTTATCCCAGTGTTGTCACTCGATCGTTAACAAACTTTTGCGGCCCATTTCATCCTTCTGACTCTTGCACCCTCTTCTCCTCCCCCACCAAAGCAAGAGGCTTCGACTTTGCAACGTGCCAAAGGTTTCTTATTAAGTCCCAAAATACCATCCCTGCTTTCCGTGGGAGCTGAGGGGATCAGAATGTTCCAGGAAGAGCCCAGAATTTTTTTGGTCCATGCCCTCCCTTTGTTATGCTGCCAGCAGAGCCTCAAGGACGGCATATGGCCTTGCTACATTTGGTTTTTAAAAAAATAACGACTCCACAGTGCTGCCTGAGTTTTAATTTTGCTGTGTTTGTGTGCATTTCCCTTGGATAAGTGAGATATTTCTGCAGAATTCAGCACCTTCAGAGATGGCTGCTTTTTCCTGCAATAATTCCTCATTTTTCAGGCTAGGGGGAGTTTTTATGGCTATTTTTTTT
>VZDJ01006028.1:20556200-20585698 GCA_008694505.1 Cyanoderma ruficeps
TTTTTTTTTTAATATTTTCCTTAGGCTTACTCTCTCCACCTCTTTCTTTGCTTTTCTTTCCTTCCTCCTCTTTCTTTCTTGTAAGATGGGCAGCTTCTACTGGCATCCACTGGAATCTGTGAAAGCAAATCCCTTTTGTCTTTCCATCATAGTTCCAAAATTCACTTGGGGGGCTGCTTGTGGAGACCCCACAGACGTCCCTTTGGAGCAGCCTTTTGGAAGTGCTTTTCTTCACGTCCCTGCCCCATAGCCAACTTCCCAAATCCTTTGGATTCTCTCTTTCACTGGTCTTATGCCCAGTGTACTTTTCTGACCTTTAACCAGCCGAAAACTGGGCTTCAAACAGGAAGATGGATGTTGTCCCAAGAGCTCCTTTGGTGTCCCTCCCACCTTCCAGCACACAGACCCATCCCTTCTTCTCCTTGGAGCAGCAGGCTGGCATCCAGGATCCCTGGATCCTTGCCATAGCTTTTCCTCACACTTTCTCTCTCCTTCTTCTCTGTGTGACTCCATTTGCCCACCCAGGTTCAATATCTACCTCACAGGGCAGCTGTGAGACCCTTGTCTGGGTAGGAACATGCACCATCCATGGATCGGCTCATCAGCATTCCCAAACTCTGTCTTGACACATCTGTGCTGGCAAAAAATTGTGAGTTTTATTCATTCCTTTCATCTGACGGCAAAATTTGGGGCGTTTGTATCGACATCTCACAGCAAGGCTGGCTGTGAGATGTGGAGGAGATCAGATATAGGAATTTCTGCTCTTATTCCTGAAATACATGAAATTTCCAACACAACCATGAACAAAGGGGTTTTGTCCCATACTCCCAAGCCACCACCAGCCACCTAATGATCTTTTCCACCACAACCTCGGCCTTTGGATTGAAAAGCTCACTGAAGAATGGTGCAAGTGCACATTTTGTCTGTATAAATGATGCCAGCTCTTTCTGTGCCACAGTCCAGGCCGTTGTACGGCACTGCAGGAGCAGCCTAGGAAAAGTTTGCTGGTGGCTGTTTGAAAGGATGCGCAGGGAAAAGTAATTTTAAAATAATTTCTCAGCTTTGACAGGAGTTTAGCACCCTCAGCCAGCCTCTCCTTGACTGTACACACACTTCAGTCAATGGATTTGGGCTCCAGCAGACAAGATTTAGGACATGAATCCCAGCAATTGGTACTGGAGAGGAAAACTTTGTCACCACCTTAGTCTACCCCACAGTCAGCAAAAAATGCTGGTTTATCCCAAGTTTTATCTTAATCAAAATGAATGGTTAGCAGGGTGAAAACCATTCTGTTCAAGTGCAGGAATTTCTGCTCGGAATTTCTGTCACTTCCTTCAAGAGCTCCACTGATGTGGACTTTCGAAAGCTGTGAGAAAATTGGATTAGGGAATAAAAATGGTAAAAAATAAAAGAAAAAAGAGCAAAATTCCCTCTCAGGGGTGGAAAAGACCCTTCTTGGGCACCATTGATTTTGATTCAGGGAAAACAGTAGGACAAATGACCTCCTTTCAGCCACACTGGCCCACGGAAATTCTTGGAGCAGCTTCGAGTGGGGCCCTTCCACCAGAAAGCACCACTTGGAGAACTTCTGGTTTTTTTGCCTTTGAAAACAGAGTCACAATTTCAAAAATAGAGTAGAGGAGAGCTTTAGATAAGGTGAATCAAGTCTTCTGCACAGGGGGGTTGGATAGAAAGGAACTGTTCCATTCGTTAAGAATTCCTTTGAATTTATTTTTCCAACCCACATGGAAACCTCAAGGCTAACAGCAAACATGAAACAAAAACGTGCAAAACAATGCACGTGCCAACAAAAACAGTTTGGCCATCATGGAGGGAGATTGTTTTGATCTTTCCCTGTTCGCATCCTCTTTTTTTTATTTAATATATGTTACCCCGCATTTTGAAACAAAAGCTTTTCTGAAATGAAAAGAAAACAAACTGAAGGAAAATGTCAAAGAAGACCTCCGAGAGCTTCAAATCACGTCATTCGTTTCCCAACAGATGTAATCTTTTCCAACAGGAAAAGGCCTGCAGTTGGCATTTCCCAAGAAGTTTTAACTGTAACGCACTGGGCTTTTTGTGGAGGGAGAGAAAACAGTTTTCCTTCCCAAATCTTGACCGTCTATCACATCTTTACAGGGTTCTTTTTACAATGGGATTCCCTTTGATGTGGGAGGTTGCAGCAACATTCCGAGCACTGCAAACACCTGGTGCCACGAGAAGGATCTTCCCATCCTCACAGGATGGGAGCAACCAGGTTCCCAAGAGGATTTAATCCCTGTCAGACTGTGGAGAACCAAGGACAGCACAGGCAGCACCTTCTCAAGTCCTGCCTGCCTTTCAACCCAGCCAGGATGGGGCTGTCTCTCCTTTCTGGTGAAATCCACTCCTGCCTTCAAACCAAGCAAAGAAAATCCACCCTTTGCTTTGTGTGGTTTCACTGTCCAGCAGCATAACAACCCAAGCCTTGAGAAGGTTAAACCAGAGGCTGGCAGGAAGACTCTCTTTAATTATTTTTCAGCATAGCCACGTTTCTTTTCCCCTTCCGAGTGAAACTTGAAGAGTTCCCGGAACGCCAAAATTTGGAAGAAGTCACCATTATCCATCAGGGAAGCCCATTCTCCCACACGCAGCCCCCAGAAGGACCCTGCCCATTGCCCAGAATGATAAGCACATGGTAGAGGTTAGAGGGACCACGACAGCCCCTGGCTACAGTGACAAAGACAAAAAAGCACACTTGAGATTAAAGCACACTTCCAAGCCTGCTCCACGATCCTGATAAAACCCGCTGCCCAGGAGGGAATTCCCCACTGCCTCTCCTCCCAAGGTCCCAAGCCCACACTCACACTTCCCCCTCTGCCCCTCTCGCTCTGTGATTTCTCATCTCGACGTCACCGCCCCTCTCCCAGGCCAGGCTTACTCCAGGATATTCCACTGAGCTCGGCTCTTGCTTCACCACCAGCGAGGAAGGAGTCTGCAGAAGGTTCCCGTGTGCCAAGGGGGGATTTCCCCGGGATTGTGAACACCCCTGGGAGCTGCAGGGGAGCCCAAAATGGTGTCATCAAGGGCTGATCTCCAAGCCTGCGTTCCCCTTTGGAGAAGAAGCTTATCCTGGCCAAAGCTGTTTTGTTAGACCTGGCCTGGAGCTTTGCATCAGATCTGGGCTTGTGCACTTGCCTCTTCTTCCTTGTGCCATTTGTACGTTTTGGTTTCTGAGCCGTTTTCCCTTTTTTTTTTTTTTTTGCACTGTCAGGAGTTTCTTTGCCCGTGTTTAATTGTCGTCAGCTGCAAAATGTTTGTTAAGCCTCTCCACCAAGCTCTTTAAATGAACGTCAGTGGCTGTCTTCCCTTGGACAATAATGAATGTATATATCGTAAGTGCAGACTATACAGAAAAGTGGCTAAGTCAAGGATCAGAGGGTTTTGTAAAGCCTGTTTATTTTTTTAAATAAGTTCGAGCATTTATATTTTACCACCATTTACGTGGTTTTGGGGAACCCAGATTGTGTCAAGATCTCATGCCAAAACAAGCCAAAAGTTGTTTGATTTCAACCTTTTCTTCCATGAACCATATTTTAAACGATACTTTGTCATTTTAAATGTTTTATTGAAACATGTACTGATGAAAAAAAAAAGAAAAAAAGAAACAAAATGTCATCTTGACAAAAGATTTATACATGAATCAGAAAGTATTTATTTCAATTTTGTACCTTTCCATTTTAATACATTATAATGTATTGACTCAAACGAGATAATATAAACAGTTCATTTTAATAACATGTTTGCAGCGTGCTGTGTCTTCTTATTCTTCCCTTTCTACTCCACATTGAGCAGAGAGATTGTGAAACATAAAGAAATATTGTAGATCCTGGCAATCCTGAGGTTTTTTCAGAGCAGAGCACAAGTGTGTCTTGAGCAGGTTGCTCCAGGAAAACCCAGCAGGGGCTGGGTCAGACCGTGGGATGAGGTTTCCTGAGAGAGCAGAGGACGTGGCCATAAGAACGGTCCAGGGTCAGAGTAACCCACATGCAGCTGGAAATCCAGCAGCCTGCTGCTGGCTCCGGGTGATGTGACACCCCGTGGAGTCCCCAGACAGGGAATGGCACCACCATCGCCCCACATGTCCCATTTCCATCCCCTGGCAGAGGTGTGGTCCCTGCACTGAGACCCCAGCTGAGCCGCTCCCACAAGGACTGAGTGTCTGACACCCGTCCTGGCCCTCCTCACCCCACTCACTCGATCCCTAAGTAAGGATTGACTCTCTCCTCCATAAAATTCAGTCCCTATTCCTCATTTTCACCATTCACCCTCTTTGTCCCCTGCTGCTCCTCCAGCCCCTGCCCAGGGAGGTGCACAGACCCCTCACACACACAGGGGGACACATCCCTGCTGCTGCCCACGAGCTGTGCTTTGGCTTCTCTGCTCTGCCCTTTGTTGGGGCAATCCCAGACATCAGCACAGACCGGGAGAGGAACTCACTGAGGGCAGCCCTGGCAGAAGGGTTTGGGGGTGCTGGTGGGTGAGAGCTGGACATGACCCATCCCTGAAACCCCCCAGGCCCTGGGGCAGCAGGGCTCTCTGCTCCTCTGCCCCGCTCAGGTGAGACCCCACCTGCAGAGCTGCCTCCAGCCCTGGGCTCCAACAGCAGGAGGACGTGGAGCTGCTGGAGAGAGTCCAGAGGAGGCCAGGGAGATGCTCCAAGGGCTGGAGCCCCTCTGCTCTGGAGCCAGGCTGGGAGAGCTGGGGGTGTTTGCCTGGACAAGACAAAGCTCCAGGGCAACTCCACTGTAGTAATTAAAGGGGGCTTGTAAAAAAGAGGAAGAACAGCTTATTACACAGAGAGATAGTGATTGGACAAGCAGGAATGGTTGTAAACTAAAAGAGGAGAGATTTAGGTTAGATGGGATATTGGGAAGGAATTGTTCCCTGTGAGGGTGGGGAGGCCCTGGCACAGGTTGCCCAGAGAAGCTGTGGCTGCCCCTGGATCCCTGGAAGTGTCCAAGGCCAAGTTGGACAGGGCTTGGATTGACCTGGGATAGTGGAAGGTGTCCCTGCCCATGGAGGAGGGTGTAACAAGATAATCTTTGGAGTTCCTTCCAATCCAAACCATTCCATGATTTCCTGCTCCAGTTTTCTGGGCTCAGTTTGTGTCTCCTGTTGAGCCCCTGTCCCAGCCCACTCCTGAACCCAAACACACATTTGATGATGATAACTGACCCCTCAATCCATCGCTGCACAGGGAAAACCCAAATATTGAGCAGTCTGTGCAAACTGTCCTCCCTCACACTGGGGTCTGCCATGCTGTGGTAACTCTTGTCCATGGGCACCCAGGACATGCTGCTTGTGAGCACAGGAACCTGCTGCTGGTGAGGGCTCTCTGTTGGTGCTGGAGGTTGGTATCATGTGAAGAGAAAATCCTTTTGTGACCACGAGGGAAATGCTGAGTCCATCCCGGGACCTGAGGCACCTCTGGCCAGGTCCTCAAACTCCAGAGGGAAGGGGTGGGTCACATCCAAACCACCTATTGGGAATGGTCTGTTCTAACTCCTGAGGCAAGTCCAAGGATCATTTGGGACATTTCCAGGTCACCTGGCCCAAAACTGTGCTCAAGATTGTGCTCGGAAACCAGCATTTGTTTAATTTATTTCTGTAGATACAAGTAGTGAGGACCAAAGCACACAACAATAAGGGAGGGGGGACATTCACTGCAGAGTCCCACTGGGTGCTGATTTCTGGTGGCAGTTTTTGGGTATTACCCAGAAAATCAGATCATAATCTCCATGACTGAAGGACAAAGCTGTTCCCCTCCAGAAACTGCTGCTCTCTTCCCTCTGGTGGGGTTTTTTGTAGCAGTGGAAATACAGACACAAAATTGCTCCACCTCTATATTTCAAAGAAGAATGAATGCTCAGTACAGACTCCAGGAAAGTTCCTCACCAGATTTGCCAGTTTGGTACCAGTTCCATTGTAAAATACCTGACCCTGGGGGGTGATTGGGAAAGAGGATTTTTGGTACAGCGATGTCCCAAAATCCCGGCAATTTTCTCCAAAAGTTACCCACTTCATCTTCAAAAACTCCCTAAAAGAACTTTTTGTGCCACAACTCTCCCAGTTTGCTGCAGGCAGGACCCCACAGCTGAGAAGGTCCAGTATTTCACTGCATATCAAAGAAAACAGAGCAGGAAAGGAGGTGTCTTGTACACAACAAGAGCTCAAACCAAACATCCTCGTGCTTCCCAGATGCTCTGGGCAGGATCTGGATTTCAGGACACTGCCAAAGTCTGATTGGAACAGGGAAAGGAAGGAGAAAGGGGTGGGAGGCTGTGCAGCCCCAATGTCACACCTGAGAGACCCCAGAGAAGAGAGTTCATGGGTTATGGAGAGGCAACTGGAAGAAATCCAGGTGAGTGTGGGCACACAGTGCACACGGTGTCCTTTATTCTGACTCGACTTTCCCTCTCTGGGGATGTCACAACAAACCCCTGCAGCTCCACAGGCTGGAGCAGAGTGGTTGGAAAGCTGGAACAGGCCCTGGGGTTGCTGTTGACATGAGCCAGGTGTGCCCAGGTGGGCAAGAGGCCAATGGCACCTGGGCTGTCCCAGCTCTGGGGTGGCAGCAGAACCAGGGCAGTGCCTGTCCCTTGTGCTGGCTCTGCTGGGACACCTCCAGTGCTGGGGACAGCTCTGGGACGCTCCTAACAAGGAAAACATTGAGGGGCTGGAGTGTGTCCAGGGGAGGGAATGGAGCTGAGGAAGGATCTGGAGCACCAGGTGTGGCTGAGGGATCAGCCCTGAGATGAAAAATTCTTAAATTCTTACCCCTCCAATGCCCTGGACTCCCCAGTTGTGTCAGGAGAGGTGAGAGTCCTGCACTTTTCCACATCAAATGGCAACTCTGGGCCACAAACCTCAGGCAAATGCTTTTGCAATTGGGTCTTTGAAGCTGGGACATGGAGGAAAAGGGAAAGAAGAGGAGTAAGATATAGGGATGAGGCTGAAGAGGCCCTGGGATGGTGGGAGAAGCTGAGAAGGAACCTGAGGGAAGACAGAAACACCCAGGAACTTCTTAAGGGTGGGAAGGGAGGCAAAAATAAATGCCAAGGGAAGAATTCCAAGGGATTTCAATCTGCACCGGGACCACAGCAGAGCAGCAATCCTGGAAAAAACATCTTTCATCCATTAGGGTGGGGAAAAAACAAGTGAAGAAATTACTTCACACAGCGATTCCTTCTCTCCTGCTAACACCCATCCCAGGACAACCTTCCAACGAAACAGGCTCCCTGTTCCCTTTCATCAATCTGCCAGCTTCCATTTTAGCACTTTCCCCAATAATTTTCCCTGGTTTGCTGCTAACAAACGACTTCTGGAGAGGACAGAGGACAACAGCAGCTCGGTCCACAACCTGGCTGGTTTTTGTGCTGTCCCTCACCTGCCTGAGGAGCGAAGTCCTGCCATGTTACAGCACAAGGTAAGTACCGGCTGCCTCCACCTGGACCACATATTCAGTGGGAATTTCCTGGAAACTTTCCCAGTCCTTGGTTCTGTAGGAAAGCTCATGGAGAGGGTCAGCATGGCCACAACCAAACTGCATGCTGGGACTAGAAAACAAAGGAGTCAGGACAAAGGAATGGGTTGAAAAGGAGCAAGAAGTGGGTTGAAAAGAAGTGTGGGGTGAGACAGCAGGAGCAGCTTTCTCCTGGCAGGATAAGCACGCACTGGGAAGGTTTTGTGGATGGGAGCTGAGCATTCACAAGTGGAGGTGAAGAAAGGGTTGGGTATGACCCAGTGTCTTGGTTTAGAAAGACAGGTATCTGCCAGGGAAACTGGGGTTCCCCTTGGAATAGAGAATGTAAACTCCTCACCCCCCACTAAATTCTAATTTTGCAATTAACGGCTCTCAGGCAAAGATTTGGGAGTAGGAATAACAGCTTTTTACTAAGAATATAAGAATACAAATGTGGTAGAAAAAAAAAANGAAGCATCTCACAATAGGCATGATGGAATGTGGGTATGTGTTGGGAAGGGGAAACAGCCTGGGGAGTCGTAATGGCCCATCATGGAGAAAGATAACAACAATGCCCTACCTGGTATTAACGTTGGGCCGTTATCAAAAGGCACCCGCCCCCAACTGTTTTTCAGCAGATGAAATTGAATAGACTCTATAAGCCAGGACACCCAGCAGGGCTGGTGTGGGTAGCACTGTCCTGTCCTGAGTGCCACCAGTAAAGGGGACACTGCTCCAGGGTTTGTTAGGGGGACCCCTCAATAGATGAAACTGATTTTTCCAATTCTCTGCCTACGACTCACAAAACTTCTGACCACGTGTGCACGTGCATCTTACCTGTTTGTCAATCTCTCTCTCCCTAGAACAAGCCAGGACCTGGGTGCTGAAGTGGAGATTTTCTTCCCAAGCTGAGCATTTTCCCAAGTGCTCCAGAGAACCTTAAACAAACAATGGTATTTACAAGCGCTGGCAGTGCTGCTGCTCCCTTTAGCTGTGGATTTGGAAGTGTCTGTGGGATAAACGTGCCACGATAAATTCCCTGGCTCGTTGACTCCACGATGGGTGAGCAAAGGAAAGCTCCAGCTCAGCTCCTGCTCTACAGGGGAGAATTCCTTCCCAATATCCCATCTAACCCTGCTCTCTGGCAGTGCAAAGCCATTCCTCCATGTCCTGTCCCTCCATCTCTTGTCCCAAGTCCCTCTCCAGCTTCTGGGAGCCCCTTAGGCACTGAGGTCACCCTGAGAGTTTCTCTTCTCCATTATGAACGGTTCCAACTCTCTCAGCATCATTCCTTGATGCTTGTGCTCCCATGGGCTTCATGAGGGAATCCTGTTCTTCCAATGTATAGAAAAGGTAAGGACAGGGACCTGGGCTGGCAGTGAATGACAGCGATGTCCCCAGATCTGGCATTGCCCAGTCGCTGCCAATGGGGAGCTCGCAGGACAACGTGCAGATGAGAGAACAGAAAACCAACGTGTAATTAAAGAGCTAATGAGCCCATCTTGGCTATTTTTAGTGCTCTTTTATTTTCCAGCGGTTGCTCAAACAGCCCCGAAATGACAGTACTGGGTCAGCCTTGAGAGTGCAGCTCCACTTTGAAAAGTGAGCAGCGTCCTTGTGGGTTTCCCTCTTTATTTCTGTTCAAAAGCCCTAAATCTAATTTGCCATGTTTACAAAGCTGAGCCCTGCTGGGACTGCAGGCAGTGCTGGTTCTGAAATCTTCAGAAGGATCCTCCATCCTGCCACGAGAACATCCCAGACAACCAGGGTTAATGAATAAAACGGGCTGGAAATCGGCTGCATTAAAACAGTTTAAAACCCGTTGCAGGTCTATTTGCTTTCTTCACTGCTGACCTCTGTTTGCTGCTGCTGGATCCTGACAAGTCTTCAGCACATAATTCCTTATGAATAATATATCAAACATGCTCTGCTGGGCCTGGCATTTCCTCCTCGTTGTGGAAAGCAATGAACTTTCCTTGCAACCATTTGCAAATCCAAAAAAAAAAAAAAAAGAAAAGAAAAAAGAAGAAGAAAGATATCTGGGGCAGGGGATGTTTTGTTTAATTTTACCAGTTTCTTCCTGATATTTTTTTGGGGTCCTGTTGAAGTGAGCCATTGGCGTTTCTTTTGTGCTGCTCAGTATTTCCTTTTGTGCTTCATGACCAGAGGAGAGGAGTGATTCCTGTATCTACAAAAGTGCCATTTTCTTCTTATCTCACGTGTGTGGTAAAAAACACTCCAACCCCTGGCAACAAATGTCTTGTGCAAATGAAATTTGCTACCCAGATGCTTCTGAGAAAAAGAACATAACGATGGTGGAAGGGGATTAATTTTGAAATCTGAACCAGCATCTGCAGGGAATCCTTTTTCTTTTTCTTTCCTTTCCCATCTCCGTTTGAGCAAAGCAAGGGAGCGTTTCATGGGATTAAATGGGACACTTTATTTTGCAGAGTGAGCTGCACTTTACAGAGGAGCAATTAGCACAGGTTGGTTTTGTGGTTAAGACATTGCATCAGGCCTGGGGGAAGATGCCTTCTCAAAGGGCTTCCTGAATTAACTCATCAAGTGATAAAATCTGGAGAACTGGAGGAGCCTTTGGGCAGCCACCTATCTCCCTTCCCCACTCTGTGGTCAGGTCAAACAGTCCATCCTTGACAAATGTGGCCATCAAAAAAGACAATCCCAGCCCCCCTGAGCCATCCCCAGGTGTTCTGTACCCTGCCTGTTCTCCAACATGCTCAGTTACGTTGATTCCTGCTTTTCCAGGTGGCAGGGCACAAGGAGACCAATCCATCCCTAGCAGCCTGCACTGCTGGAGCTCCTGTGTGCTTTTCCCTCCTGGACCAAAGAAGCCGAGTTTATCCAAGCTCTTCCTCAGATCATCTCTTTCAATCACCTGTTTGTGTCCCTTCCTGTCCTGTCTGCTCCATGCCTGGTTCACCCCTGATCTCCTGAAGTGCAGTGGCCAGATATGGACATGTTGTTAAAGCTGTGGGGCTTTTCCATCTCTGAGACTGGGAGCAATTATCCTCTTCCATCACAGGTAATGAATCCAGAAAGGAATTGGTTCTTTTGAACCAGTTTTTTTATTAAAACTTCTCATTTCAATTGTTATTTTCTAGCTTTACTCCTTCCTCCTTTTTTATTTCCCCCCAGTGTTGATGCCTCTTGGTCATTCCCACCCTCCCATCTTGGCTGGTGTCCAAATGAAAAGTTTTGCTCCCTTTTGACCCTCAGTCACCAAAACTAGAGTCATGGTCAGATAAAAATCGGGTTGCTTTGTGGAGAATTGTCCCCAGTGAATTAAAAAGTGCTCTTTCATCACCCTGTTGGCCTCCAGTGCACAAATATTGAGCCATTTATGGAAGAACTTCTGCATGGTTTTCCCAGGGACTGGAGGCAAAGTGGCTCCTCCATGACTCCCCGAACTCCACCACCCTTCCTCCCAGTATGATCGTTACTTATTCAAAGGCTATTACATGACAATTCTCAAAATTTTCAGGCTGAGCCTTCCCTGAGTTACAAACACATCAATTTTCTTCTTGCTCCCAACCCCTCACCATTAAATTCATTCCAGATTTCACAAAAAACTGAAAACAAGAAATCTACAAAGCCTTCAGTCTCCCGTCAATGTTTTTTATGGGCTTTTCATCTCCTCACCTACATCAAGGGGAGACCAAGACCAGGTTGGACAGGGCTTGGAGCAGCCTGGGATAATCAAAGGTATCCCTGCCCATGGCAGGAGATGGAATGAGATGAGCTTTAAGATCCCTTCCAATCCAAACCATTCCACGTTTCCACGATCCCATAAAGCCCAGGCTGATGAAATAACAAGAGCAAAAATAAGAATATAAACACACTGCACTCATGGAATAGAAGGAAAATCATCAGAATTCCTCTCTGCTGCCTCTTTTGCCACGCTCCCTCCAGCATTCCCAGCCAGCCACTGCCCAGCTCTGTGCTGGCAGCACTTCCAGGAACAGAACCCCTCTCCCTGAGCCTGTTCGTGCTCCTCAGTGCCCCAGTAGCTGTTCTTTGAACCCCTCATCTCCTGGCTGCGGGCACTCGTTGTGACATCCCTTGCTCCGTGGGTCACACGTCGTTAATCTCTTGCTCCCTGCCTGGCGCTGGATGGGCGGCTTCTCCCACCAGAGCTCACCTCTAATCCGTGTGCTCCCTCGAATCAGTGTCCGAAATCAAAGCTGTCTTGTCGTTTTAAGGTCTCCAGGCAGTGCTTGTCCCTAGTGCTTCCATCACACCTCTCCCGGGACTCCCTCAATAAGCGTTTCTAGCCTGGCCTCAGGCCATTTATCGCACAACAGAGGCTGATTTGCCTCACAAAGGACTTGCTGCACAGCCGGGACTCACATCCTATTTCTTTCCTCGATTTCCTCCACCTTTTCCCCCGCAACTCTTATTTTCCTGCCCACCTCTCCCTCCTCACGTCTCCCCGGTCTATGGGGTATTGGCATGGGGCCCTTCTGCAGGGCACGGAGCTGCTCCTTAGCTGGGAAATGTAATTCTCTCCTTCCAAGGGCTTCCTCCAGGTGGGAAGGGGTCGGCCAGGTGAGGATCAGGCTCAGATGTGCTTCCAACCCTCCTCCACTCTCCTGCTGTTTCAGTTCCCATGTTGCTGGCTCTGTTCATCCCAGCTGGATCTTTCCCTGTGACCCCAGTTCAGCCTGGGAGTGGCACCAGAGGAATTCCCCAAAGCCTGAAGGGACTCTGGGGCTGACAGCAATCGATAACGACGTGCTGGGAGGAAAATTCCCTGCTCAGACTGCGAGCCCTGGGTGATCCTTGAGGGGTTTGCTCTCGGGAAACGCCTCCTTCCAAGGAAGACCCCTGGGAGGAATCGCTGGAGATCTCCGAAGGGAATGCCCACCAGGCATCTTTATCCCTCTATATTCCAGAGCAGAGCTACAGCTCAACCTCCCCAGGCACACTGGAAACAGGATTTTAGGCTATTTTCTTAGAGGGCTGGAATCACCCATAGCAGAAAATATATATTCAAACATTCACATATTTTTCTTTCCTGCGACACCAGCTTTTGGTCAGGAATGTAATTGGGAAACACACATTGGCCCTGGATGGAACCTTTGCCCTAATTTCACTGCCCCTGTGCATATTCGTGGGCTTAATTGTTTTACAAAATCCTAATTTGCAAGAGCTGTGTCGGATAATTTGGACCTTGACCTCAAGCTTCTCGTTCAGCAAATATTAAATAATAATTAAATCAAGTGCGACCTCCTTTGTGTTTTGAGTTGTGACTCTTTGCCAGCCCGGAGTGAGAGCTCTGGAGGCAGAGGTGCTCTGATGCAGCCGAATATTAACTTTCAAAACCAAACAAGAGAAAAATCTCAACCTCAAGGCATCCTTTAACAGAAATTACTTCACATTTTCCACCTCCAGTGATATCTTTATACATCGAAGCTGCTCCAAACGTGGGGAATGCTGCTCCCTATTGGAGCCATCAAATACAGCACTCAGCTCTCAGCCGGGAGACTTAAACCTCTCCGAAATTAAAACCGGAGCGTGAATTCGGCTGGTACGAAATGGACCACACGAGTGACCATCCAAACACTCGATACATGGGTGACAGTACAATTTCATTTATGTAAAAGTTATCTTAGAGGTATAATTCATGGAAATGGCTGCTGCTGCCAGGAAGGGCACCTGGATCAGGGAATACAGGTAGAAGGATAAGGGAGGGATAAATTCTTTTATTTCGGATCCAGATGACAGCAAGGAGTGGTCACTACAGAGAATGCCTGGGTGGTGGTGGAAGGGGAGGAGGAGACTTCCTACAACTCCCTGAAAGGATGAGAGGAAATGGCCCCAAGTTGTGCCAGAGGAGGTTTAGATTGGATAAGAGGAAAAAATTCTTCACTGAAAGAAAGGGTGGTCAAACATTGGGACAGACTGCTCAGGGAAGTGGTGGAGTCCCCATCCCTGGAAAGATTTCAAAGCCATGTGGATGTGGCACTTGGGGACATGTAGGAGTGGTGGCCTTGGCAGTGCTGAGGGAATGGTTGGATTTGGAAGTTTTTTCCAACCTGAGTGATTCCATGAGGACGCTGGTGAGTGACCCGTGAGAACTGGAAAGCAGATGAGGAGACACAGAGCAGTGGAGGGGGCTGGAGCACCAGGAGCAGCTGAGGGAGCTGGGAAAGGGGCTCAGCCTGGAGAAAAGGAGGCTCAGGGGGGACCTTGTGGCTCTGCACAACTCCCTGGCAGGAGGGGACAGCCAGGGGATGCTGGGCTCTGCTCCCAGGGAACAGGGACAGGATGAAGGGAAATGGCCTCAAGCTGTGCCAGGGGAGGTTTAGGTTGGACATCAGGAGTGATTTCTTCATGGAAAGGGTGGTCAGGTATTGGAAGGAACTCCCCAGGGAGGTTTGGAGTCCCCATTCCTGGAGGTGTCCAAGGAATGACTGGATGTGACACTCAGTGCTCTGGGCTGGGGACAAGGTGGGGATCAGTCACAGATTGGACTCAGTGATCTTGGAGGCCTTTTCCAACCTTAATAATTCCATAATTCTCTGATGCCGTGTGACTCTAAGAAAACAGAAAGAAGGCTCTTCTATGGCTGATTCTGATCTCCAAGGATTTCCTCCTGGAGAAGAGTGTTAAATGAAACTTTTGAACGGGTAAATATCTCTGTGTCACGTAGCGAAGGTCTGGGCAGTATTTATTTGTTTTTACATCAGTCAAGCCTGACGAATGTGACCTGAAAGTGCAGAGAACTGGCAATAAAGTCTGGGGAGAACAAACTCTGTGAAGATTCCTGGCAGCGGGTTGTGGCCTCAGAAAAGTATAAAAGGACCAGTTCAATACCCTTGTTTAAAGGAGGAAGTGGGGCAGCCAGAGCAGCCAGTTTAATAGAACCTGAATATGAACTATTAAAAATAAATCACTAAGCTAATCATGAATTTAGAGATTTGCCAGGGTCAAGCTCCAGTGTATCAATGTAACTTTGCTGACAGACAGAAGGGGTCTGTGAGAGGAACATACACAGGTATAATGTTTGTTTGCTTTGTCTATGAAAAAGAGACAAAAAGCCTTATAAAAACTGTTTTGCAGAGTGTTCCCAATGCCAACAGGGAACTGTAACATAAATCCGAAGGCACAGAGGCAAAGCAGTGGGAAAAGCTGAGCCAGGGGAGCTGTAACCCAGCTGCCATCCAGATGGGAGGATGGATGGAGAAAGAGCAGTGGGAAATCTGTCCTGATCCTCTCCTGTGAGGAAAGGCTGAGGGAATTTGGCTTGTTCAGCCTGGAGAAGAGAAGCTTTGGGGTGATCTAATTGTGGCCTCCCAGTGCCTGAAGGGGGTCGACAGGAGAGCTGGAGAGGGACAAGGGATGGAGGGACAGGACACAGGGAATGGCTTCCCACTGCCAGAGGCCAGGGATAGATGGGGTGTTGGGAAGGAATTGTTCCCTGTGAGGGTGAGGAGGCCCTGGCACAGGTTTCCCAGAGAAGCTGTGGCTGCTCCCAGATCCCTGGAAATGTCCAAGGCCAGGCTGGACAGGGCTTGGAGCAACCTGGGATAGTGGAGGGTGTCCTTGACCAGCAGTGCCCAGAGGGCAAAGAGCATTTCCAGCATGTCAGGGAGTGATCCTGCTCCTCTGCCCAGCCCTGTGGGGCACATCTGGGGTGCTGCGTCCAGCTCTGGGCTCCTCAGGACAGGAGGGACACGGAGCTCCTGCAGTGGCTCCAGAGAGGGTGACAGAGCTGATGGAAGGCCTGGAGCATCTCCCTTAGGGGGAAAGGCTGAGGGAGCTGGGGCTGTCCAGCCTCAGGAGGAGACCCTGAGAGGGGCCCTCAGCCCTGGGTGTCCCTGTGTGCAGGGAGGGCTCAGAGCAGGGCCAGGCTCTGCTCCAGGGGCTCAGCAATGGCACCAGAGGAACGGGGCAGGGACTGAGCCCAGCAAGTTCCACCTGGATATGAGGAAGAACTTCCCTGTGCAGTGACCAAACACTGAACAGATTGTCCAGAGAGGGTCTGAGGTCTCCTCACTGGGAATATTCCAGAACTGCCTGGACACAATCCTGTGCCCTGTGCTCTGGGATGGCCCTGCTGGAGCAGGGAGGTGGCACCAGAGGAGCCCCTGTGGTCCCTTCCAACCTGACCCATCCTGGGATTCTGGGCTCAACCCTCCCATTGTCAACCTCACTCAAGGCATTGAGGACATGTGGAACACTTCCAGGTGACTCCAGCTGGGAAAGAGAAGGAGAAACACCAAATAGCCTCAATTCAGAACAGCACAACAACAGGGAAAGACACAAATACTGATTCACCAAAGGGTAAAAGAATTAACACAGCCCACGAACACAGAATATAAAACCTCTACACAGCACTTCTATAAAAGGGATATTAGAGAACAAAATATTGCACTTAGCTGCAAAATGTAGGCAGAGAGGAGCCAGATGAAGCTGCCTGAAGAACTCAGTCATATTTTGGGTGCTGTTCTTCAAATAAAACAACTGAAGAGATGCTAAAAATCCCAGAAAATATGAAAGACCAAGGGCTCAAGAACATAACAAAACATACCAAAACAAAAAGTTCCTGTGTAAAAGTGCTTTGATTCAGCATTTGATTCAGCAACTCATCAGAAGGGTTGTTTCACTCCTCAAATATAATAAATATAATAGTGGCAGAAAGGATTTTTTTTTCCCTCCCACACATTTCACAGAAAGGCAGGAAGGGGATGTTTCTCAAGAGGTCTCTGTGTATCGCCCCCTAGTTCCCTCCCATGACAGCGAGATTTGGGGAAATGCAGGGACATCCACACCTGAAATTCCCAGAATATTCGCCCTGCCATGTCCCTTATTTCTAACCACACACATCGAACGCTGCTCGTCCCCTTCCCCCGGCTCGGAAACAGCTGATACACAACCGTGACGCGTTTTGAGATATTTATTAAAATTTTAGCAAATTTGCAAACTTTATTTTCTTTATTTCCTTTTTTTTTTTAAATTCTCACTTTGGTGGCCGCCGCGCTCGCCTGTTTTAAAACTTTTTTAATCAGGCGCTACTCAGACCTCCCTTTTTATGCGCCGGCGGTCACGAAAGTCCCTGTGCAGCGAAGGAGGCCCCCAAGATGGCGATGCTGGCGGAGCGTGAGTGCCGATCCCGCCGGGAATGCCGCGGGAATGCCGCGGGAATGGGGACGAGCCGGCGCCCCGGGAGCGGCCTCAGGCCCTCCCCACAGCCCTGCCTGAGGGGTTCGGGCCGCGCTGCCCCTTCCCATGGGTGCGGCGGGGACCCAGGGCCGGATAAAGGGGTTCGAGGCGTTCCGGTGCTGGGGAAGGGAGTTCCAGACTTAAGGAAAGGGGAGTTCAGGGACTGGGAGAGACGGGATGAGCCGTCCCTCTGTCCATGAAGTGGGGTTCTCTTTGTCAGGGGAAGGAGGGGTTACGGGTCGGGGAGACCCCGGGATAGGCGGGAAAAGGGTTCGGGGGCTCCCGGTGCTGAAGAACTGGGGGCTGGGAAAGGCAGGAACGGGGGTCCCCCGGTGCCTGGAAAAACGGGGGGGCTGGGAGCTGGGAGACCCAGGTCGGGGCGGCAAAAGGGGCTCAAGGGGTCCCGGATGTTGAAGAACGAGGGGGTTCGGGTCTGGGCAAGGCAGGAATTGGGGTGTGGGGGATCCCAGGGAAAAGGGGCGCTGGGACATCTGGGCTGAGGCACAGAAAGGGCTGCGAGGGTCCCTGGGGGGGAAAAACGGAGGATCTGGGGTCTGGGAGAGGCAGGAAGGAGCATCCAGAGGGTCCCAGGGATAAGGTAAAGGTGAGGTCTGGAGACTGGGATGGTCGGAAAGGGATTCCAGGGGGTTCTGGTGCCGGGTAAGGGGGTGCAGGGGGTTCCTTGTGGCGTCTGTCATGTCCCAGGCAGGGCAGGAGCAGCAGGAACGTCCCTTGGACACCTTTCGGAACAGCCTGTCCCGTCAGTGGCTCGGGCCCGTCTCTGTTTGAGGGGCAACACCTCCAGTCCAGGGGGGCTGGGGCCACCCAGGGGGGTTGGGGACACCCAGGGGACGTGGCAGGGCCATGTGTTGGGTGCTGGGTTTGGAGCTTGAGTCATTTCTGGAGCTGAGCTCAACCCGTGCCGATCTCCGGCCTTTAGAGACCCTCCGGGGGGGGGTCTGGAGGTGGGGAAGGGTCTGGAGGGGCCACACGAGGAGTGATCGGGGCTCTGGGATTGCTCAGCTGGAGGGGACCGAGGTCACACGTGGCTGGGGGTGATGTCACTCCTGAGGGACAGCCCCAGTCTGCTCCCTGGGACAGGGACAAGATCCAGGGAGTGGCTGGAGCTGTGCCAGGGGAATTTTGGGATGAATATCAGGGAAAGGTTCTTCCCCCAGAGGGTTGTGAGGCACTGAAGGGGCTCCCCAGGGAATGGTGACATTCCCAAGGCTGCCAGAGCTCCAGGAGTGTTTGGACAAGGCTCTCAGAGGGAGATTTTGGGGGTGTCTGTGCAGGGCCAGGGGTTGGATCAATGATCCTCGTGGGTCCTTTCCAGCTCAGGATATTCCCTGACTCTGTGAATTTTGTTCAGTTTTCCCTGATATCGGGAACAAAGAGCTTCACTTTTGCCTCTGAGGGGGTTGGGAACGTGGGGCTCCTCATTTCCGACAGGACCAAGAGCTCAGGGCCTGGTGAATTTCTCTGCTGGGCTGCAGGAAACTTGGACACCGCAAATCACAAAAATGGTTTACAGTGGGAAATGAAGATGTGGTTTGAGGAAAACAAATCTGCATTTGCACATGGAATTTTTTTAGGCTTTTTTTTTGGTGTAAACTTTGGTGTAATTTTTCCAGAATTTGTTAATTATTTTAATTGGAAATGTTCATTTGGAGTAGAAGGGACCTTAAACCTCGTCCAGTCCCACCTTCTGCCATGGGCAGGGACAACTCCCACTGTCCCAGGCTGCCCCAAGCCCCGTCCAGCCTGGCCTTGGACACTCCCAGGGATCCAGGGGCAGCCACAGCTTCTCTGGGAAACCTGTGCCAGGGCCTCAGCACCTTCACAGGGAAAAATTCCCTCCCAATATCCCATCTCTCCCTGCCCTCTGGCAGTGGGAAGCCATTCCCTGTGTCCTGTCCCTCCATCCCTTGTCCCAAGTCCCTCTCCAGCTCTCCTGGAGCCCCTTTAGGCTCTGGAAGGGGCTCTGAGCTCTCCCTGGATCCTTCTCTCCTCCAGGTGAACCCCCCCAGCTCTCCCAGCCTGGCTGCAGAGCCTCGTCCTTCCTGTGCCCTCAGACCATCTCTGGGCACACAGCAGGGGTTTGGATGGGAGCTTTCAGAAATTATAATTAAAAACATAAAACTTAAAAACAATTCTATGCTCCAGGCATAGAATTCATCATGGAAAAGGGAATACCAATGGGTCTTTTCCAGATTGTAAAATATCTGAGTGAAGAATTTGAGTTGTCCAGCCCTGGCACAGCTGCCCAGGGCAGTGGTGGAGTCCCCATCCCTGGAGGGATTTAAAATCCGTGTGGATGTGGCACTTGGGGACAGGGGTCAGAGGTGGCCTTGGCAGTGCTGGGGGATGGTTGGACTGGGTGATCTCGGAGGTATTTTCCAACCTCAGGGGATTCTGTGATTCCCTAAAGAAATGAGGATTTTCTCCACTGGATGGTGCTGCTCTCCCAGAGTTCCATCACTGTGTGTGGCATCAGTTTTGGAGCCGCCCAGAAAACTGGTGTTAAAAAAAAAAACGGTGTTAAATCAGGAGCTGAATCTTGTGCCTGGTTTCCTCTCCCACTCTAAAGACATCAGTGAACAGATTTCAATAGTTTATCAGAAATAATTAACTATTTTTAAATTATTAAATAATTTAAATACTGAATAATTAAGATAATTAAATAATTAAAATAATTAGCGGATTTTGTTGTTTGTTTGGAAAGGGAAGGTGATTTTATGTTTTCTGTAAGTGGCATGGAGCTGTTCCTGGCTTTCTTAAATATTTCTCTAAAGATGAAAGAAAGTTTTTTGGTTTGGTTTTTTTTTTCCCTGCATCTAGGTCACCCTGTTTAAAGATCAGAGTATGTTAACCTGGCAGAAACATGAGGATTAATCCTGCCGTGTAGCTGAGAAGTTTGCAATGCTCAGATTGAAAGTGCTGGGAAAGGGAAAGTCTCTCAATTTCAAGAAATGTTTGTGTCTGGTGCCCTCGTTCTTTGTTACCAACAACCTCCTGGGGGCAAAACATCTCGGGAGCTTCTCCACAGGGAGAGATGGTCAGGAAAAGCCACAGAAATTCACTTTGGAAGTTGTGACTCGAGAAGAAGAGCAGCTGGGCAGCGTGAGGCCTGTTGGAATCCTTGAACCAGAAACTTTGAGGCTGGAAAAGATCTCCGAGATCACCCAGTCCAACCATCCCCCAGCACTGCCAAGGCCACCACTGACCCCTGTCCCCAAGTGCCACATCCACATGGATTTTAAACCCCTTCAGGGACAGGGACTCCACCACTGCCTGTTCCAATGTCTGACCACCTTTTCCATGAAGAATTTTTCCCTCACGTCCAATCTAAACCTCCCCTGGCACAACTTGAGGCCGTTTCCTCTCACCCTGTTCCCTGGGAGCAGAGCCCTGACCCTCCCCTGGCTGTCCCCTCCTGTCAGGGAGTTGTGCAGAGCCACAAGGTCCCTCCTGAGCCTCCTTTCCTCCAGGCTGAGCCCTGTGGCTCTCCCTGGGCCAGCAGGGAATCCCAGTTGGTTTGGAAGTTTAAAATCACAGACCACAGTGCAGGGCCCCCATCTTTTCTTGGCAGCACGTGCAGGGCTTGGAGGAGCTGCTGCTCTCAAGGTTTCCTGGTGGGAATAATCACAGAATCCCAGGATGGTTTGGGGTGGAAGGGGGACCTTAAAGCTCATCCCATTCCACCCCCTGCCACACACAGGGACAGCTGCCACTATCCCAGGTTGCTCCAAGCCCCATCCAGCCTGGCCTTGGACACTTCAGGGGCAGCCACTGAGGTTAATCAGTTGTTTCCTGCAGAGGAGTGAACCAGGCAAAGGTCGGATTCCCCTCCCAGCCCTCAGGATTTTACCCCACTGTAAAAACTGTTCAGGGACCGTTTGGAGCTCCAAAGTTTCGGAAGCGTGTTTAAAAAAAGCCCCCACCTTGAATTCTGACAGGCTTAGTTCCTTAAAAATGAAACAAAACCGGGCAAAAAAATGACTCCAACATCCCTGCAATATTCAGTCCCTCTGGCCCAAATCCCAAATCTTGTCTTTTAGGGAACGATGACTTCCTGATTACATTGAAAACACCTCGTTGGGTTTGGCTTGTCCCTCGCCTTTGTGTGGCCTTGGGTTAACGGGTCATTTTTGATCCAGCGTTTCCCATGGTGTTTGATGAAGTTTGTGATCTTCCTGTCTCCCATTCTTTGTTTGTCTTGTTTATTTAGGGTCTTTTCCTGCCTGGGCTTAGGTGCACACTTCAAGTGACTGGTTAACCGGGCTGGCTGCTCTTCCTTGATTTCAAGGAAGCTGTTCCTGGTGGGAAAGGCAGCACGTGGGTCTGGGAATCTGTCATTTCTTCAGGAATCCACATAGGACAAAGGAGCCTTGATTCTCCTTTGGATCTCTTAACTCCTGCAGTCATTTCTGGCAGCTTTTCAGTTTCCCCATAAATGATTTTTGAGAAATCCCAAAAGCTGAAATCCCACGGGTTTGTGTCCTGTCATTCCCCTTCTCTGTTCACTTACACTGGATTTTTGATTTGGCTTTTATTAGGAAGGCAAATATTAAAATTTCTGGGTTCTGGTTAGAGAAAAGCCTGGAGAATTAATTTTGTCCAGACCTGGGAAAACAGCATCATCATCATCTCCTCCCCTGCAGATTCCATGTTGAAGCCAGATGTAAAACAAAACTGGAATAAATATGGAATTTACACCTAAATGGTAATCCTTAAAGCCTCCCCTGAGCTGCAGCCCATCCTGAGGGACAGCAACTTCCGTAGCAATCCTACTTTGGCATCTTCCCATTAATAATTAATATTTTCACTGGGCTTTTATTGCTGTTGCTGAGTTGTTTTGTTCAGTAAAATTAACCCCTAAAATACATTCAGTCTGGCATAAATTCTGGAGGGGTTTTTTTTTTGATAATGAAGAGCTTTGTTTGAGCTGATTCAATACCAGGAGTTCTCTGGGAATGCCAACGGAGCCTGTTTGAATTTTCCCTCCCTGCTGCAGCCCGGAGAAAGCAGAAGTGGTCCGTGGATCCACGGAACAGCGCTTGGAGCAACGATGACTCCAAGTTTGGCCAGAAGATGCTGGAAAAGATGGGCTGGTCCAAAGGAAAGGTAGGATCTGAAGGGGGATTGTGTAGCTGAAGGCTCTGAAACTGCCAGGGGATTCTCCTTTGATTTATCTTCTCAAGTGCACAGGGAATTTGAGCAGTGACAGATTTCTGCACTTCCTTACAAAGTCTTGTTTGTGCCTCTCCTGCTTTCCAGTTTGTCTCCATTCTTTGACAATCTAAATTCCCAAGCTGGAACATTAAATCAGGTTAAAGGTTTTAAGCTGCCTTTAAACCCTCAATTCTCTCCCTGCTTTTGATACTCTTTAAAGCAACTGCAGGACCTGCTTTAGTCTTTCACCTGGTTTTAAGGTTTTCTCTGATGTGTTCCTTGAACCCCCAAAATGCTGTGAGCTGTGTCCCTTCCCAGCTCCAGCCAGGACCTGTGGGTGAGGGAACTGGTTTCTGGCACTAATAAAAGCCTCCAGGTCAGCACAGACACCTGCAAACTGCAGGTTTAATTCCACAGAGGGGCCTCAGCAAAGCTGAGCTTTGGGGCTGCACATTGGGGTGTTCAATGATAAGAATCCCCACAAAAGCTCCACTGCCTTTAGTTATTCTTCTAGATTTCTTCTTCCAGACTTCCCTTAAAAGGCATAAAATTAGGATCATTCTCAATTCTGTAAATGCCTTAAAGCCTGATTTTGAATTTAAACTCAGAGGGTTTTTTTGCCTCAGTTGTCCCACGTTTCCCACTTGAGATATTAGATCTTCCTTGCCTTCCTTGTACAAGAAGGATTTATGTGTCCATTCCATTGCAAACTTGGACAAATGGAACTTTCCCTTGATCAAATTAAGGGGCAAAAGCCCATCTGGGCAGTGAAATTAGTCCTGTGATTGGTTGTACTGGAGTGAGGTCAGGGAAGGATGTGTGGCCAAGTGTCACTTCCATACTTTTTTGGTCAGCAGAAGTTTCAAGGCAAATTTTCCACCCCACTGACCAAACAAACTCCTCCTTGTTTGTAACAGCAACGGCCTTTTCCAAATGGATCTCATCCCTTCAAATGTTTGATACCCTGGGATGTGTCTGCTGAGCTTCTCTCCACTGCAGCACCACGTAAATGTTCCATTAACTCTAACCCATTTGGCTGATGGTTTGTGACAGATGAGGCAAAAAGCAGGTAAACACCAGGAAAAAAAGTTTTAAACCCAAAGCTTTGCCCTTTAATTTTTTTAGCCTTGACTGCAGAGTTGAGAAAGATAACCCTGGACCTGCTTCATATTAAACAACCCCAAAGTTGTTTGCTCCAGTATTTTTGTCCACTTACGAGGTGGAAGGAGCTGTGAATGTCCTGCTGGCTCCAGTGTGCTTCTCCCCTGCCCCTCCCTGCTCTCCTCCCATAGAAATTTGGTCTGGATTGTTCCATGTGGATCTGCTTTACTCTCATTACCCTTCCCAGTGACAGAGACATTTTTGGGGAGAGGCACGTTCTTCTTATGCAGTGTCTTGTCTAAAAACTCTAAACACTTTGGGTTTGCCTAGGAATGTCAGGAGGTTTGCTGATTAATCACCCAACTACTTAATGTTGTTGCTATTTTGGTGTTTATAATGCTTTGCTGGAGGCTTAAGTAGTGAATATAAAACAAAACTTTGTGTGGTATTGCCCGTGAATGAATTCAGCTACACGCAGGCAAATTGATAGGAAGTTGTGATTTCTTGTTTTACAGTCCAAAAGCTCTAATTGCTGCTGTAAAATCCTTACATTTTTACCCTCAAATTCTCCTTAGGGTCTCGGGGCTCAGGAGCAAGGAAATCCAGAGCACATCAGGGTTAAGGTGAAAAACGACGTGCTGGGATTAGGAGCCACCATCAACCACGAGGTGAGCACGAGGCCCAGGGCAGGGAGTGGATCCCATTCCAGCCAAAGCACAATAATTTGAATGGGATATTGGTGAAATCTGTTGAAATTTGGTACATGGTGGTAGCATGTACCCAACAGGATTGTTCAGGGCTTTTCCAAGACAACCCTTTTAATTTCATTTCGCTTTGGGGTGACTGTAGGAGCTGGGGTTGCTGTTACCACCTGTGGAGCTTCCCAGGGTTCCCCCCACTAACAAGGATTGGATATAATCAATTAATTTACTTCCAAGAGTCTTAATAACTGTTCTGTAAGACTTGTGTTCGTTCTGAAGACTTCTGCCTTGTGTTCATGTGGGTGATATTTACAGGACAACTGGATTGCTCATCAGGATGACTTCAACCAGCTTCTGGCTGAGCTGAATAACTGCCATGGACAGGGTGAAACAGGTAGGCTCATGCTTGGCTCAATCAGATGCTGGAAGCTCAGCAGAGTTTCCATTCTGTGTCTTAAAAAGGTTCCTGAGGCCCGGTTTGTGACGCAAATAATAATCTTTGATAAGGTTGAGAACTCCTTGTCCAAAATCACTGAGAGCCAAAGGATGTTTTACAATCCATGATCATGGATCTGTGGATCTCAGTGGATCAGTTTTGCTCTCATGACTCAAAGAAAGACATCTTCTTGAGAGAAGAAAAAATAAAATGCTAAACCTGTTTATTTCATTGAGGATCACAAATTTGGGACAATTCCCCTGGGCTGTACCTAGAGGAACATTTATTTCTTTATAAAGCACCCAGAATCTGTCTGAAGGTTCACAACAATCACTCAGCACTGCAATGCTCGGCCTTCCTTTTGCTGATGAACTGTCCCACTTGGCTTCCATGCTCCAGTGGCTTCTTAAATGCCTCCTTCTCCTGTCCTTGGAGAGTTGCTCTGTAGCTTTTGCCTCAGAGTTCTGCATCTCTGCTTTGAGTGTGGCATAAAATGATTTTTGTAGCCCTGGTGTTGAGCACACAAGTGGGGAAACTTTCCCCAAAGGGCTATTTTTAAAGCCTCCTATTTTTGAAAAGCTTCTTACAAACTGACCTAGCTTTGTGAAAATGAAGTGAGGAAGTTGTGGTGGGTGTGAGCTTAGAGAAAGTTTATCAAGTGATTTATCATCTCTCCTTTAGTTAAATGCAGTTTAGACTCTGATTTTGTATCTGAGCACCTCTCTGGAGTGTTGTTAAACCAAGGGCTCCTGCTTGGACACAGCCTGTCCTTGTGCTGCTGGGGCAGAATTGTCAGATTCGAGAATTTAGCAACTCTTCATTCATTCATTCTTAACCTTGGAGCAGTGAAGAGTTTCTAGGAGAGAAAAATCTAGAAAGAATAGGAGGAAAATCAGTGAGCAAGGAAGTTTTCTAATCCTGGGGAACTAGGATTAAAGTTCTGAGCCTGGCCTGATGCCTCAAAACACCTTTTTTAACTTGCTGTGCAATTTGTCCTTGTGAAATCACGAGGCCGCCCAGGACTCGGTGCTGTCACTCAGCTCCTGGAGAGGCAGGAGAGCATTTCATGGGGAAATTCCAAAAGTTCCTGTCTCCCTTCAGAACTAAATCCTGCCCAAGTCGCAACTTGAGCCCTGGGAAGATCATGGAGTTGTAACTGGTGGGAAAGCTGCAGACTGATGAGCAGAGAGCTGAAATGACTTGCCCAGGGCCACGGTGAGTCAGCAGAGGCAGGCTCAGGGAGCAAGGCTTGGTCCTAAGCTCTGCACTCTTCACTGGGTCATCTCATGCAATGTGACCCTTGAAAACTCCTATTTCTCCCTGTTTCACTCAGTTCTTTTAGTCCTTTTAGGAGCTGGGACAAGTTTTCAATCACTGAGAACAAATTTGGGTGCACCTTAAAAATTCCAGGTCAGAGTCGCATTTGGTGATTTACAGGAAGGGATCACTCTGAAACTTGTTTTTTTTGGCAATTGTTGAAACTGGCAAAACTCATCCAGAAAAAACTTCTGCCTGCAGCTGTGCTGCAGGAGCAAATGTTACATTATTGGCCATCCTCCAGTTTCAAACTGCATTAAAAGTCAGCTGAAAAACTTCATTGTTCTTAAAGAACTGGTGCAGTTGCCAGAGCTGGATTGCAATTAGAGGTCGGAAAGGAAGGGCCCCGTGGGGGTTGATGCCACCATCCAAATACCCTCAGTGTCTGAAGCTTTAGCTGTCTTTTCCTTTTCTTTTTTTTTTCCCCCAGGTTTAGATTAGATTAAATATTAGGAAGAAATTCATCCAGTGCTGGGGAGGCCCTGGCACAGGGTGCCTAGAAAAGCTGTGGCTGCCCCTGGATCCCTGGAAGTGTCCAAGGCCGGGTTGGACAAGGCTTGGAGCAACCTGAGGTAGTGGAAGGGAGTTGAGATTCCGTGGTCTTTTCCCACCCAAACCATTCTATAATTCCTGGCTCTTTTGCTGGGATCCTCAGGGATGATGACTGTCCCTTTTCCCAAGGATAAAAAGTGGGAACAACCCCCTGGCTGTGCTTTGGCACCTGCACCTCGATCACGTTTGCTGCAGAAATGACACATTGGTGGCTTTATTGCCCTGACTAAATTTCTTTCAAAAGCACATTAAATATTCCTGCAGCGCTTGCTCAGTTTGTCAGATGATTTTCCAGTCCCTGGAAGACACAGGGATGTGTTTCCCTGCCCGCTGCAAGTGCCAGCCCGTTCAGTAGTGAAATTCCTCCCTGCGGGCACGAGGCGGTGCTGCTGCCCCTTTCCCTGTAGGAATAACGTGGAGGAGGAAAGCTCTGTGGAAACCCTTTGCTGTGTAATGCTCCTTTTGCTCCCAGGAGTTTGGAAACCAGGCTCAATGTGCTGCATTTTAGTTGTGATATTTTAGTTGTGATCTTTACTTTCCCCACAGACCCTTTTTATTGAGGATTTTTTTGTTAAAAACTGGATTTGCTGGTCCTTCCTTTTCCCGTTGGTGTGGGAGCGTGGATCTCAGCCTGCTGGCCCTCAGCTGTCCCACTGCAGGCTGAGGATTTCAGTTTTAGCTCAGGGATTCATCAGGTGGCACTGCCTATCAAGCAGGGAAGTGCTGGAATTCCAGTGGTCAGAAAAGCTTGGGCAGCAGAACTTTCCAAGGTGGGATCATATAAAAAAAGGTGACTCAACTTGGCCCTTGAGGCATGGGTTGATTTCCCTACCCATCCCACAGGGAGGAAAAAAACATCCCACAGTAGTAACATGTGGAGTTACAGAGCAGAGACTCCTCTTTTCAGGACTATTAAGGCAGTAATTAACTGTTCAACAGGTGAATTCTCTCTCTCTCTGGCAGTGTTTTGTAAATTAACAGGCTCTGTGGCTGCAAAGAGAACGTTTGTACCCCCAAAATAACCTGGCACAGCACGGGAACGTGATCTCTGTGCTGTTAAATAGTGAGGTTAATCCTTCACGTGGCTTTAACCTGCTCACAAGGCTCCAAAGTACTCCTGAGTGACTCTGGGAGTGAGCCAGCCCCAGAGACCATTCCCAGAGGACAGCTTAGATGCAGTCCCTCTTCTGGAAGCCTGGAAAATGAGATAATGGGGATGTGGCAATTTGTTCTAGCTGGCCTCAGGGACAGAAAAGCTTTGTCACCATTCGGTTTCCTTACACAGATGTATCAGCTTATGTCCAAATAAAGGTATTTTGTGTAGGGTTAGAAATGAAAATCCTGTGGTGGGGATCCTCCCCTTTTTATTTCTGCTCAATCAGTATTTTATTTCCTGCTATTTCTTACATTTTTCTCAGACTCTGGTGCTGGAGGTACTCTAGGAAAAACAGCACTGTTGTTATTTTCTTACCACAGAGATGGATTTGCCTTTCACCTGGAGTACCTGTATTTCCCTTTTCAGATCACATTGGATTGGAAATGGGAAAGAAAAGGGTTGGGGTAAAAAAAAAATCAAGCATTAACATATTTCAGACAAGACTTAGAATGCTTCGTTCAGTAATATTTTATGATATGTTGTTGACTGGATTTTGAGAGAGAAAGTTAATTACACTGATGTTTGAATTTGGTGCTTAAGTGCCTCTGACAGAGCTGGACCCTGTTTGCTTGGGTTTTAGAGTCCTCAGTGAAAAAGCAGAAAAAAACATTCAGCCTTGAAGAAAAATCCAAATCTTCCAAGAAACGTGTCCATTATATGAAATTTGCCAAAGGTAAGAGGAGGTTTTTTTTGTTTCATAAGCCCTGGCCAAGATTAGAACAAACCCTGCTGAAGGTGATCCGTTCCCTGGTGGAGTCTAAATTTGACAAGTAAAACCTGGGTTTAGAACCCCCTGCAGCTACTTGCTTAAAGCTCTAATGTGCTGCTCCTCTTTATTTTGGAAAATTCTGGATGTCCTTAGGCTGCTGATGTTGGGAATAAAACAACTCCTTAGTAAAGGAGCTGAATAAAGGAGCAGGGAATATTCCAAGCAGTGGAGGCATGGGATGGGAGCAGGAGGCAAAGGTGAGGTGGGAGTGACTTGGGCATGTGCGTGGCACTAACCCTGCAATCCCCAGTAACCCCTGCCCAGGGATCATGTGGATGAGATCAGGGATCAGATTAAACCTGCATGAAGGAAGAGGAAAGCCCTCTTACATCGACCAGGTGCTTGATGGGGTAAATTAGGGCAGCCAGAAAAACTACCAAGGACCTGTGGAGTTGAATAATTTCTTTCTTTCTTAGAGTGATGACCTTGTTTCAGGTTCCAGGTTCTGGGCCCTGACATTGTTCAGTCCTTTCCCTTTTGCTCTGTTCCCCTTTCACACGGTGCATGTGCCCGTTTCAGGGCATGGGCAGGATCAGTTTCCACTAATGGCTGATTTATTAAACTGGAAGCTCTGTGTATTGTTTTCTGACAGCAAATGCCTCTGCTAAAACAGAGCTAACTGATATCTGAATTGAGGCCAGATTTTCATATCAGGGTTTGGGATTTTTGGTGAAATAATTCGACCTTGAAGTCCGAGCTGTTAACATGAGCCTGCCACTTTATGACATTAAACAATTAAATTGGTTCAGGGCTCACAAGTGCAGAGGCCGTGGCCTGTTTGAGCAAAGAGGATTTATTTTGATTTGGATTTAACCTTTTACTAAATATAGAGGGGAAAAAAAGTGTCTTTTCAACATGTAAAATACAGCTCGAGCCTTTCATATTCACAATATCCCTGGTTTGTTTGGTCACATTTCCACAAGGCAGCCCCTCATTTGCTTCCGTGGCCTGACACAGGGAAATTGTCTTTTTTCAGGGAAAGGGGAAAAGTTATTTGAGAAAGGCTGGTGTTGTTGGAGTCCAGTCCTGCTTCCTTTCAGACTAAACAAGACGAGCTGACACAAAAGCGGGAGAAGGGAACAGCGACGGCACCAAACGCGGCTTCCGCTCCCGGGGCTGGTTTGGAGCCTCGCTGCTGCAGGAACAGCCACCCCTGGATCTGGGAAATACACCCCAAGCTCAGATGAAAACACTGATTTCAGTTGCTTTTCGAGTGTCTGCTCCCCTGGGATGCTGCAGGAGGTTGGGGCTGTCAGCTGAGTTGGTTTTCTGTCAGAGGAAAAACGGGGGAGACACCCAGGGGGAGGCACCCAGGGGGAGGCACGGAAAGGAAGCGTAGCCTGAAAACGGGAGCAGGAGGATTTTGGGTGTCACGTTCCAAGCCTTGGCCAAGAGAAAGCTGAAAACAACCCCAGTTTTTTCCAGCTTGCTTGGACAAGGTCATTTAGAGGCGGTGCAGTGAGGCAGCAGGAAGCTGGGGAACACTTGCTCCTCTAGGCTGATGTGTCTCTTTACCCTCTGGGGCAGTTGAGGATCCCAGGAAAAAGAAGAAGTCAGGTTTGGGGAGATTTTTTATTTTTTTTTTTTTTTTTTTTTTTTTT
>VZDJ01006028.1:20599844-20713400 GCA_008694505.1 Cyanoderma ruficeps
TTTTTTTTTTTTTTTTTTTTTTTAATAAGCCTGGTATTTGTCAGTTACCAAATGGCAAAGGAATGCTGTGTGTAGCAACTGCGGTGGATCTGGTCCAAAGGCAGGGAGCGTGGCCCGTTCCTTTTTCCGGCGTTGTCGTAGGGAAATGGGCGTCGTCTCCGAGAGACGCCCAGCGGGCAGAGCCCTCGCTCCTCAGCCCCGCCGGGCCCGGGGCTTCTCATCTGAGCGCTCGCTCCTGGAAAACACAGCTTTGTCACTCCTGGCAACTGGCTGTGCAAAAACACTGATAACAATAAAGGGCTCCCTGCCCAGCCCGGGCTTGCTCTTGCTTTCTGGGAATCTTCCAGGGTAGAGGAGATGCTGCCCCTCTGCTTTAACCCACAGCGGGCTTTGGTAGGGCCCTTCTGCTCCCAGATACTGCACCTCCACGGACCTAAAACCATTCTGCACCTCCACAGACCTAAAGCCCTGCAGGGCTGTGGCAGACCCTCTTCCAATCACAGAATATCGAGTCTTGAAGCTCTTTTCTTTCCCATATCAGCAGAACAAAATGCCCTTCACCTTCACGGAGCGGCTGAAGGGATGGGAAGTGCTCACACTCTCAGAGGAAGCTTGGGAAGTAGGAAAAGTTATCTCAAGTTCATGTCAGGCAACAAGAGATTAAGATTTTGCCATGACATCTGTAAAGCGCTTTTCGTACTTAATTTTCCAAGAAGTTTTTGTGGTTAAAAGTTTTGGACTGAAAGCTGCGAAACTCTTTTGTCCTAATTAGTAACCGATTTTTCTGCAGCCGGGATTGTCAGGCTGGTGGGAGAATTCTCTGTTTTCCTGGGTTTGGAGTCCTTGAAAGAAAAGATGAGATTGCACCCAAGGGGGAGTTGTGGGGTTTGACACCACTTACGGGCTCTGACACAAAATCACCTTCAGGGTGTCATGCAGGAGGCACCCGCTTGGCTTCTTGTTTTGTCCTTTAGGATATCTCGTTGCTGCAGAGATTTGCTGATCCTGATGGAGTCAAGGCAATATTCTCCAACTGTTTCAGAGTTAAGCTAAAATGCCTAAAGGAGAGGGAGATTAATCCCAGCTGAGAGGTTAAATATGGTGATGTAACAACTGAGAAGCAGGGGAAGAGAAAAGCCGCAGTGAAGGGCCATTTAACCTGCTTAAGGTGTGAGCTGTGCATTTGAGGGTCACCTCCCTCCATTGGATATGAACATTTGAGACTCCAGATGTAAAGCTTCCACTAAGTATTAAATATTTGTTTTGAGCTTTAGGTACAAAGCTCTTGGTTCATAATCATATATTGCAAATATATAAGAGCTTTATATTCTTTTCCTTTCTATACAGATACTTAGCAAGGCAATATGCTTTTGACAGTCTCAGTCTTACATTTTTCATAGAACGGAATTACAGAATGGTGGGAAAGGACCTTAAAAATCATCTTGTTCCAACCCCCTTCCATGGCCAGGGACTCACATTTTTGGTGCTGCTGAAAGGATTCAGTCCCAGAACATGGCTAGGACCTCAAGGAACATTGGAAGGGACCACATGTACAGAAATTATTCTGTAGATTAATGCCACTTCCTAACTTATTCTTAAATAAATGATCTTTCTGTCACTTCTGATTGCTTTCCTTTCCCAAGTTCTACAAATAAAAAATACCTTTCTGTAGGAGATACAAGCAGAAATCCTTCTTAAGGCAGGAGCTTTATGTGTCCAGGAATTTATAGGCATCTTTTCCCCAGTGTGCAGCTCTGAATCGGTGCCTGGCTCTTATTTAGGAGGGCATATTATTCACTTTTCTCCAATATTTGGGAAAGCAGGACATGCTGCTCATTTGAAAATCATACCAGCTCCTTTATCACTGCCAGTCACAGTCAGCAGCGCTGCATTCCCAGCTTGACACGAAGGAGGAGGTTTGCCCTGAATAAATAGAGGAGATAAATGGTCTTTCTGTTCCTCAGAGGAATTTGGGCCACTTCTCAAAGTTGGTGCCAGGAGTACAGTAGCAGAGTGGCATGGTTAAAGTTAATTGCCCTCAGATTTTAGTTAAAAGTCTAACTAGCTTGTCAGCTTTGAATTTATATTTTCACAGTTCACTAGGGAGTGATAATAGGGAGGCTTTGATGTAGCTGCCTGTTTTTTGCTTTGTACGAAATGCTCCCAAGTTTAGTAAATAAACTTTTATTGAGATGAGGGGGCAGGATTGTCAGCTTAGAACCAGCCAGGAGAATCATGGATATCCCCTCACCGAGGGGCAGAGGGGCAGCAGGACATTGGAGCTGCGTGGCTGGAATGATAAAGGAGATTTTCGTTGAGTACCGTGCTGAGCTCTCTAAGAAACAGCTCATCAGAGGTTTGTTAATTAGGTGTCACCGGAGAGTTGCTGAAACGGTGAAGCTGCGATGCACAAAGCACTACCTAATTAACTCTTTAACAGCCCTGGAATGCACTTGCTGGTTCCCTCCACCAGGGAAACTGAGGAATGCTGGATTAATCCCCTGGGGCTGCCCAGGACTGTCCTGAACGGCATTTGAGATAACAGAGATGTGAGACTGATTCAGAGCTTGTAACAGGAGACTGTGGCTTCTAAACCAAGAAAAACCTCGCTAAATTAATTGGTGATAAAGATGGTCGTTCTGGCTTTAACTGGAACCAAAGTATCTTTTTCCTTTTTTTTGGTTTTGGGTGTTTTTTTTTTAAATTTATGATGACCCTTGCTCTATACTGTACCTCTGCCCTATAGCCAGCTGGGGGGGACCCAAGCTGTTCAGTCATCTTTCAAGTACAGAAGCAAAAAGGCACATTCAAAAGCATTTAAAGGCTTTGCTACATCTTATTCTAATATTATTGTCTTATTCAAGATTACCTAATAATGTCACTCAGAGAGTGGTGAAGCCCTGGCACAGGTTACCCTGAGCAGCTGTGGCTACCCCATCCCTGGAAGTGTCCAAGGTTGGATAGGGATTGGAACAACCTGGGATAGTGGTAGATGTCCCTGCCCATGGTATGGGGCTGGAACTGGATAATTTTTGAAGTGTCTTCCAACCCAAACCATTCTGGGATTCTGTTATTGGTTCACTTTCTAGTCACAACATTATTAGGATTGATACCTTCCAGGCACCTGTTCTCTGCTTGAAGGGCAGATCAACTCCAAGGAATTGGAGTGCTCCCCCTAATTCTTGCTGAAATTATTCTTGAATATTTTTTTAATAACTTTCTAATTTTAATACATTTTTAATCCTTTCTCATTAAAAGAGAAGGAATACCTTACTCTCCTGTTTCACCTGGTGATGTGTGAATGAACCACTGAGCTCTTTGAAGGTGCCAGCGGTTTTCTTGGCTCTGCAGCCAGGGTGGATGAATTCCATTGCCAGGACCTTACTGCCATACAGACCTTGTCTCAGTGAGCTGCTGTTTTTTGGGTCAGTTCCTGAGCTGCTCTTTCCACTGCGGGTGGTTCTGCAGAGCGAGCTGGCTGCATTCGGACACGGAGATAAACTTGTGCCTTTGTGCCTGAGCTTACACAAGCACCTGCTGGCCACCAGGAATGTGGTCTGATCTTGTTCTGGCTGACCCCAGTGAAAATGGGAACTTGCATTGCCAAAACCATTGGAGCATCCAGTGGCTCCAAGGAGTCCAACAGGCTGCAGACAGGTTTGAACGGTGTGAGTGGGAAGGGACTTTGTGTTTTGCAAGCCCTGCAATATTGATTTCAGCACTGCCTGGCTGGGGCAGCGGTGATGTCAGCTCCTGGAGGAATAGCTGTTGCTCTGTCTGAAGGAAAACTTGGGGTTTATCCACTCTGAAACCGTAAAAGTCTTACTTCCTTCAGAAAGTCCTTAAAGTATTTGATTGAAAGAGTCCATTTGTAAGGCAAACAATGAAACAGTTACATGTAAAAAGCCATTTTTGCTTTAACATAAAGTCATGGAATCACAGGAAGGTTTGGGTTGGAAGGGACCTTAAGTTCATCCAGTTCCAGCCCCTGCCATGGGCAGGGGCACCTTCCACTGTCCCAGGTTGCTCCAAGCCCTGTCCAGCCTGGCCTTGGATGTAAATTTCCTCCAATTAATTTTTAGTCAAGTGTATGTTTGAGTTTTGGTTGAACTCAAATTTCTGAATTGTTTCACAGTTTCTGCCTGGTGTCATAAGCACTGTATTTGAAAATTATTTGTTTGAGGGAAAGGATATTTCTCTCGGTTTTTTACGGCAATTTTTCGAAAGACATGTCTCTCTGAAAAGTTTATGCCTTTGGGCTGTCTTGAAAATACTTGAATAAATACAATCCTGGAGTCCTGGAATGATTTGTATTGCAGGGACCTTAAAGCTTCTCTGGTTCCACCCCTCTGCCGTGGGCAGGGGCACCTTCTGCTGTCCCAGGTTGCTCAGGGCCTCATCAAGCTGGGCCTTGGACACCAATTAATAAAATCCTTCAAAATTTGGGGGGATTTTCCTTTCATAAGACACATGAGGCTATCATACAAGGAATGTTTAAGCCTCTCTGAGGATTTCAGTGCTTGTGCTTCCATCAGGCTGGAATTGCACATTCTCCCAGAGAGATTTTGGGCTGCCCGTGCTGGAGTTGGTTGAGTGGGTCAGGCCGTGTCTCCTCAAGGCCTTTATATGATGCCCTTCTTGTACAGTCAGGAGTTTAAGGTTTATTTAATCCTTTTTCTGCTCTCTATAATATCACTTCTCCACATATTATACTGAACCTCATTCAAATACCAATTTGTTAAAAAAAAAAAGAAAAAGCAGCAAACAACAACAACAAAAAAAAGAAACCTAGAAATGCTGATTCTGAGCTTGATCGTGTAACTCGACTCACTCCAACCCTACAATGAGATTATTTACACAATCATAATTGTTAATTACATAATTATGTACTGTTCATTTCTCTGGAAATGGCACTCACATCATAAATAGCTATTGACTTTTTTGGGGTTTTTTTTCATTTAGGGTGTGCCCTTGGTCTTTATTTACTACATGCAGTTCAAATGCTGTTTAGAAGACAGGATTGGGAATATTCTTGCTGGGAATTTAGGAATATTCTCTCTATGTTTTTTACTGCAGTTGTATCTTCATCCTTTCTGGTCTGGGGGTGGTATCAAGTACTTGTAGGGGACAGTTTGTTACATGCTGAAGAGCAAAGCAAAATTTGGAATTTGGATGCAGCTGCCCCACAAGGCAATAGAGATATTTACTGATTTTAGGTTTGCAGGTTGAAATGGCTGAGACCTCAGCTCTTTCTGTTTTCATATTGCTTCAAATGGCTGAGTTTGAGCCCAGATTTACATATCTGGAGCTGAAAGATTTTGTGTTTTCGCTACCAATCTCTGATGAGATAGCTGAGGTACTGAAGAAGAGACGGTTTCTGATGTCAGCCCTGCTCATTTGTCATACATGGGAATGCTTTTCTCATCCTTCCACATATTCCTGGATTAAAAGAATAAGCATTATTTCAGGTGATACTATTCATGACAGCACAGTGGGAAGTTATTGTTTTATTAGAGAGGCAAATTATACGTCAGGGAAATACGCTGGTCATATCACCTTCCATTTGGAAGGCTATTCCATCTCTGATGTGTCTGCAAACAAAACAGACAAATTTGGAATTTTTTCCCCCTATTGGATTCCATTTTTTTAATGTATTGACACTTCTGCCTGTTTTGGGAAGGGTTACAGTTTCTTAGATAAGTACAGTCAGCTCGCTCACAAGAGAAGGGATATAAATACCTGGCTGGGATTTCAGCCTCTGGAGTTGCTCTATTAATTCGTGCCATCCATCTGGGATGCTGCTGATGGATGTCACCTTGTGAACAATGCAGGTGGGAAAATGGAGCATGAAGCTTTCCAGACTGCATTTCCTGTAAAAATACCAGCTGATATTTTCAGAGGCCTTTGGCTAGTATAAGTGATGTCCTTGTGTATCATGCACACAAACCCGGGGCTTGTCTGTGTGCCTGGAAATGCTTGTGAGCACAAATTCCCAGCTTGTGCCTTGCTGGCATGGTTTATTAATCAGATCCAAAGGATGGCACTCATTGGGAATTCCCTGTGAACACTTCTGAGTGCTCCATGCACAGATTTTGATTGCTTACCCTTCCGTCAGGCTGGAATTGCATGTGTGCGATTCCTGGTGCATTCCACGTGGTGGTGTGGCCTGAAGGCTTCTGGAGTCTGCAAAGTTCCTCGTTTGGGATGGATAAATCTGCACAGAGAGGGATTCTGCCCCTCTCAGGTGAGACCCCACCTGCAGAGCTGCCTCCAACCCTGGGGCCCAGCACAGGAAGGACCTGGAGCTGCTGGAACAAGTCCAGAGGAGGCACCAGGATGTTCAGAGGGATGGAGCAGCTCTGCTGTGGGAAAGGCTGAGGGAACTGGGCTTGTTCAGGAGAAGAGAAGGCTTCAGGGTCACCTAATTGCCCCTTCCAGTACCTGAAGGGAGGCTGCAGGGAAGATGGAGAGAGACTTTGGACAGTGATGTAGAGGGACAGGACAGAGGGGATGGCTTCCCACTGCCAGAGGGTAGGATTAGATGGGATATTGGGAAGGAATCTTTCCCTGTGAGGGTGGTGAGGCCCTGACACAGGTTGCCCAGAGAAGCTGTGGCTGCCCCATCCCTGAAAATGTTCCAGGCCAGGTTTGATGGGGCTTGGAGCAACCTGGGAATACTGAAGGTGTCCCTGCCCGTGGCAGAGGGGAACTGAATGGTTTTCAAGGTTCCTTCCAACCCAGTCCATTCTGGGATTCTGTCATTGGGAAAGCAGCACTTTCCTTGATGCACTTGTGTTACAGAGAGAAAAGCATCTCTGTGTGTTTGCTCAGTGATCTCTTCACACTCCAGTTTCCATGGTTGCAACCCAAACCTTTTTCCAATTTCCCACCCTCCCCACAATTCGAGCGACCTCATCGTTTCTGATGTTTTCATTCTGTGTGAAACATGTCACAGTGGCAATGTAGCAATCATACAGAGTTTAGACCTCACTGAAATACCTCAAAATATCCATTTCTGTGGCTGCACAAACTATTCACTTGTTATTAATGTGGAGTATTGTAAGAGTAGCAGCAGGAGGAGTATCTGTGGGTCAGGTGAAAGTTTCTTGTGCCAGGGGGTAAAAGCATCAATGATTTGTCATTATTATGAGATTCTCCTCTACTGTGTCACACTCCTGTGCCGCTCCTTGTCCTTTTCTACAACTTTCCAGCCTGAGCTCTGCATTTGGGGTGGCTCAGGGCAGAAAAAGGACAGCTTTGTGTTTCTTGGAGAGCCGTTAAATTTACTCCTGGAGAGGCAGGAGCTGTCCAGGTTTTCTCCCCTTCAAGATACATGTTATCACACATGAACTTATCTTGATTAATTCTGCACCAGATACGGGAGCAGCTCCCTGGAGTTCTTGGGAAAATGAGAGGGACCTGCTATCTCCCCATCATCCTCCCTCGGCGTCAGAGTGTCTGTCTCTGGCATGACTGGGAGCCAAGGGAAATTGCTTGACATCACTTCAATTTCTGAATCTCTCTGCAGCGGGAGTTTTGGCACTGGGAAGGTGAATTCCAAAGCCAGTTTTATCCATTGGATGGTACAGATCGTGTTGACACACTTCCTTTTGCCCCTTGTACTAAATCTTCCAGGAAGACTTCCCCAGGTGGAGTCTCAGCAGCTTGAAAAGTTGAGGATTTTCTTTTTTTTAAATTCTTTTTCCTTCTCTGTTTTATTTTTGCCGGAGGTGGGCAGATGCCACCCTCCTCCCATCTAACCCCAGACTATTTCTGAGCATTAAATTGTGATTCTGGTCACTGTAAGATCCAGATGTTTTTCCCAGTCTGAGGTAAATCCTCTTCTGCATAATACAAACAAATTAATCAACTTTGGATAGAAATTCACATTTCCAAGCCGTGGTTTCAGTATCATGTTCAGGTAATAGGTCTGCATGTCTTCAAGACAGAATTTATTAAAATATGCCACTTTTGGCTCATTTCAGTTGATGGAAACCTCATTTAAAAAAAAAAANTTTTTTTGGCTTTTTTTTTTTTTTTTTGGCTTTTCATTTTTGTTGTTCTTTGACAAGATTATCTCAGCGGTGTCAGAAAGGACCTGCCTTACCCAAAACAGCAGCAGTTAACGAAATCCAGCCTCTGATCCGGGTTTTCCTCCCGAGACTCGGCTGAGTTTATTTTGCCATTCTTGAGAGGTGGCTGCTTTTCCAGTCAGCTCTGCCTTTGATATCCCAGCTAAGCAAAGCTGCTAAATTTGTCCTGGCTGTGTTTTCTTTTTGAGCATTTTCTGGACAAGTGTTTCAACTCTTCCTTTCCTGTCCTGTCTGATATCCAGGGATAAACACACCCCGACACACACACACTCACACATGCTGGTTTATCCAGAATCCTGAGCTCAATGCTGCTTTCATGTGATTATTGTCTTAAAATACTTCTTGCGTTCCAGTTTGAAGGAATATTTGACGGTTTTGATGCCATCACCGTAATTCCTGTCTTGTCCAAGGAGCATTGCATCATTATTTCCTTATTTTTGTATTACTGCAGGAGGTTTGAGTGAGGAAATTTTTCTTTATTGTGGTAGAACTTAAAGAGAAATGGGAGAATGAAGTTGGAGAAATGCTGAGCTCTCGTGATTTGCCTTCTGAACTCTTTACTTAATAGCAGTAGGAGTAACATCATAAATTTTGGTATTCCACGTACACAGAGAAGTGTTTTTTTCATTTAATGAGGACACTGTGTCAGGTTTAAGGATAAAAATATATCAGCAGCACAACTATTTTGAAAGCAGAATTTTAGGGGCTGCTTTTAAGGAGGAGGAGGAACAGGAACTTCTAACAGGAAAGGCTTTTCCTAATAAACCAATACATGGATTATGGTTTCATTGATCTGCGTCCATTTTGGGTCTCTAGATGTTCTTCTGTACAGACACATAATAAGACCTTCCAATTACCTGGAAAGTTAATAATATATTTTAGGATCTGTGTGCTTTTAAAAATGAAACTGGACTGTTGTTTTAAACTTCACCCCAAACACCATGTCCTGGAAGAAATTGGTAGCAGAAGTAAGTCCAGAATTTGGGAATCTTGAAGTGCTCAAGGACTTTCTCTGCCCTGTCACGTCCATAAAGTTCTCCCCCCATTTTTTGGCATCCCGTGACATCTGTGATGTGGATTTAACAGCTGCTGCAATTACATGAGGGGTATGTTCTAAAATTGTTTCAATTTATAAATTGACAATGCAGCCATGACTTTAATAACGGTATTGAGGGCTGGGGAAGAGCATAGGAGCAGTTCTGGAGGTTTCTAAAACAGTTATTTGGGAATTGTATGTGGGTATTTGCTAGATGATTTTTGGTTTTTTCTACATTGGTTGATCATTGGTGGGGCTTTGTGGAGAGCTGGACACTTGGTTTCCATCTAAAACGTTTATTTATCACCTCTGTGTTCAATTCTTACTTGAAGGTGCCTCCTAAAATGACATTGAGTCCATCTCAGTTATGGCTGACAATGTTTTAACAAGAAGCAACTCCATTTTTATGGAGGGTGGAGACTGAAGCACCCATAAATTAAATCCTATGTGGGCAGGAGATGGGAAGATGGGAGATAACCCAAAATCCTCGGAGGCTCTGTCTAGCCTGTCCTCTGCACACTAAGAAAATGAGGTCCCAGGACTGAAGGAACATAAAGAGAAGGAGGGAGCAGCAGAAAGAGAGGGAAAAGAAAAGAAACCGAGAAGTAAAAATATGAATTTATAGAATGGGGCTCGGAGCAAAGAAACAATGAAATAAAAATATTAATTTATAGAATGGGGCTTGGAGCAACCTGGTCTAGTGGAAGGCGTCCCTGCACATGGCAGGGGGTTGAACAGGTTGGTCTTTAAGGTCTCTTCCAACCCAAAGCATTCTGTAATTCCACGATCATTTCCATATGCAGGGAATGTCTTTTTGCCAGCTGATTGGTTTTATTTGCAAGGGGAAAAATTCTCATGTAGTAAAGATTATTTAAGTAGTGAGATATCTTTCAAACCCTCAGTCACCCTGGGTGTGTCAGAGTAGATCAGTTTACACTGAGAATACAGAAGATTTTTGGTAGTTTTCAGTACTCCTAAAAATCCTAGCACTTTTTTTTTCCCCAAAAACTTCAACCTTTTGAATTACAATTATGAGAAATACTCTTTTTTTTTTTTTCCTTTTGCTTAAGTTTAATTTTTACTGCCAGCCTCGGTGGTGTCTGCTCTGGAGAGTAGCAGGAAAAGCTGATAAGGGCATAGGACAGAAATCTTTGTGCTTATCTCCCTGCAACACATGGAGCTGAGAGTGCATCCTTTTCCTGTCCTAGGACAGGAGACGTAAACTGACCATCTCCTGACAGCAGGGACTTCAAACAGAGCCTCCAGCGTCCAGAGGGTAGGAATCTTCTCTCAACTTCAGAGGCCAGCTAGGTGAAAGTGGGTCACTGGCTGTTTAGAAAGCTGGGTTTGTGCCAGAAAGAATAAAAAAAATTAAAAAAAAATTTTAAAAAAAAATTCTCCACCACATTTCTGATAACTGTTGACATCTCTGTAGATATTGTGGTGTTTTGTGGTGGCTTTTTTTTTTCCCAAAGGGTATAAATTCAGCCTGACTCCTAATTTTTTTTGTTTAGACTTTTCACCAGAAGGTGAATTAAGTTTAAAACTAAGGAAAGAAAAAAAGTGTGTTTCAGGCAAGTTTTATAAAATCAGAATTTTGCTGTCAGATTTAGAACAAAGGCCAGACAAAAATTGTCCTCACAGAAGGGGTTATTTGGACAGTGTTGTTACAGATGAATTTTAGAGGTTTTCTTTTATGTATTGTCTTTATGTGACCTAAAAGTGAAGGGTCTAAGGCAGAGGGAATGGGAATTGGAGCAAAGAGAACCTTCCACCAGGAGTGCCTGAGCCTCAGTGTGCTTGGAGCTGTGCCAAGGCCTGGGTGTGATTCCAGTTTGGGAACCAATTCTTGGAAAACGGCAAACGCAGTTAGGAATTGGTTAGAGCAGCTCATGTTAAGTGTAGTAAGTATTTACACTTAATAACAGTTAGGCTTCATTCCTAATTCTCACCATTAAGAGAGGCACAGAAAGTCCCAGCTCATGTGGCTCCATGTGGCCAAAGCCCGGGGAGAGAAATGCAGGAAGAAAACCGGGAGTCCCCACATCAAATATTGATGCTGAACACTTTGGCACAAACTGCTTCAGTGTTCCCTGGGCCTTGGTGTCCCTGGTGTAGGACAGCCCAAGAACTCCATGGTGATGCCAAGTTCAACGCAGAAGATCACAGTGGGAAAGAAGTTTTGGAAGTGTTTTTTTTCTTCTAATTAAGTTGCCTGCCCGGCAGCCTGACCCTTTCCAGAGTGGCTTTGCTCTGGAGTCTCCCTTCAGGGAAGTGCAGCCCCAGATCTTCGTTTTCCCAGAAATCTTGGGACTCTGCAGGTTTCCCAGCTCTGACAGCAGCTCCCATCAGCTGAAGGTGCAGCCTCATTCTCTGAACATTTATTTATTGCTCTGACATTGGCAGGCCTTGCTGAGGCAAGTCTCATCTGCTTCGTATGTTCACTTGGAGACCTCACCAAGGCTGAAGAAACAGCGATGATCTCATCCTTTCCCTTTGTTTCAGGATGCACAGCAGTTCCTCCAGAATGATTGATTTGTTTTATTTTTTTTTTAACAGTCACTTCAAGTAAATGTGAGGGTTGGAGGAATTAGGAGCATTAAATCTCGGAAGGTTTTCAGCTCTAGGCTGGGAATTGAGGTTTACTACAGCCCTTAATCTCAGCTCATGGTCACATAACTTTGATAAAGGCTGGCTTTGAGAGGAAAACCAGCAAACTTTTATCTCTTCCCTCCTTCCCATCTGATATTCCTGTCCCAGGAAACCTCAAATAACTTCCCAAATGCAGCTCAGGCAGTGCAGAGCAGCTTTAGGACCCTTCAGCAGGGAGATGAATGAGATCCCTGGAATCGTGTGATTAATCCCATTACAATCCCAACTTCCTAGTTCTCTTCCAGTCCCTGTGAATCAGATGTAAATTATACCCAGTGGGGTTGGCTAATCTGTCATCAATAACAGGCTCTCAGCTGCCTCTGCAGGCCTTGTGGTGTTTCCAAAATCATCCTCAAACCTTCACATTGTTGTTCTTGCACGACTTTCAGCTCTCCAGGATTCACATTATTGTCAGCCCAGCTTTAAAGACAGAGCATAGCTTCTGGGGAATGTTGTAAAAGCTTTTCCTAACGTGGTGTCAATCTGAGACCGGTTTAAATTTTCTGAGAGGAAGGGTTTTCTGCAGCCTTCAAACCAGTGATGGACTAAAGGCCTAAATTTTGGAGTCAAAATCCAAATATAGGGATGCTGAGTTTTCTGAGAAGCAGAGGAGCTGGAGCTGGGAGTTCAGTTCCCAGTTTACACCCACATCCCCTTTTCTCCAAGGCAGGAAAACTGGGAACTGCTCTGAGCACAGGGTGTGAAGATCCCAGTCTGGGAGGGAACATTCTTGTACACAGCTCACCCTTCCCCTGGACTTGGCAAAATGAGCTCAGCTTCCTCCCTCTGAATCACTTTTACCTTCTGCACTCGCACAGAGTTGCCTGGTTGGGTGGTGAACTGGGGTAGAAGATGCAGAGGCAGAAATTTCGATGGTAATTGAAATTATGGATGATTTAGGTTGGAAGGAACCTTAAAGATGATCTAATTCCACCCCCCTGCCACGGGCAGGGACACCTTCCACTATCCCAGGTTGCTCCAAGCCCCATCCAGTAACTTTTGTGTAAGAAATACACCATTTGCTGTCGAGCCTGAAGAAAAATTCAAGTAGCTGTTGGTTCTGCAGAAATTCCCTGTCGTCTCAGAAGGACCCTGGCCTGCAGCTGGAGTTTATCCCTGACCTTCCACATCACTTGGCCACTGCCTGAAAGGCCACATTACCCAGTAATTCCTGTTGGTTATTGCAGAGGCTGACACTCATCTCTGGAGCTGCCCAGCAGCTTGGTAGGAGCCCTTGTTAACGTGAGTCCCATCAGCTTTTCCGTGCCCCGGGACATTTGGGAAGCGAATCCCACCACCTGCCAGGGATTTCAGGGCTGTCAGTAAATTCCTTAGTTCCTTGAGAAGTGTTGCCATGGAAGGTGGCCTTTTATTCCTGTTTGTGCTGGCTTGTCTGCGTGAGTGTCAATAGCAGCATCAGACTGGGCAAAATGAAACCTGTCAGTAGCTGCCTCCCAATGTTAACATTGGCAGCAGCTCCTCGGAACTGTTGCAGGGAAGTAGCTCCGGTGGCCAAATTCTTTCAAAATTCAGATATTACCTGTTTGTTTGAATGGTTAACTCCTTCGGGAGAGCTCTCAATCCATTTCCAAGCTGCTGTCCAGGTTTCTTTACACAGGAGGTAATTTAGGAGAGGACCTAAGAGCTCGTCAAACCGTTTCTCCCAGAGGGATCAGCTCTGCTCATGTGAGTCTTGACTGATGTATTCAAAAATCCCCCTGTAGCTGGTGCTCTTTTACATCAACCCCACAGGCTCTGCACAGGCTGTTGTGTGCCTGGCTAAACATGGAAAGGCTTCTCCAGCTCTTAAAAAAAATGCATCTCTGTTGCTTCTGTTTACAATCATTATTTCTTTACCACAGGGAGTAGAGCACGGAGGTGAGACCATCGTTCTCTCCCAATCTTTGACATTCACATTGCTCCAGGAATCATAATCCCCAAATCATGCATTCCTGCCTGTGTCCCTGGTTAAGGCTTTAATAGCTAGTGGCACTCCAGGCAGAGATGCAGAGGCTGGCACATTTTCAGGTTTTCTCAATCATCAAGGCTAAATTACCATTCTTCTCCTTACAGCGAGTACAACCTGACCAGCCCTCAGTGTGAATCATGGCAGGCTCAGACTCTGTAGTTTGGCATCTTAGCCATTGCTGTGACCCTGAACCAGCAGATTGTTGTTGTGCCTGACTTTTCCTCTGAGCATATTTTAGGGAGTTAAACCGGAAAAGACATTTAATATTGTTTAGAAAGTGTGTGTGGGGAGGGGAGAGAAGATGGGTAGGGCAGGTTGAAAGATGAGGGTGCTGGAGCACCAGGAGTGGCTGAGGGAGTTGGGAAAGGGGCTCAGCCTGGAGAAAAGGAGGCTCAGGGAGGACCTTCTGGCTCTGCACAACTCCCTGAAAGCAGATTGTAGCCAGGTGGGGATCAGGCTCTTCTCCCAGGGAGCAAGAACCAGAATCAGAGGAAATGGATCCTCCATTCCAGTAAATTCCCTCCTAAACTCTGCGTGGAAGTGAATGAGGAACCCCCCTTTGAGACTGGAGACAGGAACACTTCCCATTCCAGCCGTATGGACTAGACTGAACCAGGTCTGGCTCCTTGCACCCTTCCAGCCGTTTCTTAATTCCCAAATGTGGCTTTTCAGAGGATGTCAAACAGGTGCCTTCGCTTCCACCTTGGGAAAACTGTGATGCCTGACTGTGCTGGGTGGGTTTTGCAACAATTACCCTGCTATTAATTGAAACCCCGCTTGAATACACACACACACAAAACTTGTAACAAGAATTCCCAGATCAGCGTCCCATGGTGAACTCCCTCTGAGCCCAAGCAGAGAGATAAATCCAAATTTGTGCTTTTTAACTCCTACAGATGTGCAGCGAACGAGGGGAAGACTATTAGGGAATGAAGAATGTGGTCTCTCTCCAGAGAGTTGAATCTGTCCTGGTGACTCAGGCTTAGCAGGAGATACAAATGGTTGTGTGTTCGCTGCTTTGTTTTAATGTTGATTTGTTTGTAGTCTGCCGGAGGTACTAATTGGTGTTTTACAAGTAAAAATACAAAGGTGTCTGCCCTGAAGAACTCACTAACAAAAGGCACTGCAGCACCGTGTTAATGACAGTCAAATTTTCTGCCTAATGAACCAATCGCTTTGATAAAATCTCTACCTCCTGGTGAATTCCCTGCTTTGATTTCCCCCTCGACTCCCATCTCCTTTTACACCTCACTTTGTATTCCTTTTTTTCCCCTCTGCTTGAAATTTTGGGGGCGGTTTGAGCTCTAATCGACATTTTTCAGCGGCGGCTCCTGAAAAGAAAGTGAATCACCTCTTTCACGAGGAGCAAACAACGCCGGGCCGATGTTGCAACTGTGGATATTTCAGCTGAGAAAGTGGAAGCCCCTGGCCTGGCGCTGGATTTTAAGAGGGATGGTGGCCTGTCATTAGCTTTTAATCCCTTCAACATGCTGCGGTCGCTAACAGGTTGTAACACGGATGTCGGTGCCTGCATTTGCAGTGCTCGTACCCGGGATAATAATTGAACAATTCCTCCTCTTCAGCGCTGTGTTGGCTTCTTACCACCTATGACTTAGCACAGATTCTTGCTTTTTTTTATTTTTTCCTTGAGGAGGTGTTGATTGCTGCAAAAATAGTCGTGTTAATGGTTCGCCATCGGCACCTTACTCTCACCCCGCTTCCATTTGGATGTTGTTGCCACTTTTCCAGAGGTGATTTCCTCTCTGAAAAAAGGGTCTGTGGCTGCTTCTTGTCTGCTTCAGCACAAAATATTATTCTAAGCGGTCTTTTGTGGTCATTTATACTGTTGTTACTGTTTTCCTGTTTCTCATTGAGCCCTGCTTCCACCTTAAATCAACACCTCCTTTTAGCACAAGTCGTGTTTGCATGAAGGAGGTGAGAAATGTGTGAGAAATCTGATTTGGGGTAGGTGGAATTAATGGTAAATAGTTCTGGCACACTTGATTTTGGGGAGCTTTGGACCAACCAGCATTACAGGGCTTTCTTTTTAACCTCTATCTGTGTGATATACTGCTTTCTAAATTGTCCAGCTACTTTTAGATATCTTTTAGCCATGCAGAACCAGCAATAACAGGCTGGATGAAATACATCCTGACTTTCTAATTTTACACTATTTCATATTTGGTTCTATTTTACCCAAATGCATTTCTTTTTATTTATCAACACTGAATTATTTTGGTTTTATTTCAACTACTTAAAGGACTGCTTCATTTTTAGCCTGGTTTCCAGAGTAGTAAAAGAATAGATGATTTTTTTTAATTGTTATTATTTTTTTTTATACTCACCATCCTTGGAAGTGTTTGGAAGATATGAATGTGGCACTTGAGGATGTGATTTCTGGGTGAACATAGTGGTGGTGCTGGATTTACATTTCCAACCTTAATGATTGCATGATTCTGTGATTTTTTTTTGGTCTGTTCCATCCTCTCTCACTGATTTGAGGCCAAATCCACAGGCAGACAGCAGCCTCACAAATATGAAGTTCCTACTTTTTGTGAAAATAAATGGTTGCATGGAAAGGAAAGACAAGTTGTTTTCCCAGGCAGGTTCAACTGTATCACTTGACACCAGAAAATCCACATGGAGGAAAGGTGTTAAAAACTCTATAATCACAGTTACAGCTTCTATCAGAACCTGGTAGAAGCTTTATCAGGTCCAGGGTCATCCAGCCAAAAAATATCCAAAGCCACAGGAAGTGGAGTTGCTTTGCTTAGAGTTAACACAACCAACTTCTGAATGAAAAATGGAGCTCCCACCTCAGAGCAGCCGTGACCTTCACCTGTGCTGGGAATGACTTCTTGGAGAACTCTGTGGCTCCACCCTCCTGCTTTTCTCAGGGCATTGAGTGTGGGGTAATGCAGGGAATGAAGCTGAGCTGGCATTGCTCAGTCACTGCAGGGATTTGGGATGGGGTGACTTGGTTGGTGGTGGAGGGACCACCCAGCTCTGGGGGCAGCAGGAGGGATCAGCAGAGGGCAACCCCAAGGACAAAACGGGGCAGGGGAGGATTAACTGGAAGGAAAATTAGCAAAATCAGCAAGTGGATTTCAGGTGGATTTTAGAGTGTGACTGGGTGTGAGCAACAGCTCTTGAAGCTTCTGTGTTCCTGCTAACTGTGGGGCCACTCAGGTCTGCTGGATGAGGGGACACTCCCCATCCCTGGAAGTGTCCTAGGTCAGGTTGGACGGGGCTTGAAGCAACCTGGGACAGTGGGAGGTGTCCCTGCCCGTGGTCTTTAAGGTCCCTTCCAACCCAAATCATTCTGTGAGTCTTTATTTCCCTTTTTTTTCTACACCATTTTAATGCTCAGCATCAAGCAAGAATTTCTTTGCTGTTTGGCATCTGTTGTTTTTGTTTTTTTTCTGCTTCAAGACACTTAGGACTTCTTGGTAAGCTCTTCTGAGCCTTCCATTATGGATTTGAGACCCCAGGCAACATCACATTCCTCTCAACAGCAGCTTCCCACAGCTAAGGAACAGGAAGGGGCTGGGGACAGATGCATCCCTGACAGAAGGGTGCAGCCAGATGGGGGCCAGACTCTTCTCCCAGGTGACAAGTGACAGGAACAGAGGAAATGGTCTCAAGCTGTACCAAGGGAGGTTTAGATTGGATATTAGGAAAAATTTCTTCATGGAAAATGTTGTCCGGCCCTGGCACAGCTGCCCAGGGGAGTGGTGGAGTTCCCATCGCTGTAGGGGTTTAAAAGCCGTGTGCATGTGGCACTTGGGGACACGTCTCAGTGGTGGCCTTGGCAGTGCTGGGGGATGGTTGGTCTGGGTGATCTCAAAGGGCTTTTCCAGCCTCAGGGATTCCACAGCTCTGTTTTCCTTTGCTTACCTGCAGACAGCGGAGCATTAGGAGCAAACGAGACATTGGGAACAAATTGGTCTTGCCTTTAATCTGCCATTTCCTCTTGAGTCTTCATTTTGCTGCTTATTCCTGGAGCAGTTTGCTGCTGAGCTGTGATAAGCATCCCATTCCCTCTCCTTTTCCAGAGCTCCTGTGCCAGGAGACGTTCCAGCTTGGACCGAGGGCGCTGCCTGCAGGATCACCTACCTGGCAATTATTTGTATTGTTTTGTACCCACTCAGGGCTTTAACCTGCAAGTCCCTTGGGGCACAGGTTCTGTGTTTTGTGTGGTTCACTGGGCAACCATAGAGCTCTTCATTTTCCTCAGGGCATTACACAAAGTGTTAATAATAAAATTTCCTAGGAAATCTCTCTGGAATCGCAGGCACTGGGATTTTCTTGGGGTTTTTTGTGCATTGCTGCGGAATCTTTCTGCAGTTCCACAAAGCTCATACTTGGTGTAATGAAAGACAAGTGTGCCTTTAAAACTCAGCCAGGTCAAAACCAGGGATGCAGTCATCACCAAAACAATGAAAAAAGAAAGGGAAAGTACCTCTGCTCTGGAGCCAGGCTGGGAGAGCTGGGGGTGCTCACCTGGAGAAGAGAAGGCTCCAGGGAGAGTTCAGAGCCCTTTCCAGGGCCTAAAGGGACTCCAGGAGAGCTGGAGAGGGACTAGGGACAAGGGATGGAGGGACAGGACACAGGGAATGGCTTCCCACTGCCAGAGGGCAGGGACAGATGGGATATTGGGAGGGAATTCTTGGCTGTGAGGGTGGTGAGGTCCTGGCACAGGTTTCCCACAGAAGCTGTGACTGCCCCTGGATCCCTGGAGGTGTCCAAGGCCAGGCTGGACAGGGCTTGGAGCAGCCTGGGATAGTGGAAGCTGTCCCTACCCATGGCAGGGTGTGGAACTGGATGAGCTTTAGGTTCCCCTTCAACCCAAACCATTCTGTGATTCCATAAAAAGCAGAGCAGAAACACAGAGGTCAGCCGTGGAAAGCAGCCCAAAGGCAAAGAAGTCCAAGGATGGGTTTGAAGGTGGAAAATGAGGCTCTTTACTCCCAGGAGAGGGATTCAGTGTAAACCCAAGAGCAGGCTGGACAGATATGGATGTGAAACAAAAATAAATCAAATGTTTTAACCTTTAATGCTTGGGAGATCGGGACTGGATTGCCCGTGAGCAGAAAAGCTGAGATGAGATCCTGACTGTGAGGCTACAAAGTGTCTCAACATTATAGGATCAAACAATCACAGAAGGGTTTGGGTTGGGAGAGTCCTTAAAGATCACTGAGTCCCAGCCATGCTGTGGCTTTTTTATCAGTTTTGAAGGACAAGACCTCTCCTCTTGGACATTTAAAATTTTCTTTGTCACTGAAGCTGGCCTGGGAAACGTGTATCCTGTACATGCTGCTCTGAGCTGTGCTCTCCTCAAATGCCCTGAGGTTAAACCAGGTGAGTTGTTCTGCAGGTTGGCAGAGCCAAAGTTGTGCCAGGGATGGCAGATTTCACCGAGTGACCACGAGGATCCTTTGTCCCAGGTCACAGCAGACGTGCTCTGTCTTGCTCAGGTTGCAGGGCTGGGTGAGACATTGTGGCACTCTCAGGCTCCAGGGATTATCCATAAATTAGTGCCAACTGCTCCATTGCAGCTTTTCCAGCTGCTTTGTGCCTGAAGTGTGCTGTTCACCGTCCTGTTCTCAGTTTGGTGTTTCAGGACAGGATCAGTGGTGGATGGATCTTAAATCAGAATTTCAGAATCATCATCGTTGACCTACTCAAGGCTGTAAAATGTGGAGATTTAACCACAGATTTTCTCCCCCCCTTCCCTCAACATTATTCCTTCTCTGTACATTCTAAACGCCATCTTTCTCCATCCCAATAACCACTCCAAACTCATCATTTATCCTTTTCTTCCCTTTCTTCATCCTCATTTACGCTTCCTTGGCTCCCCAGCAGAATTCTGCTTCAGCCTTATTAGCAACCTTTGTCTAATTGCTTTGGCACCTTATTTTTCAGTATTGAAGGGATAGCCAGGACTCATAATACTTCCTAGGAAGTGTGCAGGAGCCTGAAGAGCTGTCTTACACTAGGAAGCCTCAGGAATTGGAAATATTTTATTTGCTGTTGAAGTAAGAGCGAGTTTTTAGGCTTTCCCTGATAACTGTTGCCATTCCCTACTGGCTATTGTGGGATGTGAGGATGGAAACTCAAGAATAGGTTCTGCCCTTGTCTCCTCCAGCAGTTTTTTTCATCCTAAATGATGTCATTAGGTTAGTGTTGCATCTTGCTCATGGTTACAGTCATCCTGTCTTTCCTTCCTTCGGTGCTCCCCTTGCCAGAGTTAATTTAGGACCAAATTATGAGGCTTTCACCTCCAATTCCGAGATTTATTGTAGTGTTCCCTGTGTAAATACTCACAACTGGTCGTGTTAATGAGCAGGGAAAAGCAGCAAAGCCTGGAAATCCAAATAAAGTCAGAACATCTTATGTCTTCTTTAAAACACAGCGTTCACCTTTGCTTTTGTGCTGCCTTGGAGGGGAATCTGTGCCTCCAGGAACTTGGAAAGCTGCAAACGAGCACGGAACAATGCAAGTCTCTGCAGAAACGGGGCTGTGATCACTTGGCTTTTTTTGGCCTACATTTCTCAGTGGTTATTATTTGTTAATTATGTTGTAGAGTGCTCACAAGTGGGCTAATTGCTTCCCCAGAGAACTTGCAAGGAAATGATGGACAGAACAAGGGCAGGATGTTACACATCTCAGACAGCGAGAGGGTAAGGTAGGACACGGGCAAGATGGGTAGGGAAACACTTGGAGCAGCATTTTGAAGCTGACAGGAGAAGAGTTGGGTTGGTTTTTGGAGGGGAGGATGAGTCCCAGTTGGAATTTATCTGAGGAACTGATTGTCAGAAGAGTTGTTTAAGGAAGCACAGAAGCTAAAAGCAGAAATGAAGAAGAAATGCAAGAATTGATGAGAAAAAAAAAAAAAAGCTGCAGAGAGGTTATACCTGGCTGGGTTGTGGTCACTGGGCTGTGCTGTGTGAATCCTTGAAAACAAGGATCCTTATGAACTGCAGGCACACTGCATGAATGGTATTCCTTAAAAAATAAAATCCCATTCCTCAGACGAACTCTTCTTCAGACCCTTATAGATGGGAGAGAAGGAAAAAAATGTGCATACACAGCCCTGCTGTTGTATTTCAAATTTAATTCTCATTCTTGCTGTTCGTGTTTCTGCATCTGTCTTTTAGCCTACACCAGGAGGGCCTTGCTGGTATTTATGGTATTTCTGGTCTGTCCTGCCCCAAATTGTGAAGTTCTGATTCATTTCCCTGTGCTCTGAGTCCCCCTTCGCACCTGCTTAGGGGAAAGGAACCGAGCCTGAGGAAAGCACACTAAAAAGTGACAACAGAGTGACACAAGGTATTTCTCAGGGGCTCCTGGGCCACTGCTGGTGCTGAAAAACAGGAAATGTCTGTCCCCTTGCCCAGAGGTCTGAGCTGGTTTGGATCTGTGGATCAGCTCTGCCACAAATCACCCTCTCAGATCAGAGGAAGAGGCTCGAGTGTCAATTTTCCTTTTGAGGTGCATTTTCTGAGGGGAAGGGGAAAGGAGCGAAGCTTTGCTTTCAATTACCTGCTTCAAATGCTCCTGGAAGCATTTTATTTGTCCACAGATCTGCTTTTCTACATTTGTTATTAAAAAAGGGCCAGAAGAGGAGTTTGGCATGGGCAGGTGTTGTTTTCAGATTTCGAAGCACCTGTGGTTTCCTCTGCCAGAAGCCAAAGCTGTGATGCTGTGACTGTGCTTCCTCTTGGAATTACTGCCACAACTCCTTTCTCTCCTCTGGGTGCTTCCAACGATTTTTATTCCATTCTTTCTCTCAGCATCCCAAATCTTCAGAGCCCTCATTGATACCTTTGCTTGTATTCACAACCTGGCTGGCCAAAACCACTTGTTACTCCTTTTGGGGTTCTTCTGTATCTGTGCAGCACAGGGAAAAATCCTGAACTCGAGAATCAGCGAGGATTTGGTCTCCTGAATCCTTAATAGCAGCTGCCCATTCCACACAAGTTACAAAGGGATAATAAAAAGTGCCCGGGGAGTGACAGGACACGTGGAGAAGGCTTGGATTTCTTCTGAGCATGGCACAGTACCCACAGAATTGGGGACAGCAATGACTGTCCTGGATATTTGAAGACTTTTTAGACGTTTAGAGTCTGGATTCAGGATTAACAAAACAATCTGCACTGATTTGCATCCTGGGCTGATCCCCCAGAGTGGGCAGCAGGGGAGGGGGTGATTCTGCCCCTCTGCCCCACTCAGGTGAGACTCCACCTGCAGAGCTGCCTCCAGCCCTGGGGTCAACTGCAGAAGGACGTGGAGCTGCTGGAACAAATTCAGAGGAGGCCACAGAGATGTTCCAAGGGCTGGAGCCAGGCTGGGACAGCTGGGGGTGCTCACCTGGAGAAGAGAAGGCTCCAGGGAGAGCTCAGAGCCCCTTCCATGGCCTAAAGGGGCTCCAGGAGAGCTGGAGAGGGACTTGGGACAATGGATGGAGGGACAGGACACAGGGAATGGCTTCCCACAGCCAGAGGGCAGGGATGGATGGGATATTGGGAAGGAATTCCTCGCTGGGAGAGTGGGAGGGACCCTGGCACAGGTTTCCCAGAGAAGCTGTGGCTGCCCCTGGATCCCTGGCAGTGTCCAAGGCCAGGTTGGATGGGGCTTGGAGCAGCCTGGGACAGTGGGAGGTGTCCCTGCCCATGGCAGGGGTGGAACTGGATGAGCTTTAAAGTCCCTCCAACCCAAACCATTCCATGTTTTTTTCTCCTGCCCACTCCTTTAAAATCCAGTATCTGAGACTCCTGGTGATTTGATTCCTCACTGATCTGTCACAGAAGTGCTGCTGGGTCAGGTCTGTTCAGTGTCCCAGCCCCAGGTGCAGGTGAGTGGAATTCCAGGGTTATTTCCATCCTTGTTTATTTGGGATCCCCTGTGAAGGATCTCAAGACACCTTACAAACACTTTATGAAACTCTTAGCTCTGCTGTGAGTCTCATGCAGTTGATCAGGCATGTTCTGTGCTTTGATAACCTGTGCCAGAGCTGCAGGGAATAATTTCTCCAGGTTTTCCCACCAGCTGGGAAGAGGACTTGGGAAACGTGACCTTCCCAGTCCTGGGGTCGTTTTGCTGGACTGTACTTCCTCTGTTATTCAAGGTGAGAACAGAACAGTTAGAATTGATTTAGGTGCTTTTTGGGAAGATGAAGTCACCGTGTTTGGATCTCTGCATCGTGCCAATAGAGAGATCCTAGGGGAAATCTCTTCCTTTAGTTTTGTTTATATCCAGTCTAAGGCACAGATGTAATTTGCAGGGAAATGCGAAGGAAGAGGGGTTGTGCTGGCCTCAGCAGAGGAGCTGGAGTGGAATGAGATGTCACAGGGATATCTAAGTGTCCCTCAAGATATGAAAAGGATTTTTTCTGCCATGTGCTGAGTTTTTTTAACTTTTTCCTTATGTGCCTTCAGCCTTCTGCACCTCTTGGGAATTATCCCACGGTGTGTATTCCCCCTCAGCCTCAGCTCCTGGATTCTACTGGCTGCCTTTGTTGTGCAAAAGCTTAAATAAATTCGGGGTTTTTTTCCTGAAAAGTGTAAGAACAGTAGGAGGAAGTGTGTGTGTGTGTGTGTGCCCTGTGGGACACAGTGCCGGGATTCCCAAGCTGCCCTTGGAAATCCAGGTGCCGTGGCCTGACCAGGATCTGCTCAGGACAGCTGGAATGAATCCCCAGGACTATCGTTGCAATCAAGTCCCTGGCCAAAATTTAATCCGCTGCACTTTTGCAACCCTGTTGTTTCCTGTTCCTCTGGTGCTTGCAGGCTGGAGGCAAAACCTGGCTGAGTGTCACAGCTCTGCCGTGCAGCTCCTGTTTCACTGATGGGATCAGGCTGGGCTCCAGCTCATCCTACACCCCTGGAAATGGATTGTTTGTATCCCACAAAAATGGCATTTTACGTACCCGGAGTATTCAGCAAGAGAGATGGGGGCTTTCTGTTGTGTGAATTATAAGAGTGAATGAAAATTGCTGAACTTGGCCACCTGCTGAGGTACAGGATGAGATTTTTGACAAAAATATAAAATAGAAGGACGAGACAGGCTGGGAGAATTTGGATGTGGTTTTAATAGAAACGTGTCACCACGGAATTTAAAACCGAAATAAAAACGAAATCAGTGACTACAATGTAAATGAAAACCAAGCACCTGTAGATTCCTGCAGCAGGGTGAAATGGATGCTGTTATGTGCTGATAAAACCTCCTCATCAAGATGTGGTGCCACATCCAAGGCCAGGCTGGATGGAGCTTGGAGCAGCCTGGGATAGTGGAAGGTGTCCCTGCCCTTGGCAGGGGGGGAGTGGGATGGGCTTTCAGGTCCCTTCCCACCCAAACCATTCCATGATTCTGTTCTCAGAACAGGGATATCCTGAAGGATGGTAAAACCTCTGTCTTTGGAGGTTTCCATGACTCCACTAAAAAAAGTGGAGCTGGCCTCGCACTCACAGTAGTTCTGCTCCAGAGGTCAATGATTCTATTAATAACCTCCAGATTATTTTAGGCATAGATTTACTATAATAAAATTCCTTGGCCTTTCGACTGCTGGAGAAACAATCTGCTCTTTTGTAGTTGCAAGTGTAGCAAAAATGGCTCTTCATAATTCCATGGGAAAACATTCTATTTTTTTAAAAACATTTTTCCTTGTCCCCTTTCCATTAATTACTTCCTCACCTCTCTTCTTGTCCTTGCTGGGTTAGAGACAGCTGATGGCTCACGTGGAATGTAGAAGTTAATATCAACTGCAAGACAGCAGCTGATGTTTCAATATATTCTGGCACAGAATTTATTTTAACAGAGTCAAACAGGAAAGTGCTTCTCCGTAGCAACTGGAACTTGTCCTTTTGACAAGTGTCATGTCATCCAGGTATTGGACATTCAGGATTTTCATTCCATTTCCCATCAGTGGATTCATTGTTCTGTTGGTACTCAGGATAAAAAGTAGTAAAATTAAACTTTCCTATGGATATGTGGAATGTCCTGGTGATTGCACCATCACGGCCAACAAAAAATAGAAGTTGCAGGTGAATTTTTACCATTTTTGTCCAGGTTCAGTATCCCTGCTTCTCATCTCTTCCATCAAACCCTCATTTATTTTAACAGGCCGCCCATGGAAGTGGTGGAATCATCATCCCAGGAGGGATTCAAAAGCTGTGTGGAACTGGCACTTGGGGATGTGGGTCGGTGATGGCCTTGGCAGTGCTGGGGAATCTTTGGACTCAGTGGTCTGAGAGGGCTTTTCCAACCTTAACAATTCTGTGGTCGCCAGGAGGTCAAATTGTGTCCCTGTTTAGGTTTTTGAAGCATTACAGGACTAAAAAAACGCTTCTGAAGTCCAGATCCCACGTTTTCCATTCCAAGCAAGGATTAACTCCCGTAACACTTCCCTGGTACTTGCCTGAGTTGCTTTCAGTGGTTGACACTCCCGGTGGTTGCTGAGGCTTCACAAAGATACTGATTTCTCCTACTGGCAAAGTTTACCTGTGGATAATTTCCATCTGCTGCCTTTTCCTCACGAGCACCAGGGAAATTGTCCCGTTTTCCCGTTGCATCAGCCCTTTCTGTACTGAGGGTCTGTTCTCATCAGCTCTTCACAAGATGCTGTCTGCAATAAACCCAATTTTCATCAGGTGAATTAAAAGCATTAGAGCCTCCTGGGTACCTGTTCTGATGCCAGAATTGACTGTAGAACCGATGGTATGTGGCCTTATTTATGCATGTATTTATTTTAATCCTGCTTAAACTCATCAGGCTACAGGTCTTTGTTCACCCTCTCGCCTGTTTGATCCCAATCCAAATGTTAATGCTCGTACTTAACTTGAAGTTGTCAACTCCTCAAAGCAAGACTCTGTCATCGTTGATGTCTGCAAAGCTCCAGAGTGACTCTTGAGGAATTATCCGCAGCCATTCCTGGGATGGGAAGATACAGGGGTGCCCTCAGCTCTTGCCTGTCGAGTTCTGTGCACTGCATGGGGGGTCCTACCAAGCTTTCAGTGAGGATGTGCAGCAGCAGGAACAGAACAGGATTATTTTAATCTTATTGTTACAGTTTCTCAGCAAGAAAGTTGGTAAGGAAGGCAGAAGAGGGGTGGCTGCATTTTAAAGCTGAGTGATCCTGTGTTTTCCACGGAACTCAGGCTCCATGTGCTTCATCCAGCCCACTTTCTGTCATTTAAGTGAGAGCCTACCGAAATAGTTCAGCTTTATTCTGCCTTTTTGCTCATCCCTTCTGGACTTTGCCTTTTGTGTCGTTTTTTTTTGTGAATCAGGTTTCACAAAAGTGTTGTGAATTAGTACCAACGAAGCAAAGTCTTGGTGAAATTACTGGGTTTAAGTAATAGTAGTTCATATGAAGCAGACAGAGATGGTATAAGAGATCCTTTTATTCCCCTATTTTATGGTTTTAAGTGCTAGAAAGGAAATACTTGCATTCTGAAGAGGAGGGGAACTTCTCTGAATTAATCCAAGCTGCTTCTGTTGCTCCTGTACGTTGCCAGCACCCTTTGCTTTGTGCATGGGTTTTCTTCAGAGGGTAACCTGCAGGTGCAGTTCTTATTTTTGAATATTAACTATAATAATCCCAGAATGGTTTGGGTTGGAAGGGACCTTAAAGCTCATCTCTACTATGGACAGGGACACCTTCCACTAGAACAGGTTGGTTTTCAAACCCGTTTGATTTCATGAGGTGTCTGAATCCTTCCCCCTTCGGGCTTCTCTTGCCAAACTGTTTTCACTGCTGTGAATTCCTTTGATAATTGACCATAACCCCCTGTTTTTTCCTTCCACTAAATGACTGAAAGGTGCTCTGAGAGTGGGATGCCCTAGAGATGCAATCCTGATCCTGCAGGATTCAAGGGAACCAGGATTTCCCTCTGTAAGTTTAGTGAACTCCCTTAATGATTTAATCAGCAAGCGAAGAAAGGCAGAGAAAAACACGGTGGTACATGGAGTGCTTTATGTCCTTTAGGTTATTTTCCATACATTTCACTAATTACATCAACAGATGATATTTACAGGGGACTTCTCCCTGTAATTGACCTTCATCTCTTCCTGTGCACTTCCCAACCTCTCCTTGAATTTTCCTATTGTTTCCTCTTACTCATTTCACATTTAACACCACGTTTCAAGCAGTCCTTTTCTTTTGCTTGGGCCCATCCTACCGATTCCCTGTTCCCAGTTCCTTCTAACTTCATCTCCTCAGCTCGATTTTGTGGGCAGTTTTGGAACTCATGGCATGGACAAACATCATCTCCAATGCCCAATATTCAGGTTTCCCTCCACTTAGAGCGCAATTGCTCTTTCCCTTTTACCTGATCATCAGTTCTCTGGAGCAAGAATGTTTCTTTCTGTCTTTTATCTGGTCTTTCAGAAACTGCAGCAGCACAATCCACTTTTAAGGATATCTGTCTTATTTTTCTTTGAAATGTTTCTCTGTGCTGGGCCATGCAGGGGAGGAATTGCATAAACTGTGAGGGGTCAGAGAAAACCCCTGGTTAGAGTTCAGCAGTGTTCCCATGGCTACTGGGACAGGTACACCACAGAAGCAGGAATACCTTGGCATTTTAACAGCCCTTCCAGGTGATTTATGGTTTTACATAAGCTTTTCCTAAACCCAGAGGTTTTCTAGGGTTGGCACCTCTTTGCTTGTCTCCATGCCCTGTTAGTTCTGTGCTCAGTGGCCCGTGGTTATTAAAATTCTTATCAATAAAGGAGTTTCTGAGCAGGGTTCTTATTTTCTAAACTCGTACATACCTTTGGAACTCCTCTGCTTAACCAAAGGAACATTTGTTTTTATGCCTAATGTACTTCATGAAAAGAAAGAAATGTGTGGAGTTCAAGTAATATTTGCCTTCAATTACAGTAATTAAGTTGTCAGGACTTGAAGTCAGCAAGGCAATGAGAAAATCCTTTCCTGGTTGGCCAGGGGGTAATGGCTGTTCTGGGCCCAAGTGTGTTTTACACGTCGGGGTGGGGAGGGAAACAGTTCTGGCTGAAAACCTGGGACTCTGTTTGTCCTTTGGCAATCCAGGGTGTCAAAATCCTGCTGTGGGGGGAAGGAAGATGACTCTGCTTTCCTGGGCTTCAGCAGGACCAGGGAAGTGACGGTCCCTCTGTGCTGGCACTGCTGGGACACCTCCAGTCCTGGGGACACGTCTGGGACCCTCCCAACAAGAGAGACCTGGAGGGGCTGGAGCACGTCCGGGGAAGGGAACAGAGCTGGGGAAGGGGCTGGAGCACCAGGAGCAGCTGAGGGAGCTGGGAAAGGGGCTCAGCCTGGAGAAAAGGAGGCTCAGGAGGGACCTTGTGGCTCTGCACAACTCCCTGACAGGAGGGGACAGCCAGGGCAGGTCGGGCTCTGCTCCCAGGGAACAGAGACAGGAGGAGAGGAGAGAGCCTCAAACTGTGCCAGGGGAGGTTCAGGTTGGACATCAGGAGGGATTTCTTCATGGAAAGAGTTGTTAAACATTGGAAGGGGCTGCCCAGGAAGGTTTGGAGTCCCCATCCCTGGACATACCCAAGGAATGACTGTACATGGCACTCAGTGCTTTGGGCTGGGTGACAAGGATGGTCACAGGGTGGGCTTGATGGTGTTGGAGCTCTTTTCCAACCTGAATGATCCTGTGATGACAGGGGATTCTCTGCTTGTTGGGTTAGGTCTTATTAAAAACAGGTTTAATATAAACACAGCTCAACTAATTTATCCTGGGAATTCTGTCTTGTTAAACTTCTGCTGCTACTCCCCTTTCAAATGTTACCTGTGTGGAGCCGTGTGTGGATAAATCCTGTTTTTCCCCGTGTTCCACATCCCTTTTCAGGCTTCTTTGCCAGAAGTCAAATAGTTTCAGTTACTTCATAACCCTTCAGGAACACTGCAACATATCCCTACAAGAAAAGTCCCTAATTTTGATAAGTGCCCACACAAACATCACTGGAATCTCAAGTGCAGCCTTACTTTCGTTCCACTGGAATAGCTCTCTTGAAAGCAGATGGATGAGGAAATCACCACTCGTAATGCATCACTAATGACACCAATTTTTGCATTCCTGCTCATGGGAGTAAAGGTTATGGATGCAGAAGGAGCCAGACCTGGAAAACCTTACTCACAAACCCTAATGAACCCCACTTCAGCCAGCAAGTTTAATGATGCCCTCAAGAGAGCCAGGTCCCTTATCTGCAGCATCATGCAATAACTATGAAGTGTTGAGATAAGTGGGGTTTTATCTCCCAGCTCTCTGCTGGCCTTCCCTGAGTATCAGCTCATGGCAGTGAAAGTGGCCGTGAAATCTGACTGCTCTGATTTGGGCAGGCAGGATTCAGGATGTGTGGGCACAGTGGATGCTCTTACCCATCCCTGCATTTATGAATGGGAAAAAAAAGGAATTATCTCTGACTGTAATCCCTGTGGATCCTCTTTCCTTCAGGAAGGTGTTGGTGGGGATTCTACACCGTCCTTCCCAGCTTTTCCCATCCAGAAAAAAATACCTGGTTCCCTGTGGTGTGTACAAGGCTTTAAATAAACAATTAATGAGCCGAGGGAGCTGGGAAAGGGGCTCAGCCTGGAGAAAAGGAGGCTCAGGGGGGACCTTGTGGCTCTGCACAACTCCCTGACAGGAGGGGACAGCCAAGGGGGTCAGGCTCTTCTCCCGGGGAACAGGGACAGGAGGAGAGGGAACGGCCTCAAATTGTGCCAGGGGAGGTTCAGGTTGGACACCAGGAGGAATTTCTCCATGGAAAGGGTGGTCAGGCACTGGAAGGAGCTGCCCAGGGAGGTTTGGAGTCCCCATCCCTGGAGGTGTCCAAGGAAGGACTGGATGTGGCACTCAGTGGTCTGGGCTGGGGACAAGGTGGGGATCAGTCACAGGTTGAACTCGATGGTCTTGGAGCTCTTTTCCAATCTGAGTAATTCTGTGAAAATCTGGGACATTTCCAAGAGTCGTTTGTGACTTCTGCCAAGCAAAAGGCTTTACCACAAAGGCTTTGTTTTGAGTGCTTGGGTATGTATGTGAACAAGCCTTAATTTCAGCTTTCTGGTTTGTTTCCTTTGTAAATCTCAGATAATTTAACAAATTATACATTTCCATCTTGTGGCATTTGTTGCTTTCTCAGTCGATTCTCTTCGTGCCATCCATAACATCCAGCTCCAGAGCTATACTTTGCTTTTAGTTTGGTATTTCCTTTCTAGAAAAGAGACTCTTCACCTGCAGCTGGAGATGAGCAGCTCTTTATTTCATGTCTGCAGGAACCTTGTAAGATGTAACCTGTGATGTTGTTTGTGCCAACTGATAACGTTTGATCAAATGGAGCCTGTTTAAATAACAACATCTGAGACACCCTGACAGCAGAGCAGCTGGAAACAAACATTCCCAAAGATCAGATAAGATGGAAGAGATGCCTCAGTGCTGGATTGCTCCCTGGATCACAAGCTCTTTGCTCAAGAGTTATTCCAGGCATGGGATTTCCTTTGTGCCACAGGCTAATGGATTGTAGTGGATGATTTTTCACGCTGGTTTATGTCTTGCAGAGACATGTGCTCTGTAAAGTCAGTGTAATGCGCCGAGTATGACAGTGGTAGACATGAGTTATGTAGGAGGAGGTAAACTAAGGAACTCAAAACAACTGAAAATTGTCTGGGTTTGTGTTCTCTTGCCGCCTTCCCTCCTTCCACCTCTTTTCTCTAAACCTACGGCATCTTTCACGTTAAGGGCTGCCTCACTTCCACCCAAATTTCACCGTTAATTTTCAAAGCACCACGTTGCTTTTCAGTGTTTTCCTTATTAGTGTGCAAAAAACCCCCAGCATTATGTTTCAAGCCATGACTCCTGACTCACTCCTGCTCCTCTCTGTTCCCTTGCAGGAGGATATTGCTGATCCTGACTCCCAGGGAGAGAAGGAGCCCAGCCCTGGAGATGGTTCCAATACCGTGAAGAGTGTTCTCACTGTCCAGGAATATTTTGCCAAGCGCATGGCAAAGCTGAAGGGATCCCAGAAGGAAACAGAAACAAAGGTGGATCATTCCAGCCCAACAGCTGACGAAGCTGGGGAGCCTTCAGAAGAGATGGAAACCAAAGTCAAAAAGAAAAAGAAGAAGCAGAAGAGAGATGATGAGGCAGAGAGGACAGAGGACTGTGAGAAACCAGGGAAAAAGCCAAAGACAGGGAGCTGGAAGGCAAAAGAATTGGATGATCCACTAAATGAATGTCACAAAAGGAAAAAAAAGAGGAAACATAAAGAGGAGGACGAAGGAGAAGACATCAGTTGTGATGAAAATACAGGCAATGGAGAAATTGCTGTGGGAATGTCTGAGGGGGAGGAACTCAGCGCAGGGGAGCAGGAGGAAAAGCAGAAGAAACGCCACAAGAAGAAGCACAAAAAGCAAAAAGAGGAGACAGGGGAGTGTGGGGAAGGAGCACCCAGGAAGAAAAAGAAGCACTGCAAGAACATTTAACCCTTTCAGGCTTCAAGTCTGTCTTAGAGGAGGCTCTGTGTAAACACAGCACCAATCCAGGCTTGGACACTGCTCCAACTCCAGCAGGGACAGGCTGGATCTAAACACAGACTGGATCTAAACACAGGCTGGATCTAAACACAGGCTGGATCTAAACACAGGCTGGATCTAAACACAGGCTGGAACTAAACTCAGACTGGACCTAAACACAGGCTGGATCTAAACTCAGACTGGACCTAAACACAGGCTGGATCTAAACCCAGCTCTCGCAAGGGGAAAAGGTGGTGATGGGCCAACAGGAGCTTCAGTGCCATGTTCAGAAGGGACCCACATGGAGGATTAACACATCAAGACTGTGAAAGGCAGGGAATGGCTTTCTGCTGCTTCACATTGACTGTGTTTTTCTCAATCCAGGAAGAAAAAATTAAAAATCACTCTGGTACTGCCTTTTTATTAAAACTTTTGTCGCTTGTGAGAGCCCAGCTCTGCTTCTGGAAGCAGGGAGGGGTTTGCAAAGCTGTCTTTTTAAAATTGATTTTTGCAAAGTGGTGTCTAATTTTTACATTCATCTCTTTTTACATATAAAATGAACGTTGTTTCTTCCCAAAAATGCTAACTCTGATTAAAAGTTTGGTCCTGAGTGTCAGCACTAAAGGGTGAAATAAAAAAACCTCCCTGTGCCTCCAAACCATTGTCAAACAGTTGTAACTTTGCACCAAAGCTAAAGGAAATGTGCATTAACCTTACCATTTATTAACCATACCTAAATCTTTGATTTCCAGGCAATCCTCAGGATCTCTTCACTGATCCCTCTGGAATCCAGGAAGCTGCCTTGGATAGAGCCAGGGTTTTTTCCTGAAATCGGGAGACCAATAGATTTTAAAAGCACAGTCAAATTGCTATTACCATTCACACATTGAAAACTTGCAGTTCGGATTTATAACCAAACTAGAGCTTGTTTCTCATTGTAAGCCTGGAAATTAGGAATGCTGGAGCTGGCCACTGCCACGGGCAGTTTTGTGGGAGATCTGAAACATTCAGCATGAATTTTGGAGTTTCAATGTCACTCAGAGCTTGGAAGTGGTGGAATGGGAAGAAGGATTCACCTTCCTGGCGTTCTGATATGTGTTTGGCCACAGCAAACCAACAGCACAGCCCCGAACAGCAGCCAGTTATCCTGGCAGAATCCAGAATCCAAATCCATGAGCTGCTCATTTCATCCAGGCCTGGCTGGGTTTCATCAGTGCAAATCTAAAACATCCCATTGGCTGCTCTGCTGAAGAAAACGGGTACATTTTTATATTGTCTCAGCCCAGCAGAGTTGCTTAACACGGTCTGAGGGACATTGTCAAGATGCAGATGTTAATAGGGAAAAAAAAATCTCCTTAATCTGCCTTTATTGTGCAGTGGGGGAAGCTCCATCTGCAGCACCCAGACCACATGGATGGTTTGGTTGCAGCTCAACTCCTCCTTTTTTAAGATCTCTTGGTTTCCAAAGCACCTTTTTTTTTCCCCCCTGCCCTCAGGACATGCTCATTCACTGCAGCAAAATGAAGTTTCACTTCTTGTGTGGGAGAGCAAGATGCCTTTCCCCGGATTTCACATGTCGGGGGTTTTAACCCTTGTTGCATCTCCTTTTCAGGCTGTGCAGTTATTATTCACCATAATCTGTTTGTCCCTGGCTTCCTTAAATGAAATACCACCAAATACCATCAGCTGTTGTCAAACTGGGAGAAAACTCCTTGCTCGAGGTGAAAAAAATCATCTTTTCAATGAAAGAAGACAGCAAAATAATGTTTTTTGTTAAACTGAAGCATCCTTCCTGATTTCTTGCTCACCACAAGTTGGAATTTTTGTTATAAATTTTGTTATTAGAATCCAAAAGCCTGGTTGTTTCCAATTGTTATTTTTTAACTCTTAAGCCAAGTAAACCTTACAGCCTCTGTGGGATTTCAGTTTAAAAAGGTGCTAGTCAAGGAGTAAGGTTTCCTTCTCCAAATACTGCTGGGCTTGTTTGCCTGTTCCCTCTGGGAATTTTCATGTGTTCCTGTCTGCTGCTTCTTGTGGGTGCTTGGCCACATTCCAGTGTCAGTTACAGGAAGAATAAAACCAGGAATAAACCTGTAAATTTGTGCCGTTGCTCCTGTTAAATTCAGGATACCCAAGACTTGAATGTGGCTCAGATGGAAGTATCAGCTACCAATGGAAGAGTCTCTATTTCTGCAATAAATACACAGCACTTTATCCCAGGAAATGTGGAATTTTAATGTGCCCCAGCTCTGCATGTGGTTGTAGGAGGGGAAAATCATAACAAATAAATAATCATAAATCATAAATTGCTCGCATTTGACAGAAGCAATTGATTTAACTGCTCTGCTCTGTGTTTGTGGTCAGTGTTACTCAATGAAAAGCTCTTCTTACCAGATACTGTCCAGTGAAATGGATGATTGGAACAAGAGGAACATGTTTCAGAGTAATAAATTACATATATATATTTTTTGTTTGTTTGCTTCTAGTGGGTTTTGAGCTCGGTTTTAACCCAACTCTGGGTTTGGCAAGGAGGCCTTTTTTAGAAAGCACAAGAAAAAGAATTACGTCAGTGCCCAGATGGTGGAATTAGCAGAATGTGAGCACAAAGGAATGACTTGGGTTTCATTTCCGCCAAAATCAGGCTCTCAAACTCCGAGGCCTTTTGTTATAAATTCATCCATTGTGCTCTCAGAATGAGGTGGCTCCCAGTGAAATTACCTGGACACCAAGGAAAATGAGACTTCCCCATTCCGCCGTTGCTTCCAAACGGGGAATGAAGCAAAGACATTGAAATGTTTTCAGTTTCGGTAACCCCGGGTCAGCAGCGACCGAAGGAAATTTCCCTTTTTGCTTTGGGAACTTTCCCAAACGCTGGTTTCTCCTGAGCTGTTCCCTTCTTTGCAGGGATGGGGCTGTCCTTGGCTTTGAGGCACAGAATTCGCTGCGGGATCCGTGGCCAAGGATGTGACGGGCAAGTGCAATGTCAGAGCAGCAATAACGGAGGTTGAATTGTGCTTGTTAACACCTGCAGGCACCAAACTGCCCTGGGAAGTAGAGACCTTGGAAAAACAGTCCTGGTACCACTGTTGGACCCAAATCTGTGTGATCTTCATGGGCTTTTGGAGTTTTGTCTGGCTGTGGAGCTTTTCTTGGAGCCAGGGGTGGGAGATGGCACTGGAGCACCCCAAGTGACAGCCCAGACATGTGCTAAAGGCAGAATTCCTTGAATTTCTTCCCAAGGTGTTCCAGCTCTGATGCTTCACACACAGCCAGCGTAAAGAAGAGGTGGAATTGTAGAATCATGGGATCACTGAGGTTGGAAGTGTCCTCTAAGACCATTGAGTCCAACCATTCCCTCAGCACAGCCAAGGCCACCAGTGACCCGTGTCACCAAGTGCCCCTTAGTAACAACCCGGGGTTTTTAAAGCATAAATGCAAGACACCATTAAGAATTTCAGAACCAACCGGGCTCGTGTTCAAGTGAATTTGAGTCCATTGAGGTGCAGCTGCTTTGTGGCTTCTGTGAGTTGGAGGGGCTGGAGCTGAAGGGAATTGAATGGAACAGAGCTGGGGAAGGGGCTGGAGCACCAGGAGCAGCTGAGGGAGCTGGGAAAGGGGCTCATCCTGGAGAAAAGGAGGTTCAAGGGGGACCTTGTGGCTCTGCACAACTCCCTGACAGGAGGGGACAGCCAGATGGGGGGTCAGGCTCTTCTCCCAGGGAACAGGGACAGGATGAGAGGGAACAGCCTCAAATTTTGGACACCAGGAGGGATTTTTCCATGGAAAGGGTGGTCAGGCATTGGAAGGGGCTTCCCAGGGCAGTGGAGGAGTCCCCATCCCTGCAGGGATCTCAAAGCCATGTGGATGTTGTCCTTGGGGACAGGGGTCAGAGGTGGCCTTGGCAGTGCTGGGGAGTGGTTGGACTCGATGATCTCTGAGGGATTTTCCATCCCAAACCATCCCGTGGCTGTGTGAAGTATTTGGGGACAGCTCAGCATCGTGTCCCTGGCTGCAGTTCTCCTTTCAGCTGCCCTGGTGCTCTCTGCCTCCAGCTCCTCAGCTCTCAGCGAGGACAATTAGCTGCATTCATCAGCGTAATTAACCAATTTTCTCCTGTTTAAACACACAAGAGCGATGTGGTTGCGGCACCCACCTTCAAAAGGCGCAGTTTACGTCAGGAAACCTCCGAACCTGCCAACACTGAGGGAAGGAAGGAAGCTCCAAGGAGACAGGGAAACCACACAAAGTCTATTGGAAACACTGCCCAGCATCACACCTGGCTGGAAAAACGACCTGGGAATAGTGGATCCTATTGGATATGGGCTGAGGATTGTGAACATCCAAAGCCAGCCTTTGCCTAATTCCCCCTCATTCCTGGGCAGGAACGCCCAGGAAGGATCAGAGCTCAGAGAATTTGGGACAATAACCAAGGCTTTTGTTTCTGTACCTGTTCCATCCAGGGATAAACCAATTTTTTTTTTTCTTGCATCAGCAAACTTTTGGTGATCTGGGACTGGGAAATGCAGTACAAACACACAGTTTTGTGGTGGCAGAAGTGGGAATATTGTAAAACAAATTAAAACTCCATTTCTCAGCAAGTCAAAATCTGCTTCTGAATCACTCAAATAAATCTTATCTTAATCCATCTTTGTAAATTTAAAGGTGTAAGAGGGAAACTTCCTAGTTCCTTTTAACCTAAAGGCAGTAATGTATATATGTATTTATTTGTAACCTTAAAACTGCATTTTAAAAGTAGTAAGAACAGAAATATTCAGCACCATGCTGAAAAATTTAGCATTTTGGGGGGGGAGATTTTCTGCATTTTTTTGTATAATGGGAAAGCTCTGGGGTTTTTTACCTAGAAGATAAATGGTCCAGGTAGCAATCCCTGGGGAAAACCTGGTGGAATCAGGGAGGATGGGCAGTGGGCAGAGCTGGGAACTGCAGCACTGGGGGAATCTTCTGCTGGGAACCCCCAGCTCTCTCTGCAAAAACTTCCCTTGGGAGCCAAGAGTTTCATCAATAATTAAGGAACATGTGAATATTGAGCTAATTTAGGATTTGCACTTTCTCACATATTTTCATGTCCCTGAAGGTTGGTGGGGTGCGAGGTGGGAAGAGGAGAGGGGGGTGAAAATAAACCCCTCCCTTTACAGGAGTAAAATTCCAGATGTCGGATCCATCCACCCCCCCCCAAAAAAAGGGATATTTTTAAAGATATGGCCGTTCCATGCAGGGTTCAGCCACTCATTTTCTGCCTGGCCCACTGGGAGTTGTTGCCACTGTTCCCCATCCGTGAAAATGGGGGAGAACAAAGCTTTTCTTCCCCCCTTTGTCTGCTCCGTCTATTTTCGCTCGCGGCTTTTCGCCGTAATTTCCCTGTTCCCAAAGCCCTGGGAGAGCTCTGCTGCTTCCTGTGCCCCAGATACAGGTGAAGCCTCGCTGCAGAGTGGGGAAGGTGAGCACACACACAGAAAATTAAAAAAAAAAGGTAATCCCGAGGTTTTTTCCAGACTAATTACCCCGATCCGGTGGCAATTAAGAGGTGGCGTTTTCACATGGCCCCAGCCTTCCTTTATGTAACGCGGGAGCTTCCGACAGGACAGGTTTGACCAGCGTTTTGGGCAGGGTGCAGAATGAAACCCTCCTTACTAATGCCATCAGAATGCCAGGTGCTGCAGGAGAAGGGGGAGAAGGGGAAGAAGAAAAAAAAACAGAAAAAAAAGTGGTTATTAATAATAGTAGCAGTGTTTGCACTTAAAATTCTGCGTGGGGGCCCTGGGAAGGGAGGGAATCCAAACGAGGAATATTCTGCTGGATTTCTTTGTGCTGTAACCCCACAGGAGCCCCAGATTGTGTCTCGGGAGGTTCTGAAAAGCCACGAGTTGACCCCCGTGATACCTCTGGGAGGTCAAATGTTACTCCCAGGATGTGGAGGGAATAATGAGGATGAGGAACACCCAGAGAGGTGCTCCAAGAGCTTCCGGGCTTCGGCAGCAGAGGCGGGAGGTGGGTGCAGGTCCTGTCCTTGCACAGGGTTTTGTCCTCTCCCAAACCTTTCCACCCATCCTAGAAAACCTGGAAACACAGGGCAAGGTGGAAGCAGCCCTGTAAAAGGGATCAAGTGGAATTCATCCATCTCTTTTCCTTTTCCCAGGAAGGGAAATTCTGCTGCTACTACTAAAAATTCCTGGCCTCTGGGGCCTCGACAGAGATGTTTTTATACTCATGATATCCAGGTCCTGACCATCCTGAGGGTTAAAAAAGCCAACGTATTCACCATACCCAAAGTACCACCCGGTTCAAAATAAAACCTTGGAACCCCGGGCAGGCTCTTTTTCAGGGCATTTCCACCCTTCCTAAAGGGAACTAAACAAAACTGACGATGTTCCAAATTCTCGTTGCCAACCTCTGCAGCGGCTCCAGCCTGCAGAATGCACCCGGGGAGACCTGTGCAGGGCAGGGTGGAGTTTGGCATCCTCCCTCCCTGCCCCATCCCGGCACTTGAAGGCGTGAGACAGGACTTGGGGAGAGATCTGGAGCTGCTGGGACAGAACAAGCTGTCCCCAGGAGCGTGCCCGGCTCCAAACCCCAGATAAAAGGCAGTTCCTCCTTGTGTGTGTGTCTGTGTGTGTGTGGAAAGGGTTTATAAATCTGTCCCGAGACCAGGAAATCTCCTGCGCCTTTTAGATTTAAGAGAAGTTGCCTTCCTGTTGTATTCCCAGATAACGCAGCTCTGATGGAGCCCACTTGTAAATAGCTTAATAGATTTAATCAGTTCCTTTGGAAAATGTTGTTGCTTCCGCAGAGTTTTACTTCAGTCCTGAGGAAAAGCTCAGGGAGGGCAGCTGCTGCTTCTGCTGCGAGCGAAAAGTTGGCAGATTCCAGCTCTCCTGACCCCAAAAAATCGCCGCAATCCACAAGAAACCACAGCCATCCCGCTCCTGTGCAGAGGGAAGGGAGAGACCAGGAAGCCCAGGCGGATCCTGCCCCGCTCACATTTACATGAGCTCTCTCCATCACTCCTAATCTGACAAGAGTCAATAGGAACACCCAGGCACGTGGGAAACCCGCCCCAACTCCCCGGCCTGGGATCCGCGCCGGGGTTTTCCCCCCGGGCTTGGGGTCAGATGGGGCAGCCTTGGCCAGCCCCAGGAAACGCCCGCCCGTCCCTCGCCCCGTCCCGCTGCTTTTCGGGCAGCGCGGAGAGAGAGGAAACCCACGGTCAGTCAAAGCGGAGCAGCTGCAACCCCATGTCCGCGGGTCAAAACCATAAAGAGATGCAGCCATCAAACACATTCCCCGGGGCAGGTTGCAGGGATGAGCCGGGAAAGGGCGGCCAGCTGGGGATTGTCGGTGCCATCACCTTCCTGGAGATCTTTGTCCTAGTGGGAGGAACGCTGCTGGGATGACTTTCCCACCTTTGGGAACACCCAGCTGGGGTCAGTGGGGAACACCATTGTGTGGCTTTGGGACTTCCATCCCATTCAGCCTTTTTTTTTTTTTTTTTTTTTGNTTTGTGATGGGGCAGCACTCCATAAAAAGCAGCAGCAAGGAAAAGATCCTTTGTCTCCCAGTGTCCAGGGATGGGCAGCAGGGACGGACCGAGGATGTTTCAACCTCTCTGAGCTGTGCCCAGCCCCCTCCCTGCCTTATTTTCCCCTAAAAGCTCCCTTAGGGGTCCGACCAGGCTGGACAAGCACCCGCCAGCAGGTTGGGTTGGTCATGTCCCAGTTTCCATCCCATACAAGAGGACCTGGAAATGTGGGGTAAAAACCCACATGGGGTGGGCAAAGCACAGCCTGGGCCGGTGGTTAAAGCAGGAGAAGTGGGGAAAAGGTGTCCCTGCCTGTGGGATCCGTGCCTTGATTTCCCTTTGCCAAAGAGGGTTCCTGCAGCTTGTCAAAGCCTGGGGAGGGGCCTTTTTCACCCCACGGTGGGATCTTCCTTTCAGTGCCATTTTCCTGCTCTTTCCAAGTTTTCTGTGCCTTTATCTCCTCTCTACGTGTTCCCCCTCAGCCTTTAAAGTTTGAAGGTCTCTGAGGTGCAAGGGAGGCAGCGGGGCTGTTTGGGGGCGGGACATCTCCAACTCTCTCCTCACTCCCTTTCAGCGGGCAAAGTCAGGAAAAATAATATTAAAAGAGGGGGAGCGGGGGGAGTGGGAAGGAGAAAGGGAGGTGTCGGGGGTGCTGCTTTCCCGGGGGGTGCCGCGCAGAGGGTGGGGAGAAGTTTTCTCCCAGCACCATCCCGGCCGGGGCTGAGGAGTTTGCAAACAAGGAGGAGCAGCGAGTCCCTTCGGTGTCATTGGAGGAGGCTTTTTCCAAGGAGCTCATAAATACGGGAGAGGCCGGGCAGGAGGCTGGGACTGCGCGGGGACCCCGAGGGCAGCGCGGCGGGGCGGGGGGGCCGGGGGGGGGGCCATGGCTGCGCTGCTCAGCACATTCCCCTGGCCGGAGCGGCTGGAGGGGGACGCGGGCGAGGGGCTGTCCCCAGGGCCACCCCCCCGAGCGTCGCAGGGAGAGAAGGGCTCCGAGAGCCGCATCCGCCGGCCCATGAACGCGTTCATGGTGTGGGCGAAGGACGAGAGGAAGCGGCTGGCGGTGCAGAACCCCGACCTGCACAACGCGGAGCTCAGCAAGATGCTCGGTGAGGAGCGCGGTGGGCGCGGGTTCGGGGGAGGCGAGGAGCGGGGGGAGGTCGGGGACCCACCCGGGCATCCTCTGGGGTTACAAACCCTGCCGGGATTCCGTGGCCCGGGGTGAGCAGCCGGGCACCCACCCACCCATCCAGGTGCAAATCCTGTGGGGATTCAGTGCCCAGGGGCACCCACCGGAGATCCCTGCGGGTGCAAATCTTGTCCGGACTCGGTACCCATCGGTCCCGGGACTGCAAATCCTGCCCGGATCCAATGGCCCGGTGGAGGAACCCACGCACCCACCCGGGCATGGGGTGCACACCCTGCTGGGATCCAGCGCTCCGGGCTTGCTCCCCGGGCACCCACCTGCGGTCCCTGGAGTGAAAACCCTGTCTGGATTCAGTGCATTGGGGTGGGGATCCAGGCACTCTCCATCCATTCCTGGGGTGCAAATCCTATTCGGATCCAATGCCCCGGGGTGGGCACCATGCACCCACCCGGACATCCCGGGGTGCAAATCCCATCCAGATCAAGCGCCCTGGATTTGCCATCCCTGGGGGTGCCAACCCTGCCCAGGTGGGGACCGTGTCTGGCACACAGCAGGAGGGCACCTGTACACCCACCTGGCCGATTTTGGGGTGCAAAGCCAGCCCGGGTGCAGCACCCTGCAGCTGCAGAACCTAATGGGATTCTGCACTCCTGGAGTAGCACCGTGCACCCACCCTGTCACCCACGGGGTGCTCACTCCAAAACTGCCCCTCACTCCAGGTGTGCAGCCACTCCTCAGGGTGCAAAACCTGATGGTGTCCTGCGTCCCAGGGGACAGGCACCCGGCCAACGCTCTGCTGCAAACCCTGAGGCTGCTGCCCTGCTGTGCAAGGAGGGACCCCCAAATTTTCCTGGGCTGCCCTTGCTGTCCCACTTGGTCCCAGTATTACATGGCTCAGGGGTGGGGGGGTGTGTATTTCTGCTGTTATTTACGGGGGATCACAACCCATTTCGAGCACACATTTGTTTCCCACTCCCCATCCACTATTTCTCCCCTTCTCCCAATCCCCATTTTGATGTGAAACCAAGAGGGCAAACCAAAATTATCTGCCCAGACAGCCTGAGAAAGAGCTGCCCGAATTGCAACACAGCTTTGCTGCCCAACCTCTCATCCAAAGTTTGTGTTTCCCTGGACAGTTCTGTGGTGTTTTCTTTGGTGGTTTGGGTTTTCTCCTCGCTGCTTTGCCATGCAGCATCTCAGCTTATTAGTGTTATTTCTGCTGTCTCAGGCCATGGGAAGGCATCAAAGGCTTTGATGTGTATCCTCATTTCTCCCCCTTACCCTGAGGAGCAGCCTGGGACAGCCTCACTGTGGGGTAAAACCCCCCTGCCCGATGCTGCTTTTCTGTCCTGTGTCTTGGGGACATTTTATCTCAAACAGGCAAGAGCGAGGTCATAGAATTAATTACGGAATCATGGAATGGTTTTGGGTTGGAAGGGACCTTAAAGACCATCTAATCCATCCCCCTGCCATGGGCAGGGACACCTTCCACCATCCAGACCAGCTGCCACAGTGCCCAGGTCTCCTTGTGCCCTGGTGCAAGTCCTGGCAGGGCACAGGCTGGGGCACCTTAAAGGACACCACGTCCTGACCCTCTGCTCAGCCAGCCTTGGCTGTCCCTGCTCCACAGCCAGGCTCTGTCCCAGCCCATGGAGCTGGGAGAGTTCATCCACCTGGAATTATTTACTGACCCTAAACCCACCTTGTGTGCGGACTTGGGATGAAAGGAGTCAGAGACCCTATAACAAGCTTCACATCCCCCCTTCCTCTCCCACTCGCTGCCGCCACATCCCCTGAGGAGTTTTTGGGATGGATCCTCTGTGCGTGCCAGGTGGGATATCGGGCTCCCTCGGGAGGCTGCGGGTGCTAAGGGAGCCTCTCCTCCGTTTCAGGGAAGTCCTGGAAGGCGCTGAGCCTGTCGCAGAAGCGTCCCTACGTGGAGGAGGCCGAGCGGCTGCGGGTGAAGCACATGCAAGATTATCCCAACTACAAGTACCGGCCCCGTCGGAAGAAGCAGGTCAAGCGCATCGGGAAGCGGGTGGATCCCGGCTTTCTGCTGGGCAGCCTGACACGGGACCAGAACTCTGTGCCGGAAAAGAGGACCTGCAGCCGGGCCGGGGGGGACAAAGAGGGCCCGGGTGAGTACCCGCCCCGCCCGGGGCTGCCGGCTGTGCGGGGATACCGGGAGGCTCCGGGCAGCGGCAGCAGCACCAGCGTGGACACCTATCCCTACGGGCTGCCCACCCCTCCGGAGATGTCTCCCCTGGATGCCATAGACCCCGAGCAGAGCTTCTTCTCCTCGCCCTGCCCCGAGGAGCACCACCGCTCCCACCTCGCCGGCGCCACCTTCTCCCCAGAGTACGCGGGCGGCTCGCTGCCCTGCGGCCACCACCCGCTCAGCCCCATGCCACAGCCGGCCACCTGCATGATCCCCCCGGCCTCCAGCTGCCCTGCCCTTCCTCCTCCTCCTCCTCCTCCTCCCAGCTACTACACACCCTCCTTCCCCTCCCTGCCCCCTCCCAACCTCCATGCCCACCTGGGCCAGCTCTCCCCGCCGCCCGACCACCACGGCTTCGACCCCTTGGACCAGCTGAGCCAAGCGGAGCTGCTGGGGGAGATGGACCGCAACGAGTTCGACCAGTATCTCAACAACCCCGGCCACGGCGACCACCACGGCGGGGCCTTGGCCAGCGGGCACGGCCCGGCGTCCGGCAGCTCCCACGGCTCCGAGAACAGCCTCATCTCCGTCCTGGCCGACGCCACGGCCACCTACTACAATAACTACAGCGTCTCTTAGGAGCCCAGCCGGGGGAGGACCCGAGGAAGGACCCAAGTCTGTTCCGAGGCGTTGTTGCTCCCTGGGGACACGGCCCGCGGCCCCCTCAGGGTGACCCAGTCCGAACCACAGGGCCCTGGAGTCTCCTTGGTGTTGTAGGTAAAGGATTTGGGTTGTTGGCTCACCACCGTGCAAAGCCTGGAGTGCTCTGCTCCCACCGTGGCCAGGGGGCACTTCCCAACGCCAAAACCCTTTGGCCAAGGCCCTCTTCCAAAGCAGGGATGTTCCCGGGAGCACAGGAAGGCTGCACCTCATTTTGGGGCATCTCCAGCTCCGCTTTGGAGTCAGGAGTGCGGCAGCACCCCGCAAACGTCAGGTCTGAATTCCCCCCTGGAAGGGGGAAAGGCAGGGATGGGAGAAGGGAAGATTTTGGTGAAGGCCCATGAGCTGGTTTTGGGTTCTGGTGGCGGCGTTGCTGCAGCCACCCTGACCTGCCTGATCACTCCAACGGGGATTAAAGCCTCCATCCCCTGCCCCAGAGCATGGACTGGGGGCTTCATCCCTTGGAAAACCCCAGAGGGGATGGGACACCAGCCAGGAGAAGTGTAGCCAGCCCCAGGGGTGCTGAGCCTGTTCTGGAGTGGGGAAAATCAGGGCTTGGAAAGGCTGGATCTGGCTGGCATCCACCCCTGGGACAGGTCCTGGGATGAAGATTTTGGCCAAGAGGTGATGATGTAGCAGACACTTTTTTTTAATCAAACATCCTTTGAAGGGGAAGGCTCCGTGTTTGGAGCCACAGTGCCCAATGCCTCTCCTAACTCTGGCGTTTTATTGCTTGTAATAAAGCTGTACATTGATTTATTCCTTCCATTATTCCTCTCCCCCCGCCCCAACCTCGGATTTTGTATTGCTCGAGTTCTCTTCCTTTCCATAAAGATGAAGCTTTATTTTAAATCAGTTATATGACATGATTAATCTTAGTGTTTACTGTATGGCACTTGGTAATGATTAGTTAGTAACGTGGTTATGATTTCCTGGTTTCAGTCCCCAAAAATGTATTAATAATAATTGCAAAGAAAACTTTAAAAAAAAAACACCCCAAAAGTTCACCGGATTTTAAGCTAATACATTCCATCTCTTTTGTGTGACTCTATGCATTTTGAATGAGTGTAGATACGAGTTTGCATAAAATATTTAATTTAAATAAATGTTTTTATATGATGAGCGTTCAATGATTTAAATTGCTGTCGCTATTGACAACAGCTTTCAAAACAGAAACATTTCCCGTGCAAGTGCTATTTTTTTATATTTTTGTTGTCGTCGTTGTTGTTGGTATTTTCAGCCAAATTTTTCTACTTCCATTTTTTTATAAATAAAACAAAGATCTGTGGTTATCTTTACAAACTGTGGATTGCTTTCTAACAAACAGAGTCAGGGCATGATGAGTGCTTATCCTCGCTTTTCATGGAGTGTCTCGGGGCTGCCGGCCTTGATCCTGCTTTTGCCATCTCTCAGATATGATCTTTGTAATCCTGTTTCTATATTCCAGTGAAGTCAAGAGCTTTGCTTTGGTGTCTTGGTGAGCACAGATGATGTTGGCAATTTGTGGAGCGAGTGCCAGTGCCTGGAGCGTGGGTTTTAGTCACATTTAAAGCTCTCTTTTCTTTCACAGTTTGGGCTGATTCACCTTTTAAAGATGCTCCACACCCTGAAAAGGGTCCTCAGGTACAGATCGAGGCAATGAGGCCTCAGAAATGTGTGGGGGTCAAATTTGGGGATCTATGTGAAGGTGATGTTGAGTGATGGTCTTCAGGCCTGGCCAGCAAAGGGAAAATCTTAATCCATGTTGCTGGATAACATCACAGCCTGCCCTTGCCAGGCATTAAATCAGGCTGTGTCCCTGCTGCCCTTGAGGTCAAGCCATGCACAGAGAATCACAGAGTTTTTTAGGGCTCAAAGGGACCTCTGGAGATCCAAGGCAGGGAAAAGACACCCTAAAACAGTGTCCTCCCAGGCTGGGTCCTCCTGCTTGGCCCCAAAAAGTGGAGGAGCACATTTCCTGATGCACTTTGTGATGCCACCCTCTGTGTGGTGGCTGGGAGGGGTCTTCAGAGGTCACCCAACCCAATCCTGTCCCTCAGGGTGGCTTTTCTCCCATAAATGGCATCTCTGATCCACAGAGCCCATGGTCCCAGAAAGGGGAGGCTGTGTGAGTATTTGGGGAGGCACCAACATGCTCCTGTCCTGTGCTCCTCCATCCCCCTACTTGTATCCCCTGGATTCAGCTCTCCCATCCTGCCTCTTCCTTCTTCCAGTTCTCAGGCATCCCAACTCACCCTTGGCCTCTCGTTTTTAGGGGGAAAGGAACCTCTGTGTGTCCTCCTACCCGCAGGTGCTGTGGTGGCTCCCTGACACCCAAATATGACTCTTCCAAGAGGATTTTGGAGCTGGAGGGAGGGAGGTGCCAGGATCCTGTTTGTCCTCTCTGCCCAGCAGAGCTGACTCACGTGGGACCGTGCCAGGAGCAGGAGTGGGGCTGCAGAAGTCCTGCTTTTCCCTTCTCCATCTCTCCCTGCAATCCCTGTGGTACCCCAGGCTGGAGAGGCAGCTGAGAACAGTGAAACTGCCTTGGCTCAGCTGCCCCAGCCCCCTCCCAGAAATTCAGCTCTGGGTATTGCCACCAGCCTGATCTGGGATGTCACATTCCTACCCTATAGGACCCTTTTTCCAGGACATTGGCTGCTCCTACTGGTCCTTCTCCTTATTCCCATGCCCTGAGCAATGATGGGATCAACTGCACCACCCTATGAGCCTTTCCCCTCCTTGCTTTCATCCCACACAGGGCTGGTGGAAACAAACCCCTCTCCAAGAGCTCCCAGCAGCTCCCAGAGTGTGATTTCCCCAGGAAAAGGGGCTTCTCCAGGCACCCCATCCCCAAGGAGCCCGTCATGCCGGGACGAACGGAGATCCCCGCCAGCCAAGCCTGTCCCCGCTTGCTCAACCCTGGAGCCACGTGAGGAGAGGTGGGAGCTTGTCCCTGTGCTCTCTGCACGCCAGGAACAGCTACAGGCCCCAACCGGGAGCCGGGGCCCCCCGAGGGCGTTGGGAGCCGCAGCCAAGGCAAGGGAGGTGCGGCTCCCTGGGAGCCACGGCCGGATCCGGGCACACGCCCAGCGCCGGGAGCAGCCGGCTCCCACCTCCAGGACACTGCGGCCCAGACTGAAATTCGGGAGCACAACTATCCTGCCCCTTCTCTGGTGGGATGGGAAATGAGGTGCTGTGGGTCAATCCACTCTACCCGCAGCAATTTTTTTGGGATGCGGGGTGTTGTTGAAGGAGGCAGATGGAAAATAAGTGGCTGGCAGAGGTGGGAAGGAGTGGTTTTGCTTGGAAAGTGGGCATCCATGTGAGAGACTGCTGGCCATCGCTGTTTATGGATGTTGGGGGGGTCTCCACCCCGAGCAGGACTCCTTCTGCATCAGTCCTGGGCATATTTCTCCTCGGTCCCCATCCCAAATCCAGGAGCCCATGGCTGTCTCTGTGCATGCTGACAAGTCTTGTGGTTTGTGGCCTGCTGTCCCCAGCCTGGGAACCAGCAGGAAAATCAAATCAGGGCTGCAGGAAGGGATAAAACAGCCTCACACCACATTTGGGGTGTCAGCCTGGGCCAGGACAGGGGCATCTCCTTGCCACAAGGTGACAGGGTGTGAGCCCTCTGTCCTCGGTGTCCTTGGCCACTCCTTGGCCCCTGTGGCTGGGCAGGTCGTGATGCCAGGCATTGGGAGCAGGGGTGAGGTCACCTTCCCCCTTCCCGGACAGCTGGAATTTGGGCTGGCCAGGAGCTGCCATGTGTGTCATGCCCTGGGCGATTTCCTTTGCATCCCTTGAGCAGGTGGTGACTCCTCTCCGTCCACTCTCTGCTTGTCCCAGTGCCACTGGGCAGGGGTGGGCCCCGGTGACAAACAGCCACGTGGATGTTCCATGCCTCAGTTTCCCCGTCTGTAAAACAGAGATAATTCTTCCTTCCCTCCCGCCCTTTTTCCAACCAGCGCTGGGACATGACCTGTCTTTTCCCCAGAATTTGAACAGGACCAAGTGCCTGTGCTGCCTTTAGTACGAGGGGTGTCTGCCCCATGTGAGGGATCTGGATTTTGATACAAAATCAGCTGGGAGACAATCAATTTTCCCTGATTTTTCAAAGCAGAACCGGGTGAGAGAAGTAGAGGCAGAGAAAGGGGCGAGATGACTGCACTGAGCTCACCCTACAAATCAGTGACAGAGCCTAGAGAAACCCTCAACACGGCCCTCCCCCAAATCCTAAACCCCCTTTTGCCCCCTNCCCTTTTTTTTTTTTCCCCCTAACCCACCCTGACTCCGAACCCCGCTGCACCCCACGGCGGGGAGGGCAGGATCGGGCTCTCCCTCCCCAGGATCAGGCTGTCCCTCCCGTCTCTCCAGAGGAGGGAATGAGACAAGCTGCTGAGCGGTTTCCTGCCCGGCACTGCCAATGGGAGCTGCTCGGGGTGCCGGGAGCAGGGGAGGATGTATCCGGAGCTGAGTGTTTCCTGGCAGATAAGGCCAACCCCTCCTGCCGGATGTTATGAGTCCAGGTCCTACCTCCACGTTTCAAGAGAAGGGGCCGAGGAAAGGCTTGGATGTTTATGTCAAGGAAAAATAACTTCTCCCTCTGTGTGTGTGTGTGTGTACAATCCTCTGGCTCCCCCAGGGCTACGTGCGGCAGGATAAATGCTGGGAATAGGACGAGGAGGGCTGTGGGCAGGCTGGGGTCTCTCCCTGCTCGCTGGGGCTGTGTGGGAATGTGCCCAGGAAAAGGCAGGATGGATGTGGGGAGATGAGCCTGAGGGTGGAGGGTGCAGGCTCAGCACTGTGGGATCAGGCTCGGCATCAATCCGGGGTCACCTCGGCCAAACCCAGCCTGTCACCCCTGGTGCCCACCTGGAGCAGACCCAGCCCTCAGTTAGGATTTCTCCTCTCATCCTTCAGGAGAGTCCCTTCAAGGCCAGAGCCAAGGCCAGCCCCCAGGACTGGAGGTTAGGGTTATCCTGCCCACCTCGGTCATCCAGGGAATCAGAGGTGCTGGCAGAGGGAGGACAGTGACAGAGCTGGGTCGGGCAGCCCGCCTGGCTGGGGAGGTGGGGGAAATTGTACAGTGGGTTTGGAGGGAATGAGGAAAACACGGATTTTCTCCATATTTTTTTGCAATGGATAAGTAGAATCCAGTGCTGGCCAGAGCCTCCTCTTTGGATTGTTGCTGTGCTCTCCTGACACCCTTCTGGGAACATCCCCAGGGCTCAAGCCAGAACCTGTGCACTGCCTGAGGGCTGGAACATGTCCAGGGCCACCTCTAGATGATGGAAGGAACATGGAGAGACCTGCACTAGACTTAGATTGGTCAAGAAATTAGGACGGGGAAGACTCCCACCCCTCGAGCGTTACCATTCCCATTGGAATTACCCCAGATCCCAGCACAGCCATGCCCAGGCCTCAAGTCCTGCCCCAGGCCCAGGACAGGGGCAGTGAGGACATTCCTGGTGAGGATCTGGATGTGGTCACCTGGTTTGGATGGATCCAGACATTGAACAGCTTTTCATGGAGAGTTTTGTTTTCGGCATCAATAGAGAGAAATTTGAAATTAGACAAAATCTGGGAATCTCCTGTCCAGGGTGATTAACGAGAGCTGAGCTGCCTCCCGCTCCCATCTCAATCCAAAAGGGGCTGCTGGAGGTCACATTCCCAACCCAGTGGGTCCAAGAGAGGACTGGAGGACAACCTGAGAAGAAAGGAGAGAGGGGAAAGCCCTGTTCTTCCTCCTTTGAGACTGAGAGGCCCATGAGGGCTCCCACCAACAGCTGAAGGGCATCCAGGGAGCACTGCTGCGTTCAGGGAGAATTTTGGGATAAGAAGCCTGGTGCTGGAGCCCTGACCTGTGCCCTCCTCCAGCGTCTCCCACCCCTCTTCCATCAGCACCCGGAATTCCCCCGTGTCCCATCCAGCCAGGACACCGCACCCCGCCTCAGCCAGCCCGAGATGTTGTTCTTTCCCTTTGATTTCCAGGAGCTCCCACTTGGCCTCCAGAGCTCCACGGCAAACAAAACATCAGAAGCCCAGGCTTGGCGGTGCAGGAAGGAAACCGGCTCATGTGGGGCTGAGTCACGATCCCGCTGCTCCTCCCGGCATCCCAGGGAGCGGGATCGGGTATCAAGGGATGCCGGGTCCCACCGACCCCTGGCCGGCGGGGGCACCAAAAATCCTCCTCCTCCACCACCACCACCATCACCCCGTTTTATTTGTTTTGGTAAACAAAACAGGGCTCATGGGCTTTTTTTTCATTAAGTTGGAGTGGGAAAGGCTGGATTTGCTTCCCTGCTGAGGGAAGAGTCTCCACACTGCCCGTTTGGGCCACGGCCAAAATTCAGGGAGGATGCCAAAAACCTGAGTTTAAAAGAGGCTCCTCAGCACCCCTGACCTGGGACCAGCTTCTTGATTTTGTCCTCTAAGGGCCAGACTTCTTGTTCACATCGTTGTGATTGACACGACTCAGATGTTTCCAACTCTCCCCCTCATACTTACTCTCAATAAAAAAATAAAAATAATAAANAGGTATGTATTTAGATATATATAAGAAAGATGGGTACTCCCAACTCTATCCCTCTCATTCACTGGAGATACCAAATATACATATATTTATATAAATATAAAAATATAAAAATATAGAAAAAAATATAAACATAAATATATATTTAGAAATATAGAAATATAGAAATAAAAATATGCACATACAGGAGATATGACACATACATGTATATATACATATATTTGTATAAGGGATGCAAATATATGTATATATATATATGAAAAATGAGTTCAAACTTTTTAGCGAGGTCAGTCATGATAGGTTAAAGTGTAATTGCTTTAAACTAAAAGAGGGTAGATTTAGATTAAATATAAGGAAGAAACCTGGTCTAGTGGAAGGCATCTCTTCCCACAGCGGGGGTTGGAATGAGATGAGTTTTAAGGTGTCTTCCAACCCAAGCCATTCTTGTATTCCATGATTTTATGATTTTATAAATATTTGTGTGTGTGTATACACACGGAGGACACGTGGCTTAGAGAAAGCAGCATCCCTTGGTCTCCTTTGCCACAGCTCTCAGCACAGTCTGGTGGAACTCTCAGCAGAGTCCATGTCTCACGTGTCCTCTTAGGGTGGATATCAGGAAAAGGTTCTTCCCCAGAAGGTGTCGGGCGCTGGAAGAGCTCCCCAAGGAATGGGCACAGCCCCAAGGCTGCCAGAGCTCCAGGAGTGTTTGGACAACGCTCCCAGGGAAGCACAGGGTGGGATTGTTGGGGTGTCTGTGCAGGGCCAGGAGTTGGACTTGATCCTTGTGTGTCCCTTCCAAATCAGGATCTTATTTATGGTTCCAGGATTCCGTGATTCTCGTCCTCTTCAGCGCTGGCCTGGGAGAGGTGACACCCTCTGACTGTGCCTCTGTGGCCTGGTGGTTCCAGAGGCTCCAATGATCCTCATGGATGCACCTGTGCAGGAAAATGAAGGGATCAGCTCTGAACACAACTGGTCCATCCTCCCAAAAGAGTACAACAGCACCCAAACAGTGTCCTGGGAATGATCCCTGGCCTTTGCTCACCTTGAACCTTGTCTGGGAAGTTGCTGCCTCACCTGCCACTTGGTCTGGGCCACAATCACCCCAAACAATCGGAAGGTCATTTGGAAGCTGTCGCCCTGAATTTTCTGCCTTCTGTCTTTATGCTGTGGGTTCCCACAGAGTGGAATGTAAACAAGTGTGTGAAAATAGATATTTACATATTTCTCCTCTGAGAGAAGAGATGATTGATGGTGATGTCCACCATCCAGGTTAGAGAGGTGGCGACCTGTGTAGCCAATCTCTTGACCTTTGTACAAACGTATATAAATGGAGTCAGATTTTTGAATTAAAGAGTTTGTTCCCTTGAACTGCTGCTGGTGGCCTCATTTTTCTGTCCCTGAAGTTGGGACATTCCCAGCCTCAGCGATCATAGGAACCCTCTGACCCTGCTCCTATTCCTTGATGGGTTCTTCCGGAGTGTGGATTTATCTGCTGGGCTTTTACCACCTTAGAAAACATTCCCACTTCCATCCCCCATGCCCAGGAAGGTGGAAGATGTGTTGCAGATGCAGAACCATGTGCTCCAGGATTAGGAAAGGCCAGGCTGGAGCGTGTTTGTGCAACCTCCCTGTTCCTTCCAGGTGCCAGGCACTGCAGGAGAGCTGGAGTTGCAGGAGTTCCCAGGATGTGGCAGTGCACTGGGAGTCACTGATCTCTTGGTTACAGGATCACAATGAACTTTTCTCCCACCTTGGACCACTCTCAGCTCAGGCTGAGATTTGGTGCATCCACTCAACATTTAAGTTTTAACAAGGCCTGCCAGGTCCCTTCCCAGTGACTGCATTGGGAAAGCCTGATCAGGGATTAAAGGTGGGATTTAACTCCCAGGTGTGCTCAGCTGTCTCCTCTCTGGTTTGGAGGTTAAATCCATCCTGCTGCAGTTTTCATCTCAGTTGGTGGGAACACGGTGCCAATAATGCCATGGTTGTGGGTGTGATCCCTCTGTGGGAAATTCACTCCAAAGTTGGACTGGGTGATCCTTGTCGGTCCCTTTTAACTCTGAATATTCTGTGATTCTGTGATGGTCACAGAAATGCTGAGGTTCTAAGGGACCTCTGGAGATCCCACGTGACAGATCTTTTCCTAGTTGGAGGCATGGCTTGGAGGCAGAAGGAGGTGGGACTCTCCTGGGGTTGACTGTCCCTCTCCAAACCAGCGTGGCGTTCCAAAATGCCTTTTCCTGGTGGCCTGGAGGCCCTTCACTTGAAACAGACCCCATATCTCCACTAGAAACAAACAGGTTGGGTATCTCAGCACCCCGGTCCCTTAGAAGATCCACTGAGGTCCCAACTCTCCCAGGATCTCCCAGGCCAGAGCCCCCTCCAATCCAGGCTCCTCTTCCCTTCTTTTGTTCAAGGGAAAGAAGAAAAGGAAACCCCCAACCCAGACCCCCTAGACCACCCTGCCTACCTTCCATCCCCAACCTCCTGAAAAGTCCCAAAAGCCACTCCGAGGGAATTACCCCAAGGTATGGGACTCCCTCTAAAGGACCTGCTGCACTAAATGACCCGTCAGACCTTCCTGGTTGCTTTTCCCTGCCGCCTTCCCGGGTTCAAAAGGTGATTTAGGATGACATGCTCTGCTCTACGTGAACTTGCCAGCCATTGCCAGCTCTTGCCAGCAGCGTGACGAGACACCCCTTCATTGTACATTAATTCCAGCAGGCATACGGCCCAGCAATCAAAGTGCCTCATTAAACTTTAATTAAATTTCCCAAGTGATTTGCTCCCGGGCGGAGAACCTGCAGTGCAAGCCCAAGCAGGTCTCTCTGTGTGTGTGTGTGTGTGTGTGTGTGTGTGTGTGTGTCTGGGCTTTTGGGGTGTCTTTTTTTTTCCCCAAAATGTTATCAACACTTCATGGCTGGGGTATTGTCCTGGTTTAGGGCAAATGTGGGAGAAAACCCCATAACAGAGCCCTGAAACTCCCCTTTTGGGAGCCAACCTAAACAGCCCCTCCTTTCATCCGGTCTGGGAAAGAACTTCCTTGGAGAAAAGTGGAAAAACCTATTTATTTAACAAACAAAGTCACTCTAAAACAGGTATGAAACAAAGCCAGAGGTGGAAATGCAGGCCAGAGGTGGAAATCCAGTTCAGACTAGGACAAAAAGCCAAACTGGACTGACATTCTGCTCCTGCCACTCCTGGTGAGTGCTGCTTTCCTGGAAGAAGGTTCTCCAGGGTCTTCTCTTCTCCAGGCTGAACAATTTAAACTTTTCCTGCTCTTCTCTTGAAAGACCGGGAAGATTTTGTACCACAGTCCCTTTGTAGGATATGGACAGGGCACAGAGTGGTCAGGAATTAGAATTCACCCTGAGATGAGTTCTCACAATCAAAGCTCAATGAAAAAACAGAGGGACAAAGCAATTCCAAACTTGTAATGGATGGCAAACAAAACTAGATTTCTTTCTATCAATGGCAAGTCTTAGAATCAGAGGGGTGAGGGTTAGAAGGGACCTTAAGGACCAACTAGTTCCATCCCCTGCCGTGGGCAGGGACACCTTCCAACTGGAGCAGGTTTCTCCGAGCCCTGTCCAACCTGGCCTTGGACACTTCCAGGGATCCAGGAGCAGCCACATCTTCTCTGGGAAACCTGTGCCCATCCTCTGCCTTGATGACCAGTTGGCCTGGTCTGGTCAAAACTCTCTCCAGAGCAAAGTGGCTGCATCTGAGCAGCCCCCAGGAATGGTCCTTGGGCCGGGCAGAGTCCTGACCCATGGCTGGGATCATCTTTGGGCTCACTCCAGCACACTCCAACTCAAGCCAGGAGTGCGAATGAGCCACGTCCAGCCCACATCGAGGCACATCCAGGTTTGTCTCTGTCATTTCCTGCAAGCTGCAAGTCGATCTCCAGATTCAAATTCCCTGAAGACTCCAGGAGGAGCCAAAACCGAGGCCTCGTTGGGGGGACTGCACAAAACTGACCCTTCACGGGCTCTGCGGGTCCCTGCACCAGGATCCTGCTCCAGGTGAATTTTCCCTGTGTTTTCCCTTGGGCTGGAGTGGATGGATGGCAAACAAAAGCGAATTCTGGAGCTCTTATTCACACCGAAAGAGGCACGAGCACAAAAACCAGTCACCCCTTGAAACTTGGAGTTGAGGTGGGGATTTCCATGTATTGCCTGTGCTTCCAGATCTGCAGATAAGGGTACAGCTGGTCAAACATTTTCCATTGATGATTTCCTTGCAGAAAACATCCTTCCAAGGGGAAAAAAAAAAAAAAAAAGCCCAGTAACTTAAAGAAAACTTGGAGTTTAGCTTTGTTTCCCTTAAGCGCACTTAAAAAGAAAGTGCATTTTATGCAAATTTTCAGGTTTTTCCCATAGAGAAGAAAAACAGAAGTGATGAAGGACCAGTCAGAGTGAGATTGTTTGATTTTTTTAAATGACAAGATTTTAAAATATCCAAACTCCCTCAAAACAGCCACAGAAAAGATACTTTTTTTTTCATATTCTGTACTTTTTCCTTTCCATTAGCTGTACTTAACAGTTTCTTGGGCAAGTTAAACTTCGTCCTCATCACCAGATTCTACTAGTTTGAAGACTTATTTAGTTTTAGGGGTCAGAGTAGGTGATCTTCAAAGATCCCTTGCAGCCCAGTGATTCTGTAATTTAAACCCTTTCCACTTTAATATTCACTATATTCACATGTATAACTGTGAGTAAAAATTGGAGATTTTTTCAATCAAATTGTTAGATCGCTATTCTCAATTTAAGAATGATAAAACTGAAATAGAGAAGGTGATTTTCCCTCTAAAAAAAGAGAAGATTTTAATAAGATTTTTTTTTTTCCAAAAGGCAATTTTTTTTTAAATTGAGGAAAGATGCAAACCTCAGCTGGGAGAACAATTGGGATTTTTCAGTTGTTTGTTGCTGATTTTGCCTGTCCCTTCAGTCAAACTGGATAAAGACATTTATAAAATTAGGGAATAGTCACAAAAAACATGTTTGGAAGCTGAAGGGAAAACAGGGATCTGCTTCCAAACTCTGCAGTCTGCATTATGTTAACGGAAGAGAATAATTAGGAATGGAACCAGATCTCTGCATTTGCATGATTTTGCTCCTGCCACCGAACCGTTCCACACCCTCTGCCAGGTCCCTTAACCCCAGTGAGCTCTGTCTAACCTGTCAGCAGTACTGGGATGATAATTCCTCTCTTAAGGGACCTGGGAACATAAATTATTCCCTGCAAGATCCTAAAGTGAGCTCACGCTGTTGTTGCTTCCCTCCAAGGTGACACGGACGAGTTGGAGAGAGCTCGGTGCCTTGGGGGAGAGATGTCTGTAGGAATAGGCTGAGCCTTGGGAGATGAGGCCGTTAGCATGGAAATATTTGTCTAGGAAGGAAGATCCATGGCAAAAACCTGGCAAAAGCCCAGCCCAGGCCACTGGGGGAGTGTTGGATAAAGTGATGTGGTGATTAAGCCCAGCATTCCCTCGATGCCTTTTTGGTGGGGAATATCTGAGGCAGCTTAATTACAGAATTACAGGAGGCTGGAGGAGCCTGATGGCCACTGATTTCACTTGGAGGCTCATTCCTGGACTTTTTTTGGGCTGGATGTCCAAAAATGAGTCATGTCCCGGGAATGGGGTTAGGAGGTGAGACCAGGAATTGACTGGGTACGCCTCATCCTGCCTAGGCATGAAAAATCTTTCCGAGATCCTGTGGGACGAAGAGGAACGGGTTATGGTTGTGCAAAGTGCCTGGCTACCACTCTCCAACCTTTTGCAATTAGAGGTTCACGAGTAAAAGCGGAGTCTGCATCCTTTGTGCATTTATACAGGGGAAAAACCTCGCAGGGCTGAAGTCTCCCAAATCCTGCAGCTTTGAACACATCTCCCAGCAGACAAGGAGCAATATTATTTATAGGGAATTGCAGACTGGAGAGCCACCCCCTGCTTCTGATTAATCCCCTTGGAGTGAAAATGGCAGGATAAACCTCAGCACCTCTTGTGATCACGATCTTCGAGATCTTTCCCAATCCTAAGGATTGTATGGATCCTGTGAGCACAGAATAAAATGTAGGGTGCTGTTTATCCCACCTAAATTGTGGAAACTCAGAGCTTTATCTCCATTAGTTGTCTAAATATTCTAGGGGAGGGTTCCCCTGCCTATGGTCTTTATGGTTTCTCCCAACCCAAACCCTTTTATGACTCTATGATTTTACCATGACTATTTTCTGCCCAAATAATTGTAATATTAAAGATTTTAGGATGGTACACCTGTATTGCCTGTTGGGAATCACCCTAGGAAATGCAAACTCCCAAAATCTGCACAGGAATACACTGGATCTGTGCTGGTTTTCCAAGAAAAAAAACCATTTCAATGCCTTTGTTCTCTATCATACAGGACAGCAGCGTTCCAGCACTGCCTTGGGACTTCCTGGTTTGCTGGAAGATGAATAACCAAAAATTCCAGGTCTCGGCTAATTTAATTTGCCTCTAGTCCAAGAGGAGGACTGACAACCTCCAGACGTGGCTAGGGTATTTTATACAGCTACCTTAAAACAAGACAACTTGTCTTTCTGAAAAACAACCTTTGTTCTTACTCCATCCTTCAATTTTATTCTCCAGAAGATGAAAAGGGAAGCAAGGGCTTGGATTTCTCCAGCTCCAGGGTGTTTCCTGCACTTCAGTGAATCCCAACAATGCATAAAGAGCCTGGCAGCCTGTGCCAGGGCTTGACAGCCCTCTGAGGGAACACACTTCTCCTAATATCCAATCTAAACCTCCTTTCTTCCCAATATCCCATCTAGCCCTGCCCTCAGGCAGTGGGAAGCCATTCCCTGTGTCCTGTCCCTCCATCCCTTGTCCCAAGTCCCTCTCCAGCTCTCCTGGAGCCCCTTTAGGCCCTGGAAGGGGCTCTGAGCTCTCCCTGGATCCTTTTCCAGGTGAACACCTCCATCTCTCCCAGCCTGGCTCCAGAGCTGAGGGGCTCCAGCCCTTGGAGCATCTCCATGGTTTCCTCTGGACTCACTCCAACAGGTCCATCCATGTCTCTCCTGTGCTGATGAGCCCAGAACTGGACACAGTTCAATGAGCCTCAGCCCAGAGACTGATCATCCTGCCTTTTCTTTGCACAAAGACACCACAGGTCAGAACCAGAAATGTCGTGTTTCTACTCCTCACTCATTCCCTTTTTCATCCAAGTGTTGGCTGCTGGATGTTTTGAGCTTCTTGTGCTCCAGCTGGCTTTGCTCTTCCAGCCTCTCACTGGAGATTTCCTTCACTGGAGCAAAGCAGGAAGAGCCTTTTGTGCTCTCTAAAGATGAAGTAATTTAGGGTGGCTTAAAATTCCCATGTAATCAAAGCCATGCACTGTGGTTAGAGCCATTGGCCTCAGGATTTCTGTTAAAAAAACTCTTCTGAACAGGGACAATTTGTAGGCTTGTGGAGAGACTATCTGAGCAAGTCTTGTCAGAGCCCTCCAACTCCCAATTTTCACTGCTCCTGACCCCCCCAGAGCTTCTCTCACTCCCAGGACCCCACATCCCCCATTGCCCCCTCCACTGGTCCCTGCGTTTGTGGGGATGTGTGAGAGCAAGAGCTGCCTCAGGATTTATTTTCAAGCATTAATACTTCTGTTACAGGAGAGGAAGGGCAGTGCCAGAGCACCCAGAAGGCAGTTTCTGAAATTACCCCTCAAAAAAATGCACTTCCAGAAATTAGTCAGGAGCTCAAAAAGTCCTCAAGGTTTCGCTTTCCATCCTTGTTTCTTACACTGATTTTTTTTTTCTTTTTTTTTAATTGCCATCTCCCCACCTCCTCCCAAAAAGAAAGGAGTTGTGGAAGTATCTCTTGGCTCCTCTGCAGGACTTTGGACTGTTATTAGCATCTCGTGCATTATTCAGTGGGCTGATTATGAATGAATCAGCACGGATCCCTCCCCTTGGAAAGCTGAGAAAAGCTGCAGCTCTGTCAGAATGCCCCATGGCCCTTCCTGACCCAGCTGGCTGCAAAGGGAGATGCAATTTCTTAGTGACGTTTAATTAAAATTTAATTAATCCGTGGAAGAAGCAGTGGATGTCCTGAATAGATTTTTATTTCAAAGGGAATGCTTGAGAATTGGTGCCCTGATCCTGTGCAGTGCTGGGAAAGTCCTGGATGGGCGTTTTTTTATAAGGATTGGGAGATCAGTGGGGCAAGAAGCACAGGGAGGAGAGTTGGGGATAGGATGTTTGATCCACGACTGAATTTTTGTTCTTTGCAAAATAAATAAGGGATGAACGATTATGAAGCATCTTCTGATTAGGAACATCAGCAAGAAGCAAAGATCCCCTTGAAGTTACCAAGCCTGGGATAAATTCCACCCAAACCCAGCAATCCAGGAGCAATTACCACAGTGAAATCCAGGTGCTTTTGCCTTTTCCTCTTTCCTCCCTCTCAGAATTCACCCTGTGACAATTTTCTCAGCCTGAGAGCTGATCCCGTATCGAATGTGCTGAATGGATAAAATCTGCAGCAGCAACAAGTTGTCTGTGAGATTAATTTGTCTCTGGAATCAACATTATGCAAACAGGACCCACCCTGATTTGTGTGAACGGGCTGTGTGTGTTATCTTATGATTAAGCAGCTTTGTAAGCATCAAAATATCTCATCTGGCTTCCCCGAGCAGTGTCTGATCCTGGACAGGCTGCTACCTTGCCTCCAGCTCTGCTCTGCACCTCCAGCATGATCCTCAGGGCTTAGAAGGTCCCAGCATTTTTTTTTCTGGGAGAGGAACCGACTCTGTGTCAAGTTATAAATTAGTGGCATCTTAATTTTGTTCCAGAGGAACCCTAAAAGCCCAAAGGTTTAAGGCAGCATCAGCACAACCCCCTGTTCTCTCTCTTCAGCCGTGCCACGGACATGGGCCACCTCCCAAAAGTGGGTGAGGTGGGAAGAAAACCAGAATATTGTGCAAAATTCCGTGGTGCTGTAGCACAATTCCCTCTTTTCTCTCCATTCAGTGCAGAATGGGAGACGTTTTCTCACCCCACTGCTTTGTGGAAATCTTTTGAATTGATGGATGTTCCTCTCATCACTCGCTCTCTTCTCATTCTCCATGGAGGCATGAAGGGAAAAGGGATCGTCCTCACCTTTCACTTAGCTTGGATCTGATTCCTTCCTTACGTGCATCAATTCAAATAAGAAACAAAATGCAAAATACCAAGAAGATGGATATGAAAGAGTCCAAGAGGAGGAGAATCCTCATTTCACCTTCTGGAGTGCAATGGGGTGTAACAGAGCAACATCAGTGTCATAGAGGACTTCTTTCTTTTTTATGGGAGGCTTTGGTAGATGTGGGACACATCCAGAATACTGTGCCTGGTCAGAGACTTCCCAGTTTTTGAGCTTTTCCACAAGGAGGGGATTGACAAACTGAAGAGAGTCAGACAGAAGGTCAGATTTTTTATATTTGTTTGTTTGTTTAAATAAATAATGTCTTTATTTATACATGTCAGTATAAATAAATAAATTATTATTTCTTTATTTATTCTGACATGTTTAGGGTGATAAAGAGCAGGATTTAGAAGCAGAGGCTGAGGGATCTGGGTTTGTTCAGCCACGGGAGGGTACAGAGAATACAGAGTCAGATTTTCCTTGGATGTCCAAAGTGAAAGGAAAAGGGACAGTTGCCTTCAATAGCAAGAACAGAAATCCCAGTTAACATTAGGGGATTGAGGGAGGGGAAAATCCACTGTGAAGAGAATAAAAAATGGGAGAGACCGAGAGATGCTGGGGGTGGGGGGGTGGTCTCCACCCTTGGAGATAAAATATTGCTGAGTATGACCCCGAGCCATGAACTTGCATCTAACTTTGAATGGGGTTTTGGACCAGACACCTCCTGAGGTTCCCTCTGATCCCCACTGCTCCGTGATTCTGTGAGGAGCCCAGACATGGCTCCAGCTCCAGCTGTCCTGATGATGGTTTTAAATGGTCCTAACAATGCAGATACTTCAAGGCACTGAAGGGCTGAGTGGGTTCAATCTGAAGCTGTTAACACAAGAAAACTGAGGCTGTTGCAGGGGGAAGCCCTCAGGATACTCTTGTCTGTCTGTGCCTAAGATATTCTTATTCAACAACCCACAAACCAACAGAGGCAACATAAAAAAAAATATTGCAATATCTATAAATCAAACCGTGTCTTTCATTCTCTGGGACTTCATCCACCTGCCATGGTTTGGACATGTCCATCCTGTCAAGTTCAGCCTTCAAAACAGGGTGGACCTGTGCTGACTCCTGATCCACACCTGGGATTTGCTCCTGAGAGTGGTGCAAGGTCATGCTGAAACCCTGCCAGGGGTTTGACACTGGGCTTAGAGGCAGCCAAAGTTCCCAGTGACTCAAGTCAGCAGTCAGGTTATCCATGCACAGGCACACTTCAGTTCTTCCCTTAAAATTACCAGTGCATTCCTGATGTTCCTCGGGGCACTCCACTGTTGGAAGGGAGAAGAAAATGCTCCATAAAGCATCATCTCACCTTTTATTAAAGAGCTGGGATCACTTCGGCGGAAGGTCAGAGCTGGGCAAGGTGGTGACGTTCCTACAGCACCAGGGGTGGAGGCTCAGCAGATCAGGACGTGGGGTTTGGAAGAGAAAAAGTGCAAAGGCAAACCTTGTTCTCTGGGAAGAATCCATCTGCACTGGGATTTGCAGCAATGGCACAGCCAGGCTTCTGCAGACTCCACCCAGTAGAGGCAATTTCTCTCTGCTGGACAGACTGTAATGCCCAACATGAATGTAATAATCAGCATCAAGTGATAGGTTGAATTCTGGATTTATTTTAATGGTGTAAAGCCACAGTAGCTCCTTCATCTTTAATCTGATCAGATCAGTGCTGCCGTGATGGAGAATCTGCATCCAGACCTGATGCCCCAGAGCATCTCTAAGTCCAAAGCAATAAAAGATACAAGTAAAATCAGTAGCAATATTTTTTTACTGCAATACAGGGGACCGAAGTCTCAGGCGTTTCGTTTCAATTTTCATTTTTGACGTGGTGAAAAGGCTGGGACAAGGAAAGGAGCTGGACAAAACCCCAAGACCTGAGTGCAGAGCTGGAGTTAAAGAGTCAGTTTTACCCAGGAGCAGATCCTCACAGAGCTCTGTATGGAAAGTGTGTGTGTGTGTTGAGTAAAGCCCCTCGCTGCACAACCCTCAGGCACTCAGAGCTGTGCAGGGGCCGTGGGCAGAACCCCTCCAGCCCAGCACCACGGGGAGGTTTTCCCTGCCACTCTCTCTGCATCTTGGCAGGGCACAGATGGATGTTGTCATCCCTGTTACAACACAGGGAAGCTCTCCACAGCTCGCTGGGAGGTAGGCAGGGTGAGGGCAGGATTTCATACCAGTCACAGCACACACCAGCCACCCTCACCAGACTCGTTCTGCAGGGCTGTGCTCCCAGACACTTCACCCAGAGCATGACTGCTCCTGGTGTCCCCAGCAACCACGGCTCCAACAAACCCTTCCCTCCTGGGCTCATCCCAGCCTGGGGCTACTCTCAGCCTGCCATGGAACTTTTCTGCCTGAATGAAACAACAGGGAGTTGTTTTTCGGGGTTAGGACAGTAGGACACAGGCTTAAGCTGCACCAGGGGAGGTTTAGGCTGGACGTTAGGAATTTCTTCATGGAAGTGGTGACTGGGCATTGGAATGGGCTGCCCTGGGAGGTGGTGGAGTCACTGTCCCTGGAGGTGTTTGAGGAAGGACTGGATGTGGCACTCAGTGCCATGATCTGGTTGACAAGGTGGTGTTTGGTCACAGGTGGAACTCGATGAACTCAAAGGTGTTTTGCAGCCTTGTCAATTCTGTGATTCTGGGCTGGAAGGAGCCTTCAAGACCATCCTGTTCCAAACCCCCTCCCCTGGGCATCCACGTGCTGTGGCCTGGATTTTGAGCTAAACACCCCACACCCTTTGTGTAAACCTCTCTGGAAGCACCTTTCCTGTCTGCTCTCCCCACTTCCCCTCGCCTCGTGAGACACAATTGGGCAAACAGCTCATGCTGGGCCACACAAGATCAGTCCTCCATATCCTTGGGGATCTTTACATCTTCCTCACTGCTGTTGTAGAGGACAGCATGAAAGATCCCAAATCTGGTTGCAGTGGCACCTTTTGTGCTTGGGAGGGGTCTTCAGGCTCTGCAAGAGGTTTTTGGGAAGCCAGGGCAAAGACCTGGAGCCCTGTTAGAAAATTATTGACTCCCACTATTGGCTATTTCCAGGGAAAAAGAAAATAAGTTTGTTCCTGAAGGGGAAATAAAAGTGAAAGGGAGGGAAAAAGAAGAAGAAGAGAATGCCTGGGAAGAGCAGACTGAAGTATCTGGGAGAGTGGATTTTGAATCTCAAAAGAACACATGGTGCATCCTGTAACATTGTCATGTTAGGGCGTTTAAAGGCATTTCCCTTCTTTAGCAAAGCCAGGAGACATCCAAGCCACTTTCCCTGGAGGCGTCAAGTCCCACAGTTGTGATTAAATCTCTAAATCTCATCCCCTGGAAGTTTTTCGCAGAGGACCAGAGTTGGGTGGTGGTGGGTAGGGAGGGAACCTCCACTTTGCACACAGTGTCATTTCCCTGGGGAAGCTTTTCTGCCCTGATTCACATCCCCTCTGGCACTTGAGGGCCTGACCAGAGTCAGATTTCCTTTTCCTCAAGGTTCTCCACCCTCTCCATCATGTTCTTGGCTTTCCTTTAGTCTTTCTGCTCTCTGAATCCAGTAAAGTGATGATGCTGAGAAGAGTCAGGGACAAGCCCTGGGTTAACTGCTCTGTGAAAGCTGTTTGACCACAAAGCCAGGTCTGGCCCAAACTGGTACCAAAGCCCATCCCTGATCCCAGACAGGAAACATTCACTTCATTTTGGAGGAAGTTTAATACTGTGGACATTGCCAGCCCTTACAATTGTTGTCAGGAGCAGAAAATTACTCCAAGCACTGGTTGGTTTCCTGGTAGAGATGCCACCTTCCTGTCCTGTATCAGTTTTGCATCCTAAAAACCGAGGTATGAACATGGTGGAGTGAGCAAATCCTGGTTGTCATCGCCCATCTTCTCTAAACCAAAAGATCTGTAGTGGTTTTATCTGAATTCTGAGATTATTACCCACCTCTCCCTTCCCAGCCTCCTGTGGTCATTTGTGTGACAACCCCAGAGAACACAGGACGTGCTCCAGCATTCCCCAAAGGTGCCTTCAACTCCTACATCCTCTGGTTCACCATGGCTGCTGATCAGGTGAGATGAAATAAGAGTTTGTGCCCCAGGTTTAGAGGATTTGCTAAAGCATTCCCAGTCTGTGGCACAGCCAGGAGAGCACCAGAGCTTTAAACTTCCTACTCATCGTTTCCATCACCGTATTTTGGACGTTGAAGTGTTCAAACAAGCAGCTCCTGGATGAGTGGGAGAGGTTTCCCCATGTGCTGACATGACAGGCCTGATCTGCAGTTTAAGATTTAAGGAAGTTGCATCATTCCTCGGAATACAGAGATTTCCACATTTCTCCCAGCTCCACCTCCCCTGCATGGCCTGAGTTTTTCCCAGGAAATATCACCTCCAAGGAAGATTTCCATCTACTCTGCAAATACCTACAGCTTGGTTGGATAAATTCAGGCTGACACAGCTGAAATTGTGGAAAAAAACATGAGCCATGACAAGCTCTGCTTTGCAGAAATTCCCTTTGGACTGAAGGCAAGGCCTCAAAGTGGAAAGTGTTGGGTTATCAGCCAAAGCAGCTGATTCCTGCTGGGAAATCGTATCACCTGAGGAGAATGGGAGATCCCAAGCTGGCACATGGCTGTATTTGAGTGTCGCTGCAGATTAGGGGTGATCTGATTGAGGCCTTCCAGTACCTGCAGGGAGCCTACAGGAAAGATGGAGAGGGAATTTTTACAAGAGCATGGAGTGGCAGGACAAGGAAGAATGGCTCCAAACTGCCAGAGGGCAGGATTAGATGCAATACTGGGAAGAAATTCTTCCCTGTGAGGGTGGTGAGGCCCTGGCACAGGTTTCCCAGAGAAGTTGTGGATGCTCCATCCCTGGAAGTGTCCAAGGCCAGGTTGGACGGGAGTTGGATCAACCTGGGATAGAGGAAGGTGTCCCTGCCCATGGCAGGGTTTTGGAAAGAAATGAACTTTAAGATCCCTTCCAACCCAAACCATTCCATGATTCTGGGATTCTACAAGATGAGAAAAGAGTGCTGGAAAGCACAAGGACCAGACAAGGTGTCAGGGTCCACAAGGATGGAGCCCTTTAAAGGCCGGTGACGTGGTGGGCGGGGGCGTGGAGGTTGCATCATTAATCAAGTCCCTAATGCTCTTATCGTGCTAATCCATTAATGCCTCAGCATATAAGGCAGTTACTTCTCTCTCAGACCAATTTTGGGTCCAAGGGGATTAGGACAGAAGGGCTCTCATCTCCTGTGCTTGTGTTGTGCAGCATACCCTGGGGTCCATTGCACCTGCTGTGCCTTGGAAGGTGAAAAAATGCAGCCCTGAAGCTGCATTACCCATTGGAGGTGCAACTGTGGCAAGGCCAGAGATTTGTCCTCAGCCCAGCAAGGCTCAGCTGGCCTCCAACAGCAACGTGAGATCCAGATCTTAGAGCCTGTGGGAAATGGATTTGTGAACGACAAACAAGGCCACCAAAGAAGTCTTGTCCATTCAGGAGAGAGGGGGAAATGTGGGGAATGGATTTGTAGAGAATTTCTCAAAGCCTGGCAGAAGGCTGTATCTGTATGCAAACTTCAAGATAGAAAATGCTGACTTAGAAATGTCATGGGATGGGACAGACATTGCTGAGAGAGAAATGGAACCAGAAACAAGGTTCGAATGATGACCTTGTCAATAAGACTCGATACTTTGGAGAAATAGAGCTATGAAAGGTGCATTGTAGAGGACCCACGAGGGGTGATTTTAGATTATTTGCTTTAAGACATTAACAGAATTGTGTGGCAGAAGCTGACAGGCCAAGAAACGCTTATAATGTAATTAGGAAATAGTTTGGCTTCTGATTGTGATGGCGTGAATTATAACATCTGTATCGTCCCACCCTTCACACGAGACTGAAAATGGAATAAAAGCTTTTAAAACACCTCTCAGCTGCCCCATCTCTGGGTCAAAAAAAATGTGTAATCCAGCAGAGCCCACCACACTGAGAGCGTGGTCAGGGCAGGGATGTCACCCTGTGCATCTGCTGCTCGTCTCCCAGCACCAGGAGATGGAGCCCTGAGGAGGTGGCAGACACTGAGCTCCAGGTGAGACGAGCACAGCCAAGCCTGGCAAAGCTCCAGCTCTGCTTCAGGCTCACCCAGAGGAGCTGCTGCTGATGGAGGGTTCTGCTCAGGCCACTGTGGGGAGCGTGGGGTTGGTTTTGGAGAGGGGCCCAGGCAGGAGGTGAGGTCTGGAAGATGCTGGAGCATCCCACAGCTGCCTCTTACACCCGTGATGGACCAAAGCAAGGGTAATGTCCTGCCAGTCAAACCTCCACACAATCAGTGTTTTGAGACCAGTGCTTTTGGCCTCTTACTCCTGACCCTACACAGGACATCCCAACAATCCCACCCTGTGCCTCAGAGCATTGTCCAAACCCTCCTGGAGCTCTGGCAGCCTTGGCCATTCCCTGGGGAGCCTGTTCAGTGCCCAGCCACCTTTCTTTCTCCGACCCATGTAGCTTAATGCATTTATACAGCTGCATTTCAGGACAAAACACGGTTTTCAGGCTTGCCTGGGTTTCAGGTGTTTCTATTTTTATAAAATTCCAGAGCAAATGGAGAGCTTTCTCAAGTGAGCCTGCAAGGCTGAAGCAGGATGTGTGTTTAGTGAGGAAAGAGGAGAGATTTGGCAAAGAAATAGCTTCAGTCTCAATGGCAAAGAGGAGTCTGCCTGCAGCTGCATTTCTCAAATTTTTTGACTCCCCTCCTATGGAATAGAACCATGGAACGGTTTGGGTTGGAAGGGACATTTACAGTTCATCAAGTCTAACCTCCTGCAATAAACAGGCACATCTTCAGCTGGATCAGGACAGTCTTGGTAACACCCAGGCTTTTAGACCTACTAGAAGTTGGTCACCCACCACTGGGATCATCTGAGTAAAGCAGTCCTTAAGTGCAGCCTGCCTAAAATTGTACAATTCTGATGTGTCACCATGCACACCACGAGAATTTAATTTTCTCTGGAAATTATTTTGGTAGACAGCAGAAACTGGTAACTGACACAGGGAGGTCTAGGCTCATCCTCTTTTCCTGGGCAACACAGTCACCTCTTGATGAGCACCTCTGGGAGGCTGGGACTGAGATCCTTTCACTCCATGGAAAATAACTCCATAGGGAGAAAGTGAGGCCCTGTTCAGAAGAGGAAAACACAGGAGGGGGTTAAGCATCTCCTGGAAATGAGGTGCTGGCTCATATTCCTATGGGAACAGGGTCTAAGTGATTTCCCCAAAATAATCCCAGCTGTACCACACTCAGTTTTTCTGAGTGAGACCCAGGACTGTGAAGTGTAAAACCTTTCAATAATGGATTAGAAACAGGTGCTAACGGTATCCAAACATAAGGAGGGGTTTATGGGAGTCGAAGGGATTATGTTCTCCCTGTCTGTCAGTCAGAAAATTTCTTCCGTCTTCTGCTAAATTTCTCCTCGGGGAGCAGGAGGTGTTTAGTAGGGGAGGAGAGGATTAGAAAAGGGAACCCCATGGTTTGTTGCATGACCTGCTGCTGTGTCATGTTCACTGGATGTTTGAGCTCAAGACCTTATAGAACTCTATATCTGGGGAGGAAATAGGGTCAGAACAGCCACTGTGGTGAGGAGCTGGGACCTACAGCTTTAATTTATTAAAAAGACTGGAATTTGGGTTCATAGTTATCCACCCTGATGCTTTCTCTCCCCTGTAGACTTTACTGGAGTTCAGCCTTGAGTTTGAGCAGTGGTCCCAGCAGGAGTTTTTTCAAGCCTAACACGTTTTCCAAAATGCCTTTTCCTCCCTGCATTCTCCCTTAACACTTCATAAAAGCTTCTCAGCCACCTTCCTGGGTGAGTCTATTCTCATTAATGCCTTGAAGTTACACGGAGATTTACAGGTAAAACAGTCCAGGGAAGCTGCCAAAAGGCAATTAATTGCAATAAACAATTAATTATGGAGACAGTCTCAGAGGAGAAAAGTGCTGGAAATCCCACTCCGAGCAACTCTGTGTAATCTCCTTTTGGAAAAAACCCCAGTCAGCCACGGCAGCGTGAGGTCAAGCTGATCATGTGCAGCTTTAGGTGATGAAGCCGTGGCACGGGGTAAAGCTGGAGAGATTCCCCCTGTTCTGATGATGAACAGCTACCAATCTCTGGGGAGATTTAACATGACACCTGCCTGGAGTTACAGCCTGCAACGTGTGGGATCCTCACACATGGCTGGAATCAGTTCCTTCCTTGGAGTCTCGGAGGGGATGGGGCGAGGAAGGAGGTGGGAGCACAGCACACCAAGGGAGAATCTTTTTACACCACAGCTCTTGTGGCCTTGTCTTTTGGGGTGTTATTTTGGGCCAGTCATGCAGAGTTTTTAGATTTTTCTGTGGTGACAACCACTGAATAATTGCAAGCAGCCTCTGGTGTTTCATCAGTGAGGCAAGAGTCACTTGCAGGGGTAATTCAGAGCTGGCTGAGCTTTCCCTGTTTCCTCCTGGAGGAAACAGCAGCACCTGAATGTAGGTAAGAATTTCTGGGACTTTTCATTTACAGCCACCTCACTTAGGATTCTAGGATTCATCAAATAAACTCTAACATTGAACTGTTTATGCTTCTACTGCACATGTTTTGCGTTTGATGATGTTCCTCCTGGATGGGATGTGGTCAACATGGTCTGGAAAATGGTTCAGCTCCTTCTAAAGCAAGGATTGCAGGCATGTCTGCCTTGCCCTGGAAGGAGTAGTACCACTTATTACATGGCTTGGAGCAACCTGGGATAGTGGACGGTGTCCCTGACCATAGCAGGGGTGGGAGGAGATGACCCTTAAGGTCCTTCCCAATCCAAACTGTTCTAGAATTCTGTGGTAGTTGTTCTGTGCTGCAGCCAGTTTTCACTCTAGGATGCAGGAAGATTTTGGAAAGTGCTTGTCCTCCTGTATGACTGGGCACGATGAGTGTGCACCCATCCCATGTAGTTCCAGCTGTCCAGTCCAGAGTTCAGTGTCTGAGCTAAAATCTCAAATTTCCCTTATTCCCTGGAGAGATGAAGTCATTCTTGAGGGTGAATCATGGAATCAGAATATCATGAGTTGGACAGGATGCACAAGGATCATTGATCCAACCCCTGGCTCTGCACAGACACCCCAACAATCCCACCCTGAGACCATTGTCCAAACACTCCTGGAGCTCTGGCAGCCTTGGGAATGTCACCATTCCCTGGGGAGCCTGTTCAGTGCCCAAGTGGGAATGAAGCCTAAGAAAACACAAGAGTTTTGGCATGAAGGCATCATCTGGGGTCGGGGTGTTGAGCTTGGCATTAGAACATTGGGATCTGCACTTGGCCTTACTGTGGCGAAAAATACCCGAATCTGAAGATGCCCCTTGTCCACTGAAAGGATGAAACCAGTGAAGGAAGAAAAACATTCACCCTCACCTCTTTGGGCTTGTGATTTTTGTCATTCCTTATAACTTATAATGCAATGTAAGGGTCCCTGATGAAATATTTGAAGCTTTGTCCTGAACACCGAATTTTTCTTTTTGCCATCCATGAGAGTTTTTCAGGTTGGGAGAGACTTTTGCCTTCACTTAATCTGATTTAATTATTGCATATCAGAGGCTGGAGACTTAAAACGTGGGCTTGGCAATCAGAGAAGGTAAAAAAACCTTTGCCACCAAGAGCCAGCTTTTCCCTGTGCTCCAGCTCCTGGCTGGAGTACATGTGGACAGAGGAGGAGTGTTACAGGTCTGGCTTCTGTTCTTCTCTGCCAAGGTCAGGATGAATAATAATCTGGAATTCCACTTGGGAATTTCACCCGATTACAGGAAACCACCTAAACACATGAAGAAGGTGAAGAAGAAGGTGAAGGAGAAGGACTTAGACAACACCCAAAATCCTCCATCTTGACTCACACGCATTACTATATGCTAAAATCCCAAAATCCAGGTTTCCAGAATTCCAGCAGAGGAGGAGGAGGGAGGCACTGGGTCAAGCTGGGCGAGCAGAGACCACACTGCTCACAGTGATGCAAAACTCCCCGTCACCAAACCCGCACTGCGAACAAGAGAAAAAAACTCAACAGCTTTAAAACCTCGTTAGCTAATCGTCGTCACCACAGATGGGGCCCAGCCCTAAGCTCCTTTCTGCTCATCCTAATCCCACTCCAAGCAGCTCCCCTTGGCACAGGAGCCTGTTGGCTCTGTTATCTGGAGAAGTGGCAGAGCATGGGAGCAGCTGGCAGTGGGGAGAGCCGCGGGAAGGGGAGAGATGTAAAGTTTTAGGAAGGGAGGTGGGGGCCCATGTCCCTGTGCAGGCAGGGACTGAGCAGGAGTGTCCCACCTTTCCCTGGCAGGAGCCAGAGGAATTCTCTGCTTGGCTTTTGATCCCCACCGTCAGTGCTCGAGGGAGGCCTGACCTGGGATGGATTATTGACCTGAGCAGAGCTATGTACCTGGATTACCTTCGCTGTGGTGAGTGGAACATCTCTCTGTCCCTCTGTGAGCTTCTAAACCATCGCTGGGAAAAGGGGTGACAGGGGAGGTTCTGGGGGACTGATGTTAGCACCGATTGTCTTTTTTTCAGCAACTCTGTCATCCTTTTTGCTTTGTTTCTAACTAGGAAATGGAGATGTTGTTGGTTACGTGGGAGAAATAGGTGCCTGTGATAAACAGGAATCCTGCTTGCAGGGAAAGGTTCTGATGGGAACAAGCCATAGCTGGTGGCTGCTCTTTGCTCTGTTGAGCAATGCAGATGTTATCCCTGGAAGGCCTCCAAGGGCTGTGTTTGTGTTTTCCTGGGAGGCTTTGCAGTGGGCTCCGGGTCCACGCTCGTGGAGGCATTTCCCAGGCAAACAGGTCTCCTCGCTGACCAGAGCTGGATCCCTGTTTTCCTGATGTAACTTGCTGCAGCCACTTAAAGCCTCTGCTGCTATTTAGGGACAGCAGGAGATTGAGTGGATCAATCCCATAAGAAGATCTATGCTCCTGTGCACCAAGAGGGGACTCCTGTCCATTTTAGGCAGTGCTGCCCAGGCAGGGAGCCAGGTTTGCTCCAGGCCCTGATGGGAGAGATGTCGCTGTCACCACAACCACCAGTTGGAGTCTAAACCAGAATTTTTGCTCTGATTTTTTTTGTAAGAACTGAATAACCACAAAGCTTTTTTTTTTTTTTTTCCCTTTTCTTTTTCTTTTCTTGGCAGCCCCTCAGTCTCTCTAAGCACAAGCTAAAAGGGGGGCCTTGTGTTTTTTGGCTAACATGAGTCTCAGGTCATTAACCCTTGACAGTTCTTTAATGAATTACTATTAAAAAAACTAATTGATTTCTTGGGCTGAAGAGAGATTCATACTGTTGGTGACATAAGGGTCATTTAGACCATCAAATGTGACCATTTGAGTAGAAAATGGCATTGAATTTCATCCTGTAGCTCCTGTGCTTTATGATTTTTTCACATTCTGTTGAGAAACCCATGGCAGGACCACATAAACTGAATTAATACAGTAGTAGGGAAGGTGAGAACTGATAGAAATTCACCAGGAAGCCCCAGGTCAGCATCCCACTGAGCCTTTGAAGAGAGGAACCTGGGAATCCACAGGAAAACCCAGCTGGTTCCACCTGCCTGTTACGGAAGGATGTATTCAGGTGGCCATACCCCTCATCTGGGAATTTCTGCACCTCTGTGACTCTTCTAGGGTTTGGATCAAGATTTGTATTTGCTTTTGAACATCTGAAACTCCAGTAGGCTCCAGCAGGCCGGGCTGCAATCGCTGTGAGCTATTGGTTGTGCTGGCGATTGATTTCTCTTTATCTTCCACGTCTTCTATCCCCCCAAATTGTTCCTTACAGCAACTGAGAGCACAAGATAATGTTTCCATCTCTTGCTGCTTATTTGATTTGGGGTTTCCCCCCTGCCCTGCTTTGCTGGATCTCCCTTGGCTGTCCTTGGGAACTTCAATAAGTCTTGTTCTCCTCTCTCTTAATTTATTTCCCTGTAATTATGGCTGATCTTCTTATTTTGCTTTGAAGAAACACAAACCATTGGCCAAAAGGTGAGTTTTATTGCTATCAGTTGTTCCAAGTAGTTTGTGCCCATGAATGTAGAAGAGGGACAAACTGCACATTTAAGTATAAAATGACATTTATAAGGCTTGGGTGGTTTAAACAGATTTAAAATAATTTTTGAGAGATAAACAATGCATCTTTTAATCTCTTCCCTTCACAGTGTGACTCTTTCCCCCCTGCCAAAAAACAAAACAATCTCTTTTTCCCCACTCAATCTAGTTTTAAATAACCTGTGGGAAGGGGCTTCCGCTCCTTCATTTGAAGATTATTCCAATCTAACTGACCTCACTTGCCCTTTTCTCGGTTTTATCCCATCACATCTATTTTTACCCTCTTGCTCTACATTAAGCTGTTCCTCTGCACGCCTGCGAAGAGGAAGAATTAGAGCCTTAACATTTTGACCACCTAGAGAATGAAAAATGCAGGAGAAAAATCAAGACCCAAGTGCCTGGCTGCTGCCAGAAATGTTGTTCCAGAAAGGATTTGATTTTATCTCTCTGTGCAGTGCCTCCACTCCTCAGCTTCCCCTCAGCCTAACTTATCTCCTGGCTCCCAGTCATTCCTCATTGTTCACTTCCAAGGGCTGTGAGCTCTCAACAATGGAGATCCTACTCCTTCCTTGGCTCTTGGCTCCCTCCTGCCTGCCAGCTCTTGAATTTTCCCTTGGGCATTACTTGGCCAAGCAGCGTGTATTTAGTTCTTTCAACATTTTGTTTTCTCCCTCCTTCATCTCACCAACCCCTCAATCACTCCACTGCTTTTCTCCAAAACCTCCCAAAACTGGCGGCGTCCTGCAGGCTTGTGGTTGTCCAGTGCTACCCTCAGTCTTCCTCCTCCTGCAGGGCATGGAAGTCGAGTTTGTTGCTTGATTTTTTCAGTGTTTCTGCTGATGTTGGTGCCCTGGATGGAGTGAGGAGGATCCTGTGTGTGCTTAAGGGCTTAGAGGGAGAGCTGGGCTTCAGAAAGGGGAGAGCAAATCCTCCCATGGCTGTTTCCGGGCAGCTCACCTGGGAACAGTGGAATTGTGTCAGATGTTGGGTTTGGGTGGCCTCTCTTTGCTTTAATGCAGAAATGTAAATCAAAATATTGGGGCCAAGGGGACAAAGGTTGTGCTCCTGTTGCTGACCCAATGGCCAAGCAAGTGGTACTGGGCAGGTTATTGATCCACCAGAATCTCAATTTTCCCTTCAGCCTTTGCCTTCTGTGTCTTCTGTCTCACACTCTGAGAAATTGTGAATACCCAATCCTCAAAGTGTCCAAGGCCTGGTTTAACAGGGCTTGGATCAACGTGGGATAGTGGAAAGTGTCTCTGCCCATGGAATGAGCTTTAAGGTCTCTTCCAACCCAAACCATTCCAGGATTTTATGACTATCACTTAGGTTTCTGTCTCCACAGCTCTGAGATGGGGAAACCCTAAGCCCTTCAGGCTGCCCAGGCTTTCTGTGGTGTGTGCTGGTTTTCAGCTGGCTCTCAGCATCCATGATGTGCTTGGAAGAATCCACGCATGGATGTAGGGAGAATGGAGAACTTGGAGAAGAGAAAGCTCCAGAGAGATCTTAGAGCCCCTTCCAGCACCTAAAAGGGCTCCAGAAGAGCTGGAGAACGACTTGGGATGAGGGCCTGGAGGTACAGCTGAAGGAAGTTAGATTTAGACTAGATATTAGGAAGAAACTCTTGGCTGTGATGATCCAGAACTGGCGCAGGTTTCTCAGAGAAGCTGTGGATGTCCCTGGATCCCTGGGAGTGTCCAAGGCCATGTTGGACAGGGCTTAGAGCAACCTGGGATAGTGGAAGATGTCCCTGCCCATGGCAGGGGGTGGAACTGGATGAGCTTTAAGGTCCCTTCTAATCCAAACCATTCTGATTTTACAATCTCAGGGGGCACCTCATCGCTCCCTCCCGCTCCCTGACAGGAGGCTGCAGTGAGGTGGGGCCGGTTCCTCCTGCCATGACTGCACTGAGAGGACCAGAGGGAATGGCCTTAAGCTGAGACAGGGGAGACTCAGATTAGATATCAGAAAAAATGTTTTCATTGTTTGGGTGGTCAGGCATTGAAAGGGGCTCTCCAGGGAGGTGTTCCAGGAGTCACCATCACTGGAGGTGTTTAAGAGGCACCTGGATCTGGCACTGGCTGATGTGGTTTAGTGGTTTAGGGGTTACAGTGGCAGTGCTGAGCTGATAGTTGGACTGGATGATCCTGAAGGTCTTCCAGCCCTGATGATCCTATGGTTCCATGATCCAGGGATGCAGTGCAGCACGACCTGGATGTCAGCCAGCAAAGGGAGGCTGGCTCACGCTGTGGCACCCAGAGAGCAGAGGTGACTCTCTGTGTGCTCACGCCTGATCGCAGCAGATCTGTTCCTGCCAGCAGGCCTGGGCCTGTGCTGCCTGCCTGTGTCCATGTCCCAGCATGTGCATTCCCCATCCAGCCCTGGAGCGCTGCTGGAATCCAACAGACCAATAAATCTGTAGAAATTATACCTGCTTGCTCAACAGACACGATGCTCACCCCAGAGCCACGTTGTGCCAGTTCTGCTCTTTAAAAATACGTGGGGTTTTTGGATGTTTTTTACCCAGGTGCAGCCAGTAAAGCTGTCAGAATTGGAAAAGGGCTCTTTGCTGCCTGTTGGAATCACGTGTGGAGGTGCCAGCTAACCTCCAGTTCCTGTGCTGGGTTGAACTGGGTAGTTTTGGGACTGACAGCAGAGGAGACCTTCAGAGCCCAGTGAACAGTGGGGCTCTGGCAGATGACAAAAAATAACCTGCAAAGTTATAAACTGGGGAAGGGGCTGGAGCAACTGAGGGAGCTGGGAAAGGGGCTCAGCCTGGAGAAAAGGAGGCTCAGGGGGGACCTTGTGGCTCTGCACAACTCCCTGACAGGAGGGGACAGCCAGGGGGGGTCAGGCTCTGCTCCCAGGAAACAGGGACAGGAGGAGAGGGAACAGCCTCATGCTGTGCCAGGAGAGGTTTAGATCAGAGAATAGGAACAATTTCTTCCCCCCACAGAGTGTCCAACCCTGGCACAGCTGCCCAGGGCAGTGCTGGAGTCCCCAACCCTGCAGGGACTTAAAAACCTTGTGGTCGTGGCACTTGGGGACATGGGTGCTCAGTGGTGGCCTTGGCAGCGCTGGGAGAATGGTTGGACTCGGTGATATTTGAGGGCTTTTCCATCCTGAACGATTCTGTGACCTAAATGTAGAATATTTGATCAAGAGTTAATAGGAGGAAACACATTTGCAGCAACTTTTGGTACTAAAACTGCACCTAAGAATAATGAGGCCACTACAGCTGCTTCACTAAGTTACAACAGTCTGGTGGAACTTTTTGTCCTACTTTTGGGAACATTCCCAGGTGCATCAAAGTTTGTTTGAAGTCATCCCATACCAACTGCTCCCAGGTTTCCCTTGCATTTCGCATTCTTTCTGCATTAGCTGACCGGACTTATTCACCAGGTGTCATCCTCGATTCTTGACTGCACAAGCCAATCTCGTGTCACTGAGATGTGGCCATGAGGCCTGGCAGGGAGGGAGTTCTGACTTGCCCTCCACGAACACCTCAGCGAGCCCACGAGCACATTTGGCAGGTGCCCTTGCCATTAAAGTTCAGGCAAAGTGAACACTGAAGTCGGAAAAACGTGGCCCTTGGCCAACCCATGGAAAAAAAAAAATAAATCAGCGCGGATAATCCCAGGTATTTTTTGCAGTACTTTTCCAGACCTATTCCCATCCTGCTGGCAATTCACTTGCCCGTTTCAACACACCATCACTCCAAGCTTCCTCAAAGGCATGCAAAGCCTCTTAGTAAATAATCTTGCTATTCCTTATCACATCTGCCTTTGAGTGAGAGATAGGAGAAATGGAACAGCGTTCCCACCTGAATCCAGGTCAGGATCAGATATAAGCTGGGAAATGGTGGAGCTGAGGACCTGAGTGATCGCTGCAGTGTTATATAAGCTTTGCCTTAACTCCAGCATGTTTTAGAAGATCTGTGGTTTTGGGATGAGTATGAGGCCAGGGAAAGGAGGTGAATGGCAGCAAGGACAGTATCTCACCCTAAACCTTCACTTGCTGCTCATTCCCATAGAATGAAAAATTCTTGCTCTATGGATTGAGGTCTGAGCTGGATTGGCCAACCCTTGCAGTCCTCAGGACAGGCAGGAGCAAGAAAGATCTTCAGATCAGCCGAGCATGGTAAGGGCAAAGGTGAAAACATGGAGAAAAGCAACAGGTTAAGCACTGGAAGGGGCTGCCCAGGGCGGTGGTGGAGTCCCCAATCTTGGAAATGTTCAATAAAGGACTGGATGTGACACTCAGTGCTGTGATCTCCTTGATGAGATGGTGTTTGTTGACAGGCTGGACTCAGTGGTCCTGGAGAGGTCTTTTCCAACCTAAATGATTCTGGGATCCTGTGACTGCAGAAGTGAAGGATTTTATAGGCAGGATTTTGAATGGATCTTGTATAACATTGTGAAAACAGACAGACGTTTATGTAGGCCGAGATAAGGTCACTCAGGTGTTTTACAGGAAGGGATGGCAGGAGGTTTGGTAGCAATTTCAGGCAGGAATCTGTGAGATTTGGCAATAGTCCGGGTGGGAGTGTTTGGTGTGAAGGAGATGAAGGTGTTGAACGTGACACGGACATCGTGAGTTTGGGTGTTGTGTGAGTGTGGGCTGTTCCAGCAGGGAGGGAGGAGCTGTGGTGGAAGATGAGGAGGTGTTCTTTTGACTGTGATAAAAGGCTGCCCTGAAAGGGATTTCATGGAGTCTCCTTCTCTGGAGGCATTCCAAACCCACCTGGACGCGTTCCTGTGTCACCGGCTCCAGGTGACCCTGCCCGAGTGCTGTGGTTGGACTGGAGCATCTCCAGACGTCCCTTCCAACCCGGATTATTTGGGATTCTGTGAAAAGTGTTGACAGAACCAGCTCTGGGAAAGCTCAGGAAGGAAAGGGCAGCCCCAGCAGTGGAGGGGTGCACCTGACACCGTGAATATCAAGGCTGACGCCACCAGCTGATGTCACAGGGATCACGATGTCAGCAGAGAGAGAATGAGGATGAGGATGAGGAAGAAGCACCAGGACATTCAGGTCCTACCCTGGGGGGAAGGCAGCAGAGCAGACCAAGTCTCAAAAACATGGTGAGAACTGGAACTGAGCTGCAGCCAACACGGAGGAGGAGCAGGAGGTGACGTTTTTAGCTGTTTTGATTTTAAATCAAGAGTTCAAATGTGGAATCTTTTAAAGACCCCAAACCGTGTCTCAATATGACATTTCTATTCTTTTTCAAGCATCCTTTCAAATGCTTTGAAAGACTAATTAAGGTGAAGCAAAACTTATAATTTAATCTAATTTAATGTTTTTTTTTTACTTTCTCGTCTCTCAAGAATATCAAAGGAATGCTATTTGAAGGGTCAGCTCAGGGCAAAATGCAGTTCTTTTGGGGGTCTTTTCCCCCCTTCTTTCTCAGTACTTCAGGTGTTCATTCTCAGTGGTTCTTTTCAATTCAATTTTTTTTAAAAAAAATTAAAGATGTTCTTTGAAGGGTCAGCAAGGAGCCATTCAAGCACTTTTTTCTCATAATTTAGAGGCAGCACACAGGGAATGAAACACAATGGATGAAAACAACCTTACTGTAACCTTCTGTGTTCATCACCTTGAGCTTCTTTTCCAGATAGTGGAAAGAAACAATAGTTCTAAGATAGAGTTCATTTAGACTTCCAGATAACGATTAAAGATGTGGGGCCGCTGGAGAGAGTCCAGAGGAGGCCATGGAGATGATCCAAGGGCTGGAGCCCCTCTGCTCTGGAGCCAGGCTGGGAGAGCTGGGGGTGCTCACCTGGAGAAGTGAAGGCTCCAGGGAGAGCTCAGAGCCCTTCCAGGGCCTAAAGGGGCTCCAGGAGAGCTGGAGAGGGACCTGGGACAAGGGATGGAGGGACAGGACACAGGGAATGGCTTCTCACTTCCAGAGGGCAGGGGTAGATAGGATACTGGGAAGGAATTCCTGATTGTGAGGGTGGGGAGGCCCTGGCAGAGGTTTCCCAGAGAAGCTGTGGCTGTCCCTGGATCCCTGGAAGTGTTCAAGGCCAGGTTGGATGGGGCTTGGATCAACCTTGGACAGTGGAATGTGTTCCTGCCCATGGCAGGGGATGGGACTGGACGAGCTTCAAGGTCCCTTTTAACCCAAACCATTCCATGGGTTGAACACAGCCTGAAAGGCATCGTGTCTGTCTGGTGGCTCTGAGGGAGAGCTGGATTGACATTCCCAGCTGGAGTCATTACAGAAATCCACACCCAGCCTCAAGTATCCTGCCTGAAAAAATAGGATTTATGTGCCTCACATTATCAGGCACTGGCTGATCCTTGTCCCACCTCCCTGGCTGCACACAATCCCCCAACCCCGTTTAGGGCTGAGCAGTTGTGGGGCCACCTGACCGTACGGCCCCACCAGAACGTTCTGTTCTCCCAGAATGGGCCCCAAAACATCTGGGAAGGAGCATTTGTGTCAGAAATACCCCCCATTGTCCCAGAGCTGGCAGTGGAGGGGAAGCATTGTCCCTTCTGCTCCTGCACAGCGCCCGAAGGAGCAGGTGTTCAATCCCAGGAGATCCCCTGAGCTCCTGCTGGCTCATCCGATCCCAGAGTCTGGCACTGGGATTCAATGGATGGGGGAAATTAAGAGCAGTTTAATTGTGCTAAAAGTGTAGGCAAGCAAAAATCTCAGAAAAAACCCCAAATTTAGACTTTGGCCAGGGTGCCAGCATTAGCAGTGCTACTCTGCCTGAGCGGTTGGAGTTTTGCTGACGTGAGCTAAAATCAAGGATAAGTAAAAACTGGAAGGATATAAATCTTGGGGGTAGAGCAAAAGTAGCAGAAAAAGCAGGACTAAAAGTAAGAACTGGAAGGATATAAATCTTAGGGGTAGGGAAAAAGGAGCAGAAAAAGCAGGACTAATAATAAATTAATAAGGAGGACAAAAATTCAAAGCTGGCTGAGTTATTGAACGCCTTAAAAAAATTGCTGAAGAAGAAAACTACAAGAGAGTGATTTGGACAGGATTTGAAGTGAGGAAGGAAGTCACTATAAAAAAATGCAACTGGTAAAGAACAAATGGAGGAATCCTAGAAAAAAGAATGGAAAGAACACAATCTTGACAAAGCTGGATGTTAGAGAATGAACTGAGAAACCAACTCTGTCACTTCCCAAAGGCAGCTGATGTGAACCGGGATGAATAAAGGAGAAAAAACTGGGATAATATCCCTGATAATTCTTTTTCCTCCTATTACTCAGAGCCAAAAGGAGTCACTCCAGGTGAGACATTGTGTCTTCTAATACAATGGATCAAATGTTGAGGCCCAAACAAGAGTGCAGCTGTATGGCAGAAGAATTCCAGACAAAAGGCCAGATAAACACGATTCCAGAGAAATTGGACTGTTTCTGCCGTTTATCAGATTTTACACAGTGCTGGATTTGGCCTGGAGAATTATTTAAAAGCATTTTAGAAAGAGACATTGTTGGATGAATAAATGCTGTCCATGGATTCAATAATACACACTGAAAAACTGAGAGTGAAAGTATATACATGTTAGAATGTGGAGAGAGCTGATTTAATATATTTTTAAGCAACTTTTGAAAGAATGTAAAAGGCACATTAATGAAAATCAAAATTGATAATCATTTGGAAGGAGCCGAGGGTATAAGAAAGGAAAGAGAAATCATATAAGGAGCCTGGAAACATTAACAATGGTCAGAAAAATGAGATCTCTAGTGAGGAAAAAAAAAGCGAATGTTTCATTCAAAGGTTTAATAATCCCAAGTAAATGTCCTATTGGAAATGGAAAATAGGGAAATGATGGCGATCTAGAGGAAATTGACTTGTGCCTCACGGAGATGGAAACACTGGAATGCAAATGATGGTTGGACATATGGAGAACCACGTGCTATAAACTCTGGAGGTCTGGGGAATTTCAAAGGTTGCCTGTTGTCCTGAGGAAGGACTGGAGTGTTTTTCTTGTGGAAACTGGGAAAAAAACCCTTCCAACCCCTGAAGTTTCTGGAAGCTGTGGTGAGTTTCTCCTCCTGACATACAGCCTTGAGCTGCCAGGCCAGATCCAGCTGCAGATTGAAACCTTCCCAAAGCTCATGGGAACCCTCTTAATTCATCTCTCAGCAATCAGCTTCTGGGTGACAATTTTTAGTTCTGGGTGACAATTTTTAGGCATGGCTTGCCTCAGGTCCTGGGTTTTGTGCATATTCCTGGTTCTTCATCTTCTCACTCCAGTCACCTGGTTTGTTTCCCTGGATGCTGAACTTTCTCAGCCTCTTCCATCATTCCCTGTTACACAGAGGAATTCCCTGTTACAGAGGAGCTCACCAGCTTAGGAAATCTCAGCTGCTTCTTTATAAATTCCTTGTGCGCCTGGGCTTCCTCCTCTGAGCTGGGAACAGCCCTGGGATGAGAGGTGGAGGTACAGAAGCCACCTCGTGTGGCTGTGATCGTGTAATCAGGGGACATCCCTACCTGACAGTCTCCACGGAGAGGCAAAAGAGCTGCTAACATCTGCTCAGCCCATTCCTGACCCTCGTGATCCATCTGTGTTTTTGGGATCGTGTTCCTTTCGTGTAATTAATTGTACAATCCCAGGTTGGGGTTGGGCAAGCTGCTCCAGTTTTGCCACGCTCCCTCCTCTGTCTGATGTGATGGGATCACAGAATCTCCTGAGATAGAAGGGACCCACAAAAATCATTGATCCCAACTCCTGGCGTTGCCCAGGACACCTCAGCAATGCCATCCTGTGCCTGAGAGTGTTGTCCAAATGCTCCTGGAGATCTGGCAGCCTTGGGGCTGTTCCAGTGCCCAACCACTCCTTTGGGGAAGAACCTTTTCCAGATATCCAACCTAAACCTCCCCTGACACAGTTCCAACCATTCCCTCAGGCCCTATCCCTCATTATTAGAGAGAAGAGAAATAGCACCTCTGTTTATCAATTTCCTGGTACAAACATCCAGAGCAAGTGGGACATGAAACTTCACCTCAGAAGGAAATACATGGTTATTTTCCCCAATATTGCCAGAAATGTGAGTAAAGGGCAGTGCTGATTACCTATAACAATATTACTGGGAAATGCCTGGCTTCAGCACTAGAAATTCCCTCTGAAACAAAAGTCTTGTCCCCCATCCTAGAGGTGTTTCTGCCCTGCTGCTGGAGCTCAATAATGCAGACTCTGAAACACCCAGATGTGGCTGTGGCTGTCAGATCCTGTCACAGTGTCACTGGGGCTGTGTCCCAGACCAATGGGATCCCCAGGGAGGTGTTGGAGTCCCAGTTCCTGGAGGTGTTCAAGGAATAACTGGGTGTGGCACTCAGTGCTCTGGGCTGGGTGACAAGGTGGGAATCAGTCACAGGTTGGACTTGATGGTCTTGGAGCTCTTTTCCAATTCAACCATTCCATGACTGAGGGTTGTTGTTTCAACTGACCACAGCTGAGTGTTGAACAGCAAGTCACAGGGATGGCCTCTTTGCATCTAGTTTATTAAACCCTTATTTTTATTTTAGGAAAGACAAATCCTACATTTCTTTAGGAAAACAGCCCTCTCCATTAGGCCTCCTCTGATGGGAGAGTGTTTTAATCTCACATTGGACTCTGCTTATCAGCATCCTGGGGGAAATGTCACAGTGCGGTTGAGTAGAGGGACTCTGAGATGGGGACAACCAAAAATCACAGGGTCATTGAGGCTGGAAAAGCCCTCTAAGATCCAACCCTTAACCCAGAACTGTCACTGACCCATGACCCCACTCACCTACGTGTCCCCTGAGCATTTCAAGGAATGGTTACTCCATTATTTCCATAGGCAGCCTGAGCAGAAAGCAAAATTCACCATGAGGAGCTTGAACCAAGTCTTAATTTAGAGCCAGTCTTGGTAAGGTCTGTCCTGTCTGTGGTCCTGATCCTGGAACCAGACCTTTAGGGCTCAGTCCCCACTCTCTGAACTGATACCAGCAGTTTGGTCTTCAGTTTCATGAATACACCTTTTATTTGCATAGTGAAGGCATCTCTTGCCAAAGGAACGACCACAGAATGGTTTGGGTTGGAAGGGACCTCAAACACCAGCTAGTTCCAAAACCTAGTCTCCAAAGTTTCTTCACTCCTGTATTTTATTGCATGTTGAAGGCACTTAGTTTCATGATTTAAACTCATGGAAAATGACATGTCAACTGTAGAGACCTTGTCATAGAATAAATGCTTTAAAAATAAGGAACATTGGGAAAAAACACCCTGATTTTTCGGCGATTTCGTTAGATTTTCTTTCTTTGCACCTGTGGCTGATGGCTGGAAAGCTAATTAGATAATACATCTAGAACAGCAGGGAGATTTTCTGTAGATGAATCTGATCCCTGGGACTAATTCTTATCCTCCAGAAGGCTGGGCTTCTTTATTACCTAGGTTAAGTGCACTGTAATCCTTTGCATTGGAGGTTGTACCTGGAAATGCAGCTTGGATTGCTGTGTTTTGAGGTTTGACTTGTCCCAAAATTATATGGACCCAAGTAAAGAAAAAAAAAGTACATTCTTAAAAAAAACCAAAAAAACAAACCCAAACTAATAAAAAACCCTACCTACCCTGTTAAAAAAATCCCACCAAAACCCAGAACAACAAAAAAAGTCACGTGTCTAAATGAATATTTACATTTTTAGAAGGAAACCCAGTGATCACAAAAGGGAAGAGCAAATAGTGTTAAAGAAATTCGAGGTGGAATATTCCATCAGATCCCATCAGATCAAAACATCAGAGATGTTTTTCTGATGACAGAGGAGTCCAGGTGGCTGGAAAGGATGGATCACACTGAACTGGCATTCAGGTGGATCCCAGTTGCCACAGCAGCCTGACCCAGTGCAGGCAACCTTTGTAGAAGCTGTCTTGCCTTTGCTAAATCAGAACAAATTAGGATGGAAGAGATTTCGGAGGTTCTACACTCACAACCTCAGTAGATCAGAGGAGTGTTGAATGTCCTCAGACTTGGCTGTTCCTCCACCTCTGGGACCCCAATCACCGATCACCATCCTCACAAATTATTTTTTTCTGCCGCCAAAATAACCTTTTTCCTGCTGCCACTTGTGCCTGCCATGCTTTGCTCTTCTGGGAAGAGTCTCTATCCCACACCTATACCGTGCCCTAGTTATAGACAAGGACATGGATGTTTCCCAGTCCTTCCCCAGGTTCAACAATTCCAGTGCTCTTATCATCTCTGTCCACATCCTGCACTCCTAGAATCATAGATGGGACCTCAAGGACCACATCATCCCACTCCTCTGCAGGGAACCTTCCAGTACCAGGGTGCTCAGAGCTCCATCCAACCTGTCCATGAACGTTTCCAGAGATGGAAACCCATCCATCCATCTTTACCCATCCATCTACCCTGCAAACTCCTAACAAAATCCCCGAAGAGAAGGAAATTAAATGGATGATTTTAGATGCAGTGAGTCCAAACCCTCCTAGAGAATACTTGATGAAAATGTTCTAAGCTGTAGGTGCTGTCAAATCGTGGAGATTTTTTGGCACAGAAGACAGAGTTTGGATCTCCAGCTTCCTTTCTGATCCCATCAGGTTCAGAAAGAAGCTGAGGTTCAAGGAATGGTGTCAATCCCTGAAATCTCCAGCACTGTTCCTACCTGGAGATGATTTTCCATGGGTTTGAGACAGGCTCTAGCAAGGAGCTGGGTTAGGAAAATTGAGGAATGATTTAGGCTCATTCATCCATCGAATCACATGACACCTTGGCTTTCAAAAATCTCCTTCCCAAACAGTGAAAAACTTAAAAGTCCTTTTGATAATCCATTCCAAGTAATTTAAGTAACAAATTAATTGAGGAGAAAATATACATTCTATCCATTTTGGTCTCCCTTTTTTTTCAGATAATTATTATATATTCATGGGGAAATGGATAATCTGCTTTTCAACTCGGTGCTTTTATCTTTTTATGAATCAAATTTCTCCAAGTTTTTAATTTTCCATACATTATTTTGTCTTGGTCAGACCATAAATACCCCTTGTTAATTAAGATCACTTTGATATTTAAAAAAATATTTTTCTTCATCAAAAAGAGCACAGGGCAAATTGAAATGAGCTTTTTTTAGAAAAAGCATGGTTAAATCTTCAAACTGATTCATCTTCCTAGCTAGAAACTCTCACCAAGTCTGGGAAGAATTCCACATGAAATCATTTTGTTTATGATTTCCCTGGAAGACAGTCCTGGACTTTTCAACCAGCTACATTCCAAATGCGAGTGGTGGTCTGTAAATTTTTCTTCTGTCTGAAAGAAATGACTTTGCAGAAGTACAAGCTGCAACTACTTGTATGGGAAGAGAAAATTCCAGCAAAATTCTGCACCCTGATTAATCAACAAAAGTCATAAAAAAATTGACACTGGGACTGTTCAGGTGAGAGGAAAGACATGGATTTTAGTATTAAGTGGGATTAATGAGCTGTTACTGCTGGACGGGATGGATTCTTGATAATTTAAAGTTTTTAAATCAAATGCAGAAGCTCCTCATAAAGGCCTTGAACAGTGGTTATAGACTTGGTGTTCAATTCGCAGAGTCACATTCCCTGACAACTCCCCTGCTTTGGCTCAGGCACCCTCTGGGTGACACCTGGATTCCTCTACTCCTTCTACACTCCCAAGAGAGAGAAGGAGAAAAAAAAACTTTCCAAGATAAGAGCAGTTCAAGGGACAGAAGGTGAAGGCTGATGTTAATGCTGCAAGTGAAGGGGCCCTCCAGGAGAGCTGGAGAGGGACTTTGGATAAGGAACAGGAGGGACAGGACACAGGGAATGGCTTCCCACTGCCACAGGGACAGGGTTAGATGGGACATTGGGAAGGAATTGTTCCCTGGGAGGGTGGGGAGGCCCTGGCACAGGTTTCCCAGAGAAGATGTGGCTGTCCCTGGATTCCTGGAAGTGTCCAAGGCCAGGCTGGAGCAAGCTGGGACAGTGGAAGTGTCTCTGCCATGGCAGGGGGTGGAATGAGAGGATCTTTAATGTCCCTTCAAATCCAAACCATTCCATGGGGTGATGGCTGAGGGGACACTCAGCTTCCCCTGTGTGAGATCCAACAGATGTTTGATAGGGTTGAGAAATCCAGGACTTCCCTGTCTGTTATATTTTGGTCTTTTTGAGATTTCATTTTGGTCCGTGATGGGAAAATGAAAAACAGGGAGAAGCTCCCTGGCACAGCCCTGAGTGTGTAGAAAGGTCTCCAGGAGGGGTTCAGTCTTACCCATGGATGGACTCCTACAAAATTTCCTGTAGAGCTGTGACTTCTTGTACTCAATGCAAACCTAAAAAAAGATGACCTTGGTCCTCTGGGTCAGGGATCCCACGGGAATGGCCTCTGGACCCTCAAAGATGTGTGCACAGCTGGAAAAGCAGTGCTGTACCAGGAGGACTGTAATGACTCCTACACTCACATTACATTTAGAATATTCCTCTTAAGGGTCTGAGATGTAAACCTTGCTGAATTTATCCTTGCAGGTTCTTGCCCTTGTAATAGAAGCCCTTTATGACCTTGATCTTTCTGCAAGTAATTTGTTTCTGCAAAAGAATATGCTTAGTGCTGGGAGTGAGAAAGGTGCACAGCCTGTGTAAGCAACGGAATCACAGAATCACAGTCACTAAGGTTGGAAAAACCCTCCAGGATCATCAGGTCCAATCTTCAAGAACTCCAGTCCGTGCAGGAGTGAGATTTCTCATTGATTTGGTACCTAAATCCAACTGATAATTTTTTTGTTGTTGTTTTTGTATGTGTCTACTTTTGCAAGTAGGAACTGAGAGACAAAACAGGAAGGCTCTTACAGCTGAATTATAACAGAAGAAGAAATTTCCCATTATTTGTCGTTCACGTGCTTGTCTGTCCATATTTCATGCTCAAATCTCAACGATCCAGCTGTGGAGCATCATTCTGACACTGTGACTTTGACATCTGCCACAAACTTGAAAATTTTGGGGTTAGGGCTCTCCAGACTTTCCTGTTAATATTTCCCCAAAAAAGCTGTTGTGGATCTCACCCATCTTTGTCCTGAGTAAGGGACTATCAACCAGGTGAGAAGTGACAGATCCACACAAACCCTTCAGAGCCACCATCATCCTTGCTCCAGTCCCATTGATTTCCCTGGAGCTGCCAAAAGATAAATAAGATTCCAAAGCATTTTAACGAGTGGGTTGGATCAGGAAAGTTTTCCAGGTCTCTGCAGGCATTCATTTAGGAGAGGAATGCACCCTGGATTGCATTTCCAGTTGAACTGGTGTGATTTCAGAGCAGAGTCAGATTTATACCGGAGTTACATGGCCACAAGGAAGAGAGGGATTGGACAAATGGTGGCTAAAGCCCCAGTGGATTTGAGAGCCTTCTCCAGCAGCTTAGGTAGCTTTTCTTTCTATCCTTAGCAACACAGCCCTGCTTAACCCTCCAAGCTGTGGTCAGTCATTTTGAGGCCAGTTTGATTGACAGCAGGTAACCTGCTAACATTTTTTTCCCTGCCTTTTCCAGTGTGTTTGACCCAGGAGGTGGCTGGTTGGATGTGTTGCTTTTCTAAAATATTATTATTGGGTTGATTTTATTTTTAATCCTTTGGATATTCTGTAAGAAAAAGTCATCTTGAGCCAGAGGGATGAAGTATTTCAATGTAAGTACGAAAATATGCATTGAGACTTCTCTTGCTTCTCTAAAAAGGTGTATTTGGGCAAGATGAGCATTTTCCTTTGAGGATTAACAGTAGAATTCCCTTCCAAGTCTGACCCTATCAAATGGATAATATATTAAACTTTTCTGTATGAGAACTGTTTATATTTCCTTTTTTTTTTTTTGTGGATTTGTGGCTTTGTAAGAGCAGATCTGACAGACTCTCTAGGCTGGGGTGGGTGATCAGTTCTATCAACCAAAACACAAGGAATAATATTCCTTTAAATTAGTCATCCCAAACAATCCTATGAAATTATCCTCCAAGAAAATTAGTATTGGGAAAGCGTGTTATGGTTTGTCTCGTATTTAAATTTTTTTTCTGTGCTTTTTACAATACTATTTAAAAACTTGAAAAACGTACAATAAATCCTTGGGAAGCAGTTTAGATTTCTGGGAATGCAGTCAGCATATTGTGGACCACCATTTGTGCAGTGACTACAATTGGGATAATGGGTTTGTTTGGAAAGGATGCTGTCGTTGTTTGAAGCTCTAATGTGAGGCTTGTGGAGGAAAAGTTGAACCCACCTTTCTGGAAGCTTTTGGAAAATAAAGAAATGAGATATTTTTTCCCCTGGAAATGATGAGCTGGAGTAATGGATTGACCTTTAACTGGGAAATAAATAAGTGAATAATTGCTTGGTGAAATGTGTACACGGAAAGAATAAATCATACTGAAATCTTTGGGGTGTGCCTGGATGTAAAAAAAGCAGGCATTTGTCACAATAATGTTTTTTTAAATGATGCCTAATGTCTTTTCTCACATAGCTGAGCTCAAACTTCCATTTATTGCAGCATTTGCTGTAGTACAACATGCACAAATATGTCACTTGAGGTACCATGGTAAGAATATAATGGTTTTGTTCTAAAATGTTGAGAAATTCAGCATTTACAGCTTTTTGAATGCTCCAACCATGACAAAATTCCAATTAATAGCAGGGGGCACCAAACTGATTCTCCAAAGAATAAATTGTGGTTATCACAATTATTTAAACTAAAACTTCATTCAGCTGCTGCAAGAGAGGTAACCAGGAGCAAACTGAAGGAACCATTTCATTATGAATACATTGACTGTTTTCTAATTCATTTGTGAGCACTAAAAAAATTTCCTTTCTTGTAAGATAGTTTTTGAAAGTTACCATAGAAAACTGATACCAACTAAGAACAGAATTTGGAAAATAAATTGGATGTAGGTGTTTGTGGCCAGAACCCACTTCTGCAAGTTACAATTCTGCTGATTCCTTACTAACAATTCAAATAATTTCCTGTCTGTGAGCAGATAATTGACCTGAAGATGACGTATCTAAGTGCCATTTTTAGAGCCTCTATTGAAGTCTGAGTAATTAACTCAGAGTAAACTAGGGAATCACTGCTCATATTCGTGAATAATTGTATTGTGCTCATTACAGCCAATATTTTAGCAGTTGTAAAAATCCTGTTAATTCTTTTATTTTTTTCATGTCAAAATCAAAGTGTCTTCTTTTTTTGGGCATAACAGTTCCATTCCATGTGAGGTCTGAAATTTTTTGGCAACTGGCTGCCGTGACAATGGATTTGACAAGGGCAAGTAAGAAAGAGTCTTGTCTCCATCAGGACAATGACACTAAAACCACTTGTGTTCAAAATGTGGCGTGCAACCAGATGAAACAACTAGACTGAAACACCAAAATCAGTTTGTATTTTAAAGTGAAGGACACCAACAAAAACTGGGCAGATGATTTCCCAACCAATCCTCAATTTTCTCACTCTTTAGCAGAACCAAATTTTGTAGTTCTATTTGATGCCTTGTGCTATTTGTTATTTGTCCGCGTAACTGCCAGAAATTTTTCGTCCCGAACTAAGCACATTATGGCATGGCCTGTTCTAAAACCAGACTGCTCTGCCCCTCAGTGAGCTCAGGGCTGATTGTGTGCTACGAAGTGTAATCACAACATGAAGAAATTCAGCTTTGTTTTGGTTTTTGTTATGCTCCAGTCCACGGGGTTAAAGGGTTACTTGAGAATCTCAACGCTGTGCTTGTAAAAATAAAGCTGAAGTAATCACTGGCTCTCTGATAATTTCAGAGAAAACCTCAAAAACATAAGCAAGGAAGACACAAAACTCCAAAGGAAAACAATGCACTTTTTGTGGGTTTCGCTTGGGGTCTGACTCATGCCTTTTGTGTCTTGAGGGTGACTGACACTGACTGGATTCCCACTGGAATCTGCAGGACCGGGAGGTTTTGACTGTGAGGAGCAGGGTTAAGGATGTGCTTCCCTGTATCTCCCTGATCCATGAATTCCTGGGAGTCATTGGTACAATCTGCTCATGGTGGAGCTGTTGTGAGGAGCACAAGCCTTGCTCCCCCACCAACCAGGCTCTGACCCTTCCTGACTCAAACAAACCCCGCTCTGTTTTTTCCTTCTCTTTGTAGTCAACTCCAAGCAAGAGGGATGACTCAGGTGCCTGCTGACTACCTGTCAACCACTAGCTCCTACAACTATGAGCCGCCCCTCCCCACCGTGGCTCGGGCCAGCACCCTCTCCAAGATCCCTCCAGCCAAAAAAATAACCTTCTTCAAGAGCGGAGACCCTCAGTTTGCAGGAGTCAAGATGGCCATCAACCAGCGGAGCTTCAAGAGCTTCCACGCGCTCATGGACGACCTCTCCCATCGTGTCCCACTGCCATTTGGGGTCAGGACCATCACCACCCCACGAGGAATACACTGCATCAGCGAGCTGGACCAGCTGGAGGATGGAGGGTGCTACCTGTGCTCCGACAAGAAGTACGTGAAGCCCATCAGCATCGCCTCGGGGGGACACAGGCCGGCCCCGCCACGCAACGGCCGCCCCTCCAGCACTGTGAGGAGACCAGCTCAGGAGGGCAAGCTGGAAGATTATTCCACACCTTTTACCCACCACGGCCCCAGGATACCCAAGAAAATCACTCTGGTTAAGAACGGGGAGAGCGGATTCCGGCGCTCCATCATCCTGAACCGCAGAAATGCCCGGAGTTTCAAAACGCTCCTGGACGAGATCACGGAGATCCTGCAGTTCCCGGTGAAGAAGCTCTACACTGTTGATGGGAAGAAGGTAAATGTCTCTGGTGCTGGTCAGTTGTTCAAACAGGAGTCATCACGTTCCTTGTGTGATACAGATTAACACGTGGTCAGAGTCCAATAAGTCACGTGCTAATGTATCAATGAGGATCCAGCCTTTGCAGAGAAGTGGCTATTAATTTAATTAATTAATAATTTAATTTTAATTAATTTGAGCAAGACTGCTCCTCGGAGGTGTTTCGCAAATTAAAAGATTTAATAAAGAAAAATACCAAAATAACAAACGTTACAGAAAACAAATGAAAAGCCGCACGCAGGTGTCTGAGAAATCTCTGACACCCCGCTACAAACACTCCAAAAAGCCCTTCGCTTTCTTAGTGCTCCTTCCTAAACACTGGATGTTTTAGGAGGGAAAACGTGGCTTGCAGCCAATAGAGAGAGATACAGGTGTGGCGGTGCTGTTTTCTGGGTAGCTCTGGCACTGAGCTCGCATTCAAAGGTACAGTTCGGTGTGCTGAAATACCTTTCTGATCCTGTGAGTCTTTGCCTTGGGCAGAAGCGTGGCAGTGGTGAGGAAGAAGAGAAGACTCTTGTGAGGTTCAACTGGGGCTTATTTCACCCAGAGAGGGAACCCACAAAAGTGAGTTTCCCCCTCTGCCCTTCACCTTACGCACCAGGGTGGGGAATGGGGCAGGGGACAGCCTGGAACCAATCCAGCAAGGGCGGGGAGTGACCCAGAACACAGAGGACAGACAGTAGAACAATTCAATACATAAAAAGGGGAGGGGGAGAACCGAGACCCTGCCAAATCACTCAACATCCTCGCTAGAACTTTCCAGGCATCAGGGTGGGGCTGCAGAGTGATGGACAGGACTCCTCATGGTGATTCCTACCTGCCAATCACTGGGGTACACCAAAAGGGGTTGACACGGGGTACATAGGACAAACCATTGCGAGACAAAGAACAGAAGCATGCAGAAACCTGGTGAAACTCAAAACTCACCACAGCATCACAGGGTTTGAAGAACGGTGACAAGGTCCAATAGATGCTTCTCTCTTGGCACTGAGCCAATCACTGCTAGCAGGGTATGGAACAATCTAGGTAAACTTCCTAAAATGTCTAAAAGTAAACTGAAACTCTTTCCCCCTGTTTGGAAACACCTGCTGGGTGTGGGAAATGCATCCCTACACTTGTGATGCAAATCCTTTAGCTCATGGGTCCAAAAGTTTATCCATTTTACCTTAATCCTTCGGGCTTTGTCACATTAATTGCTTCCCCATTAATTACACAATAGTTGGGTGTAGAAGAGTCTTGTTCAGCCACTCAAGAACCTCATGCCAAATACTGTTTGGGGTCAATAGGAGGTTTCATGTTTTGCAGTCAGATATAAAACCCTTTCTAGTTGTACTGCTTCTCACCTTTTTTTTGGGGAGGCATGTCCCAAGAGAGGTTCAACTTTTCCATACCTGACCACTGGGAATTCAGCAGGATCAGGTGGCCCTTAGGTAGGCCCTTGTGGTTGCACAGTTCCCCACAGAACGGGATCCTGCTCATGATGTGGGATCCTCAACAGAGAGAAGATGAAATAACCAATGATGATAAGGCGATAAGATAACCAACTAATGCATAAAAAATTAAGGTTTGAGTGGGATCAAGAGACACTTTTGAGTGATGAATTAGTGAAATCTGCTGTGGGGGGGATTCTTACAATAAATTCAGGGCACGGCAATCCCTTCATTGTTCTGTTCCCAAAGGAATTTCCTGACAGACCTGAGATTCTCTTGACTTCTTCTCCATCTCTTTTTCTCTAACTAACCTTTACCTCCATTTTCTTGAAGGGATCTCATGAGTTATCCTGACTTGTCCCTGTCCCTGCAGTGAATGGAGATTCCCAGCTCCTTTCCCACTTCCCCCACCTTTACAGGGCTGAGTGCCGCCTCCTCAGTGGTAAAAGCACAACCACCTCTGGTGTCACTTTCTGAGCCAGGTGACTGAAACGACCTGGGTTCAAATGACCCATTATCCAGGAGGGGAAAAAATGCAGGAATATTTTGCAATGAACTCATTTTTACCTGACACAGGCAGAGGGATCTGCAGTAGGAAGGAGAGTTTTTCCCACCAGTCTGGAAAGAGCTTCCCACCAAACCAAATCCTGCTGCCACTATATTTTATAATATATAGATAACTAACTTATATTGCTACAGATTTCTCCAGTTTTCAGGACTGGGACTCCTGCTCAGTCCAGATGGACATAATAATCTTGTGAACTGATAGCAACTTCCTCTTCTTCAAGTTTTGAGAATTTTGACTGATTTCTCTAAAGAAAAATTTTGCCTTCTACTTCTTAGTGCAGTCTTAATATTCCCTTTGTAATTCCTAAATGAATTCCCCACAATTTTCCTTCTAGCCATTATAAACACCAATATTTTAGGTGGGATATGTGCTAAATATGCACTCTGTATACACAAGATCTTCAACTCAGTGATCTTGGATGTATTTTCCAAATTTTCCATGTTTTTCATCAGCAGAAATATGGGTGTGGGTCAAACACCATCACTTAATCTCTCACGGTCCCTTCAGATTCTATTTTTTAAATATGAAAATTTTCACTACTGTTTTGTCAATAAGGAGTTGATTTCCTAGACCTTAATAATTCTGCTTGCAGAATTAATTTTTTTAATTCTTTTAATTCCTGTGCAGAATGTCACAGTGATAAGTGATGAGAGGTCCAACCTCAGCAACATCATCGTCTTCCACATAATTAGGAGATATGTGATTATTAATACCTTTCCTGGGAATCTTTTACAGTGAGTTTTTTGGCCATTATTAATTTTAGTAATTTACCTCCAGCTTTTGAACTGTTCACTCCTGCTCATTTAACAACCATTCCTATTAGGACTTCCTGTTACTCTAGGCTCGGGTGCAAAGCATTTAAACCACAAAAAGTTCACTCTGCCTTGGATTTTCCAATCTTTTTCTTTTACATGGATTTTCTAAACTGTCTCTGTTCTTCTTCTAAGTTTTTTTCTCATAACTCAGATTCAAGACCTCTGTTTCTGATACACAGTTGGTTGTGTCTGAGTTTTCACCAGATATAACTATTTCATTGAGGACTAAAAATTGTGAATTCAGTGCACAGTTTTGAGCTTTCCTGAAATAACCTCCTTCCACTGGTGCTGGAGTTTATTTTTAGCTGCACATCTTCTCTTTATACTTAAATTTGCATTTTCTGTTAAAGACGATGGAAAAGAAGCTTCCATTCTTCCATGATCATTCAAAGGTATCTGGATATTTCATATTTCTTGAGTATTTCCTTCTTTCTTGCAGTATTCTCTTTGAAGAATAATTCAAATTCCCTTTAAATAACTTTGTAAACTTCTTTTGTCCCAATTACCTATGTAATTTTTTCCCCATGACTTAGCACAGAGATCTTTCTAGGAAAGAGGGCTGGGACTGAACGGGACAGTAACTTTTGATATTTATTCCCATATTTTGACAGATTAGCAGAATAATTCCTAAGCAATGCATCTGGACTACTGATGGATTGACTTCGTATTTGTCTGGCTCAGAATAACAAAATTCACAGCATTTAATAGCAGGTTCACAATGTCTTTTTTCCAGCCAGTTTTTCCTTGAATTCTTAAAAACCGAACATCAAAAAAAGGGAAAACTCTCCTATCCTATATGTTAATCAGTCTTCCATCAATGGAAGAGATGTTCATAGACTTCAGAGTGTTTGTTCTTCAGTCTCCTTTTGTTTCTTCTACTACTGTAATTCCAGATCTAACCTTAAATCCTAAAATGAGTTCAATCATTTTAACTCTGTCCCAGTGGCTCTGTTTTGATCTGCTCCATTTTAATATTCTTACCGCTGTGTTGAGTAAATTCAGGATGCTTCGAAATTACAAATCTTCATGTGAATATAAACTTAGACGCACATGGAACAGTCTTGGGTTTTGTTCCTTTCACTGAGTATTGATTTGAGAAAGCAGAGAAAAGTGATTCTTTCTTTTTGTAGTCCACAAATTTTTCCAGTAAACCTCTAAGTTTAATTCAATCGTAACTCAAAGTTAAATCGTAGAATCTGAGAATTTTAAAGCCCTGATTCCCATGGAAGTACACCTAGTTTGGTTCTATTGGTATTTACATATTTGCATTTTCATTCTAACTCCTGAAACCTTGAGTGAGGTGAAACCAGTATTTTTAATCCTAAACATCAAGCAGATTCCCCACAAGGAAATCCTAGTCCTACAGAAGAAAGTAGGCGTGAAGTGTTTGAACACTCATTTCATCACGGAAAATCGTCCATTTTCCAAATTAACCAGGAGTTTTCTTGCCTAGAAATGTGATGACTATGGGACTGGAGAAAAATTCAATTCAGTTTTAGGTAAGCAAAATCAGTTAAATTTTCAGCAAGAAAAAAAAGCGTAAATCATAAAGTTTTTTTTCAGGTCAAGCCACTTGTTGGTGTTTTCCAGGCGATTAACTGGAAATAATTGGATTAACTGCCCAAATTGAGAAATTTGCTATTTAGGTTAACATTGACACGCAATTAACTGGCCAGTGAACTCTGCACATTTTCCCACTAAAATATAGACAATCCTGGACATAATTCATTAATTCATCTAAATCTGATTGTCTTACAAGGCATTTGGGATGGGGGGGACATTTTACCTGTTGGACTTTCTTTATTAGTTATAGAACACGGGAAGACTGACTGAGACTAGTAAATTAAGCTAGGCCTAAGTTTTCATATACTAGTTACAAAGTACTACAGATATTTGGATATTGACAAGCACAAGCATGGGACTTTACATCCATTAGCTGATGAGACTGTTGGAAATCACATATTTCCTTTCTTACTGAGAACATCAGTTCAACACTAAAAAAAGAACCAAGTGTGCAGGTATCTCAATAAAAGAATAATTGCAGGTTATCTTCTCCATCAAATGACCTTTTGACTCCATTCTGGGAAGTTTTTATACCACATAGTGGGTTTTCTTCCTCGTTGTCTAAACCACAGGAATGCACCTCTGTTGAGATCCCCACCACCCACCCCTGGAGAGGGAAGGATGTCTCTGGGGGCAAAGAGACAGAGATCACAGAGAGGGCAGAAATCCTCCCAGGCTGTAAGAAATGACGTGTAGGATGATGAGGCAGCGACAGAGGATTTCCCTTACAAATGGCAATTATCCAGGGCCCACCAGCTGAACAGTCATTAAGACTCCGTTAAGTCACAGGAACCCAGCACCATGACTGGGTCCAGGCACAGATGTCCTGATTTCTGAATCACTAGGCCTTCCTTTTACTGGTTGTCCTAAATTAAGACAAAAAACCAAACCAAAGCCTTCCTTAAAATCCAGCGTTCCTCCTCACATGGAGTTGGAAACCACACTGTGAGATGGCAAAGAGTCTACATAGTTTATGGCTACTGGTGGCAATTACCAAGAGCAGCTCAAATGGGATTTATCAGCCCTCGAAAGAGTTTTCCAGGGGATGTGGCCAGTTTTATGTTTGTTGGAGTGAGGCCAAGGCTGAGATGTTTTCTTGTTTGGGCGCACTCAAGGCTGACCGTAAGTTGTTACATTTAATGAGTGAATCTGATCCGGTTTTGCTGTGTGGAATGGTCGAGTGGAAGACCAGAAAGACTCGATTTTGCCTCAGCTCCTGCAAGTGAGAACGTTGCAGAAGGGAGCACTGTGTGCCACCAAATTTCCTTGATGGATCAGAGGACTGTTGTGTGGGTTAATCAGGGGAGCAATCAGGACTTAAGGAATGTTTCCTCAGGCACCACCAACTGGAGACTGTAAAGGATTAGTTATTAGAAACTCCTTGGGATAAGAACCCTCTGTTTTCTCCTGTGTTTTATGGGATTTGACACGGGTTGCATTTAGGCAAGACCAACCTTTCTGTGGCAAATCAAGCCATCTTTGACCATGTGCCAGTCTTGGAGAAAGACGGAATGGCCCAAATGAAGTGACTCCTTTCCTGGTGTATCTCCCCAGTCTACAGCAACCTGTGGGATAAGATCTTCAGCCCAAGCAGCACAATGAGCCCCCACAGCTATTCCAGTAGCCAGAAGAGTATCCGAGCACAGACTCTGGCACCAAATGGCACCATCTGTGGATAATCACACTTTGTAGCACCCAAAATAGGGCCTAATTCCTGCAGGGGTGGCCACGTTCAAGCTGCTTCTTAGAAAAGCTCCCTGGCATGTGTCGACTCCCAGATCTGCCCAGGAATTGCTTGGGAGAGTGCCAGTTGATCCAGGCTTTAAATACTCTACAGACCACTCTAAGAAGTGTGGTAGAGGCAACGCTGTTCCAGTGCCCTGGATCCAGAATTTATTTAATTTAGCTGTAAACACAGAACTTTTATTTTTAGATGTTACTAGCCAATCTGGTGGCCTAACTATTATTACTAAGTAGTTCTTGATAATGACTATATTTACAGCGACCTAGGGGTGCAAGGCCAGGAAACAGGCTTGTCTGACATATTTCCTGACTCAGATTTACACATCCATAGAGCCATTCCTAGGACATCTGTAGGCTGCCCGCAGGCATCCTCTCGGCCACTCATGTTCGGGCTCTCTACCAAGATCATCCGTCTTAATGACAGGTGTCATCAAGACCCTGATGGAAATGCAGGAGGAAAACGGGACACATGGAGGCAGATAAGCTGGTTTAAAATGTGGTGTGTGTATATAAACAGTGAGAGAGGAGAGGTGATAATTTGCCTCCGTGGGATCGTTAATTTTCTGGTTGCACGTTGACGTATTCACCGCGACACTCGGTTTCTGTGCTCAGGTATGAAGGATTGCAACCAATTCCAGCCCCTGCTCTGGAGCACACCGTTGTTATCAAGCGAGCTGTGCCACTTTTCCACCCACCATGTGTGTGACTCATGGTCTAAAAACAAACCACAGGTTTCAGGTTTGATATCCTCTGATTCCATGCCAAAACCGCAATGACTCCAACGAGATTTACACAAGCGATCTGTAAACCTCAGCAAAACTTTCCATGAACCTCATCCACAAGAAGATTCATATCCAGGTGTGTTTTGTGAACCTTTGAGATGCCCTGAGATCATCTGGCCAGGTGCCTCACATGGTAGAGTTAAAGGGACCCCGCGTTTAGCGACTTTCTTATCTAACATGCAGCAAACCTGACACTTTCTTATCTAACATACACCAAATGCAGATGATTCCTTTAGCCTGGGGAGGTTTTGTTCTTCCAGTAATGATGGAGCGAAGTGTAATTGCTTTCTAATCCTTTTGAATTTAATCCAGGGCAAAGACATTATTTCCAATCGTGTTATTGAGTATATGCAATTATCATGGAATCATGGAATATCCTGCGCTGGAAGGGATTCCCAAGGATCACGCGGTCCAACTCCTGGCCCTGCACAGGACATCCCAAAAATCCCACAATGTACTTGAGAGTGTTGTCCAAACCCTCCTGGAGCTCTGTCAGCCTCAGTAGTATGACTACAAATATTTCCTAATTTTTTCTAATAGCAATTTAGAAAATTCTACCACACTTTTAACTTGTCCTTGTGGACCTCAACTATTTCAACCAAAAGTTTCTGCCACGCTGTGGGTACCTCCTACAACTATTTTTGGCATTTCTGGATTTCGCCCAGAACGAACTATTTTGTTTTTAAATGCAAGTGGTTTTGGGAAAAAAAAAAAAGGAATTGAACTTTTGATAGGTACAATTTTCACATTTAGTTTTTTTGCATCTTAAACAAATTTTAGAAAGGACTTAGAGGAAAATTACCTTTAGTTACCAACACATAGAAACTTAGAACCCTGGAAAGATTGTAGGCAGTTAAAGAAGAAGCAAAACACACCAGATTTAAAAAAATGCAGATTTGTCAATGCAACAAAGGGTACAAAAGTGCACAATATAATTTAAACTTGATATTAAAATCCTGTACGGGGGTTTTTATTTATGAAAAATATGTATTGAGCCAATAAAAACAGCTCTATGTCAGTAACAGGTAAATTGCCAGAAAAAATCAAAGTTCATCAGAAAAAGTTGTATTACAAAATATTTTATGAGAAATGTGAAGCTTTTCCTGTTGATGGCTCTCTTTATAGTGCAGAAAAGGAGCATTAAATAAGAGTGGACTTCAGGAGAGTAAGATTTGTCACCATGATCTCTTTATTTATTCATTTGCTGAAAGTACAAAAAATAGCAGAATTCCACCCTCTCCTGGAAAAAGTGTGAATTTTCTACTTTAAGTAGAAATCACTGTTTTGTCAAAGAATTTTCAGAGGAAAGTCTGTGGGGTTTTTTCATAGGGAAATTAAGTTTTACAAATTCAGGCTTGGGAGTCTTAAGCCAGTAAAAGGAGAGGAAAAGAGAGGATTTTTACATTTGCATCAATTTTCTTCTTTCTTCTGCACCCTGAACATGGAATTAAAAGGATTCTGCTGCAACTCTTAGCAAGGTCTGGAAGGAGAAGCAAAAACCTTCCCACTTTTCCCATTTGTACCATGGACTTCGCAAAATGAGACCAAAACCTGGACTCAGTAACAAAACCAAAATCTCAATTAAACCAAAATTTTCAGCTGAATGTGTCTCTCTTTGTGCCCAGAGCCTCTGGAGCCCACAGATCTTACCCACAGTTTTTGCACTAAGAAACATCCAAGATGGCAAGATCATGGATCAATTCCCTATGGATCTGTCAGCTTGATCCAGGAGGGTTTATATCCTTAATCCCAGCTCCTAGAGATAACTGGAGCATAACTATGTTGTCCTTCCCTCGTTCCTCCACAATTTCCAGCTGGAATACCATCTCATCCATAATGTAAACCTTCTCCATATGAAAGGAGTGAGTTTTGACAACCTCTGGTCATGGGGAAAAGTTTGAACTCCCAAACTGGATCCTTCCCACTGACTCAGCCACCACAAGGCTGAGCACAAGAACCAAAGGTTTCACATTTTTCAGGGCATGCCAATTTTTAAGATAATCCTGCCTCAGGAGAGGATCAGGGCAAGCTCTCAGGGTGGAGTGGATGTCACTCTGACTCATCATTTTCAAATGCTGATGTTGGATGGACCAGATTTAATGAACCCAATGCCAAAGGGGCAGGTGGGGGACTCTGACTTCAGTCAGAAGTTGAAAAACATCAGCAGCGAAACTCCTCTAGAAAGGCCATCCTCTATCCTCTCTTCTCAGTCGAAATTTGCACCTTTAACAGCAGTTTGCTCTTTCTCTGGCTGCTTCACAGCTTGAACAGTGTCAGACCTAATTTTGAGCTGGCAGGGTGGGTGGGGAGAGAAAAGTCCATCAAAACTTGCATATAAGGCCAGTGCAATGTGGAGATCTCCCCAGATCCATCCAGCACTTTGTGAAGTCCTTGGGAAACCTCCCATCACCTTTATCAAGAAACCAGCTCATCCTGCTGGGCAGGACTGGTGGGACCCCTCACACAATCAAAACTTCCAAACTGAACCAGGCTAGAAATCATTTTTCTTACCATTTTTATCCTCTTCACCTATTTGTTAAAAACATTCTTTCTCCATACCTTTATTTTCCCTATCAGTCCCTTTTCCCTTTTCCCATGAGGTTTTTTTTTTTCTTCTGCTGCTACCCAGAGATTTCTAACAGCCACTGGTTTTCTGATTGCAGTATTTCTCTTGGAATGATGGATGAGTTGTTCATCCGAAGTATTTTCAGGGCAAAACCCAGAATAATTCTTTTGTATGTGAGCAAAGTGTCACACACAGAGGAAAAGCATCCACGGGTACTCCAGGAAAAGCTGCCAGCAGAGCAATAGCTGCACATGATCTTTGCCTGTGCTTGACTGAGAAAGTAGAGCAGGGAATTGCATTTTTCCTCTCTCTTTCATGTTTTACTTGGCTCTTTGAGTGCTTCATGGCCTCCCAAAACTCTCATTTTTTTCATGCATCTTTGCAGTGTGGGCAAACCTGAAAGCTGAACAGGTCACATCTGTAAAAATGTAGAAGATGTTGATGTTTGGAGAAATGTTGGAATGGGAAATTATCTTAGATTGCTGTATTTCAGAATATGGAGCACTGGATTCGCCCATATTCTCATTAATGAAGCATCAAAAGAAAGGAGGCAGCTTGTAATTTGTGCTTAACAAACCACCCGCTCTTACAAGAGCCTTGGACACTGGAATCTGTCCTGATTTATCCATCTTTCTTTGGTAAAAGAAGGTTTTGGGATGAGCCTTCCAGTACCTGAAGGGAGCCTGCAAGAAAGATGGAGAGAGACTTCAGAAAAGGATGTGGAGGGACAGGACACAGGGAATGGCTTCCCACTGCCAGAGGGCAAGAATAGGTGGGATATTGGGAAGGAATTGTTTCCTGCAAGGGTGGTGAGGCCCTGGCACAGGATGCCCAGAGAAGCTGTGGCTGCCCCTGGATCCCTGGAAGCGTCCAAGGCCAGGCTGGACAGGGCTTGGAGCAACCTGAGATAGTGGGAGGTGTCCCTGCCCATGGCAGGGGGTGGAACTTGATGATCCTTGAAGCCCCTTCCCATCCAAACCGTTTCGTGATTCCGTGTGGATCCGGGGACTTGATATTTAATTTAGTTTAAGAATCCATGTGAGTTTTGATTTGGAAGATGCAAGGGATGCTGTGTGCTCTCTTCTGGACTAATAATTTTGATGCTACCATTTCCAGAGAATTGGATGTATCTCCGTGCAGTATTTCCTCACTCTAAGTTCAGTAATTACCTCTTGTTCTGTGTTCCTCCTGACGGCAAGGAGGAAAGAGCCTTGTGACCCCTGGTAAGGTTAGAGAAAGAGAGAACAAGTCATGCACTTCCTGATCTCTTCCTCCTCCTTTTCTTCCACTACTTTGCTAATTTGTATGTGGGCAGGGAGTGGCAACACCCCATGATTCACCTTCTGACCACGGATTACCCAGCCGCTCCCCAGAAGAACCACTCTCTAATTCCTCCGGTGCAAAGTTTGGGGAAGGGAAGGGCAAAGAGGCTCTTTGCATGAATAAAATGCAAAATTCATTATAAACCACAATACAGCAGTTCAGAGCCTGGATGCCTCCGGATGGGATGTGGCCACAACCACAGAACGACAGCGCTGTTCACACTCCAAGAAGGTGCCAATGGGAAGGGAAGACAAAACGGAGCAGATGGAAGAGCTCTAGGAAAGGAGGCAGTGAGACAGTCATGGCCTCAGCCCATTAGCCTCTTCCTCAGTGGGTCTGTTTCCAGCTTTTCCTGTTTCTCTCATGCATCTCTGCACTCCTTTGGGAGGTGGATTAGTTTATAGACTTGTCCTCTGAACCATGCCTTGCATTATTTCCACATTCTAAGTCTCAGATGTCTTTGGTTGGCTGGCAGCCAGCAGAGGTAGAGCAAGGGAGTCTCCTTCACTCTGCCTTCATCAGAGACTGGTATCTGTGCTCGGCTTCTGAGGTGAGCAAGGCTGAGTGGTTGTTCTTTCTCTGGGAAGAGCCAGAGGGTGGCATGTTCTCCACGACAACCAGCTGCTGCCGTATTTCAGAGTTTGCTCTGTGTGTTTGTTTGCCTCCCTTCTGTACAGGCATTGATGACATTTTATCATTAACTGTGTTGCAGTAGCACCTAGAGGTCCTTGCTGAGATCACAGCAGTTGGTGGGTCCTGTACAGCAAAATCCATGGAGACAATCCATCCTCAGTGGATAGCAGCCAGACTGGGAAAAGAAGGGATGTTTCAGAAGAGAGGATGTGTTTTCCTTTACACTTTACCTGTGGTGACCTTCCCAGTGTAGTTTAATGTCCATAAATCATTTTTATTGGAAAGAACATCAAGCTTTTTTTTGAACCAATCCTTAAATGCTATATCCCACTGGGCTAGGGAGTTCCTCTGGTGGAGGAAAACGAATCATAAATCATAGAATGGTTTGTGTTGGAAGGGACCTTCAAATCATCTTGTTCCAACCCCCTGCCATGGGCAGAGACACCTTCCACTAGACCAGGTTGCTCTAAGACTCATCCAACGTGGGCTCTTGTCCAGAATTTCACCCCCAGCATCCATAATCCCCTTGGATCCTGATCCAGAGTCTGTGGAGGTCACCAAGTTTCTCTCCATCTATTACAGTGGGACTTGGGTCAGGTTTTACAGTAAGATTGAGAAACTCGATTTAATTTTCAGGTGTTAACGCAATAAAACTTTAATGGGAGTCTATTCCAGCCCACCAAGCACCAACTGCTAGAGACAGATCCCATGAATTTTGGTGGATTTTTGTCTCTGACAATCCATAGCCTTAACTGTGACTGACTTGCATCGAGGGAACTCCAAAAAGGCTTGAATGGATCCTGAGTGATCCAAAGGAACTCTTTGCTAACCCATCAAACGCCTTTATCATAAGCCATTATTTCTCTTCCATTTTATTCCTAATTGTTCACTTACAGATTAAAATATTTTTGTTTGGGACTCAGCTTGCAAATGAAGACACCTCATTTTCTAACTTTATGAATGTGGTTGACGTTTCCTGCTGAACTTTCTGGTCTCATATTTATCTTTTATCCTGTCAGTCATTCTCAGGCACTTATTGGATACTCTAGAACATCTCAAATTGTTCTATGAATCTACATTTGGACAACTGCACTGAGATGATTGACTCTGTGATCAGTGAGAGTCAGGCATGTCCAAGGGGGGTAGTTAACCTGGATTAGGTGAAATTACCTGTCTCCAAAAAATATTGGCTGCAATCAAGAAGCCTTGCTTGTAGATGATGCGTTACAATCCTGCGTGGTGAATTAATGGAGAAATATTAGAGCAGGGCATTCTCTTCTCCATTACATCACCTTCAGGTGATCACTCGATTTTAAGGATTTATAATCCATTGCCTTTGTGTTTATTTTAGCTAAATTGTGGTGGGATTTAATCGCGTTTTTTCTGAATATCCTAGCATGGCTGCTCAGGCTGCTGTGGCCACCTACGGGAAGTGAGGAATCTGTTTACCAGAAGAATCCAAGGTTTTACCATTGCTTTAAAATCATAGAATCATCATAGGAATGATTAAGGTTGGACACAACCTCCACAACCATGAAGATCAACCTTCAGATGAAACACATCCCCCTTCAGTGGCATTCAATTTTCTCCACCGTATGTGAGAGCTAAAGCAGATAAGAACATCCACCTTCTTGTCTTTCAGTTCCACCCCACTTTTTCCAACCTAGTGATTCTGTCATTCTTAACTGATGTCTCAATGAAAATAACATCCACTTCTACAATAAAACGCAGGATCACATGATCACTGAGTTTGGAAAAGAAGTCTGGAGATGATCTCATCAAACCTTCATTTTCCTCCATATGTTGGAATTCAGACTGTTCTCTGCAAGATCATTTCCACCTCTTACCTAATCTAAACAGCAATTCAACATCAGATTATTTTCTCAGAATTTAATTGCATTAAATATTTAATCTCTTTTTTGGGGCTTACATGGTACTGAAACAGGAAGAGCTACCGTGTCTGCTTTTCACCATGGCCCCACTGCCACATCTTGTAATCTGATCTGTCTCCAAGTTTCTGTCTGATGTCCAGTCTCTTCTCGCAGCATGAAAATCTGTGGCAGAAATTGCATGGAAAATACAGTTGCTCAAGTGGCAAAAATTCTTGGGGGTTGTTGTGTCCAAGAAGAACAAGATCACTTCTCTTGCACAATGGCAAAAAAGAGACTGAAGCCCCTCTGCTCTACAGCCAGGCTGGGAGAGCTGGGGGTGTTCACCTGCAGAAGAGAAGGATCCAGGGAGAGCTCAGAGCTCCTTCCAGAGCCTAAAAGGGCTCCAGGAAAAAGAGGGACTTGGGAGAAGAGATGGAGGGACAGGACACAGGGAATGGCTTCCCACTGCTGCAGGGCAGGGATAGATGGGATATTTGGGAGGAATTATTGGCTGTGAGGGTGGTGAGGCCCTGGCAGAGGTTTCCCGGAGAAGCTGTGGCTGCCCCTGCATCCCTGGAAGTGTCCAAGGCCAGGTTGGATGGGGCTTGGAGCAGCCTGGGATAATGGAATGTGTCCCAGCCCATGGAAGGGAGTGGAACTGGATGAACTCTGAAGTCTGTTACAGCCCAAACCATTCCATGATCATGCTGATGGAAAGAAAGCTCCCAGTTTCACTCTTTTCCCAGCTGTAGACAATGTCATGCAGGCTCCAGAGAAGCCAGGGGAAACTCTGCCACTGCTTGAAATGGGACCAGGATTTCACTCAGCACTTCTAGAAGCAGCAGTGGACACTGGAATGCCTGCAGGCTCAGGATCTGATCCCTTTAAATTATAAATAGTTTTTACATATTTCTTAAAATGAGGGGAATCCAGGAAGAACCACTTGGGCCTCATGCAGGATGCACCAAGTGAGCTACAAGTTGCTGAACACACAAGAGGGGATGTGATAATTCAGCACTAGTTAAAGATGTCATATTGATGGCCCTGAAAACAGATGTTCTCTGCAAAGCCCAGGCAGTGTGTTGAGAGAATGGGATTCCTGCAGCAGTGTGGGAAGGCTCCATAAGGAGCAGATGTTATCCCAACCCTGCACTGCCCTGGAACAGTGGATGCTGCATTATATCAGTGTGAGAAGCAAGGTTTATTTAACCCTCAGAAAACGTTCAGTTGCATTTAAAACTACCAAAAGGCTTTTAACAGCGAAGCATCACAAAAGATGAATCTCTGGAATTATTAATTCAAAGAGATTAGTCTTGGAAGACAATAGGAAGAAAATTTAGATTATGGACACAAACACAGCTAAAGTGCTGCTGATGTCAGAAATACCCCACACTACAAATACAGGCTATTTTAAGTGACATAACACAAGTGTATTCTGCATAAAAGAATGTATAAATTCCCTAACTCAGCTGGCTCAGCTCCATGGATCCCTGACTCTGTCATTGGCACCATCTCTTTCCTGCACACACAGTGCAGCAGTGATGAGTGTGATTGGTATCTACACCCAGACATGGAACCACGTGAGAAAATGTGGGCAAAAAATAGCTTTCACTGAAAAAAATGTCCCTTACAAATAGAACAGTTCCTAAACTTAGTGGGGCTTGAAACACAGATTCTTTTACTTTAGGGACAGAACCATTTTGTGTTTTTTTTTCTTTTTTATTCTCTCCCTCTTTTTCCTTTTCTCTTTCTTCTTTTTTATTCTCATATCCTTTTCTACTTGGATAAGATCAGGGAAAAAGATCTCACCAAAGCAATAAAAAGAAAAAAGAACAGGGAAAAAAACCCCAGAAAAGTAAGGAAATTAAAAGAGAAGGAAATTAAATATATAGATGGAAAAAACATACTCAAAATATTTGATTTATTAAATTCTAGGGTTTCTATAAAATTTAAAGTGAGCTAGAAAGATGTTTTCATTAAGACTATATAAAGATGTTTTCTTTAGGAATGGATGGACCAGAAGTGGAGGGAACAGAGGCAAACTGGGATTTGTGAGCTATTTTTCTGTTTCGTGGTACCCATCACATGAATTGGCAGTTTCGCTGCTTTGCAGAATTTAAGGAAAGTTTCAGTGAGAAAAGCTCTCTTATTTTGGGTTTCATAGCAAACTGGGTGGGCCTGAAACACAAGCGTTGTTATAAAACAAACAGAAAATAAAAAATAATGGGAAGATAAAGGGACTTATAGTGTATTCCTACAAAAAAAGTCGATGCCATATATTTTATTGTAAGAAATGTTTTTAATAGTGATTAACTGGATCTAGAATGTGCCTCCATTTTTCTCTGTCTTGCTCTTTCCCCCTCCACATATTTATCTTCTTATTTGCACCAGATCCAGCATCAATCCCTCAGTGCCTCCCCCAGTCCTGGTGGGACACCTTGGAAATCCAGGAGCATTTCACAAACTGAGGGCTCAGGCTCTGAAGGGGCCCTGTTTCTTCATCCCTTGGCTGTAACAATATTTAGAGGCCGAGGTCTTTCCTTCACCTGCTGTTATTTCAGGCACATGTGACAACTGCAGAACTGTCATCACTGCCCCTTCAAGATTTCTTATCTTGGTTCTCCTTGAGGGGATGATAATTAAGTGACAGGATGAGGTCAGGGTGCATCTTGCTGAGCCCAACACCAGTGCTGGCTTGGTAACCCATGGTGTGGTCACCTCTTGCTGAGGTTGTCCCTGTGCTCCAGAGATTTTCTCCTGTTGTAGCAGGCTGAGGAGGAAGGGACATCCCACATTGTGGAGACGCACAAAGCTGCCAAAAACTGGCCACTCCAAAGTCCTCTCAGACAGCAAGAGAGACTTCTCCTTCTTTTGAAAGACATCAAGTATTTTACCTGAGAGCTCAACTTCAGTCTTTCAAATGAGAGGTTGCAGAAACAAGATGGAAAGATGGGTCCAGGAGATGGAAAGATGGGTCCAGGATCTGTCTGCCCAGTGCTTCCCACAGGGCTGATTCCTGCTCTTTGTGAGAGACAAAAGTATTTGGGTAACAGCTGGATGGGGATCTGAGAAACCTGATTCAGCTGAAGATGTCCCTGCTCACTGTAGGGTGTTGGACTGGATGGGGCTTTAAAAGACCTTTCCAACTCAAACTATTCTAGGATTATACAGTTCCATGAGAAGTGACTCATGAAGGACTTGGTGTGTGATCCAGGATCAGGTCATGTGGTAAGGGTGAAGGTTCCAACCCTAGTTCTCGTGGAGGAAGAAAGATTCCTTCACGGGCACTTCCCACACTGGGGAAAGTGTCCCTCATTGTCCAGCACTGAGGCAATACTTGTGGTTATAACTGAAGCAGCATTTGAGGGAATATTAGGGAAAGTCTTAATCCTTGTCCCTCTTTCTGAGCAAGAAAAGGATCAACTAAGGGACAAAATGAAATGTAGCATTTTTCAGGTAATAAAAGCTGCCCCATAAAGAAATTAGAAGAATTTAAAGGTTATAATTCTCTGTAAGGCAAACTTAAACACCTCCTGTTCCACCTTCTTCCTCACTACCACATGGAATATGCCCAAATTTTTTCAACAATATGTGAAATCTTGTATACTACATAATAAATAAGATATAGTCTCCCTTAGGCAATCTCTCCCAGCCCTCCCCTATCTTAGGAAATCTGATCAAAACATAGCAGAACTTGTCTTTCAGTGGAGAAATTCTCCAACCGGCTCTGGTAGACCCCAAAGTTCTCAAAGAACCACGTTTATTTTCATTGAATCAGAGAATATCCTGAGCTGGAAAGGACCTACAAGGGCCATCGAATCCAACTCCTGGCCCTGCACAGGAAAACCCCAAAACCAGAATTGCATGCCTGAGACCATTATCCAAATACTCTTTTATTTAGGTGACAACTCATTGTCAGTTGATTCCAGGCCTGGAAAAACCAAATTCTTCTGTCTGGGCTCACGGTGCTCCACTTCACAGAGTTCACAGAATTCACAGAACTCACAGAATTCAGAGAATTCACAGAGCCACAGAATCACTAGGTTGGAAGAGAGCTTCAAGATCATTGAGTGCAACCTATGCTCTAACACCTCAAATAAACAATGGCACTGAGTGCCACATTCAGTCTTTTTTTAAACACATCCAGGGATGGTGACTCCACCACCTCCCCGGGCAGACAATTCCAGTACTTTATCACTCTTTCAATGAAAAACTTTTCCTAATATCCAACCTATATTTCCCTTGGCGCAGCTTGAGACTGTCTTCTCATTCTGTCAGTTGCTGCCTGGAGAAGGAGACAGACCCCCAGCTGACTACAGCCACCTTTTAGGAAGTTGTAGAGAGTGATGAGGTCACCCCTGAGTCTCCTTTTCTCCAGGCTAAACAACCCCAGCTCCCTCAGTTTTTCCTCACAGTCCTTGCTGTTCCCTTTGCAGATCGACAGCATGCAGGCCCTGCTCCACTGCCCCAGCGTGCTGGTGTGTGTAGGCCGGGAGCCCTTCAAACCTGTATCCATGGAGAATCTGAGGAAACACTCGGTGGAGAAGCTGCCCAACCTGCCTCTCCGCTCCAACAATGGCAACAGTGTCAACGAGAACAATGAAAGTAAGAAAAACCTCGGGGCCTTGTCGCTCAGTCGTAGCCAGGCCCGTGTCCCACGGCGTGGGGATTACGGGCCCCTATTGTACCTCCCCAACATACAGATTTCATGTAGAAAATGCACTTCCCTCTCCCTGCTTCCCAGGCATTTCCATCCTCCCCTTCTTTTTCTCTGGTTTCCTTCTAGGATTTCCTCCCTACGCCCCCCAGTCTTTCTTTTACGTGCTCCCCATGTCTGGCCGACTTCCCTTCCTCTTTCATATCTCTGGGTCTCCTTTTCCTTCCAGAACTCCCTCCTTTCCTGTGTCTGTCCCCCCAGACCCTTGAGATTTCCCACGAATCCTCTATCCCCTCGTTGTCTGTCCTATCGTGCCTTCCCTCCTGCATTTTCCTGCACCAGAACCAGAGGATGCCCTGGATCTGCCAACAGGAGACTCAGTTTCTCCTGCAGGTTACAGCTGGCCTTTTGGGAACAAAGTGTATTTTTTATGGAAAGGTTATGTTCAGGAAGGACTATGTTATGGATTATTCAGGATTATATTTCTTTGGCACCCCATCATGAGTTATCTAAGGTCACAAGTAATTAAAGCAGCCACCCTCAGTAGCCTGGGAAAAGAAACTTCCCAATTCCAAAGGGCAATTAATCTCACTGGTATTAAGGATTTATTGTAGGATGAAATTAAGTGTGGCCCAGAGGTGCGTCTGTTTCTCTCCAGTGTCAGTACCGGGAGCTTGGAAAGATTCGTTTGTGTGTTGCCAAAAAGTTGCAGAAATTTAAGGACACAGGCATCCTACGCTCACTATCCAAGACATAAAAAATTGGAGGGAAACGTGGAAATAAATTGGAGCTTTGCCCATCAAGAGGCTGAGTAAATCCATCAGTTCAATCATTAGGATGGTTAGGGAAAAGCTATTTCATGTGATTTTGATGCGCTCCTGTTCAGCACTTCCTTCCTAAAATTCCCTCCACTCAGCTGCATATCCATATGCCCATGGAGGCACAGGATCGTCTGGATATATGTACAAGGAAATTTTGGGCAAACAGATATTCGAAACAAGACAGAGGAATGTCTTACAAGACTGCCTGATAGCGATGTATTCTGCTTGAAATGAAGGGACCTAAACAAACCTATGCAGATCACTGCATGGGCCATAAAGATGTTCTTCCAATTGCAATTCCTAAATTCCCTTATTCTCACTGATTTCTTCTACAACTTCCACTATTTCTCTTTGCAATCATCACCAGCTTACAATTCCTTTTGTATTTGTTCTGTTTTAATAAGAATTATAATCGTTCTTAGTGGCACATCCCTGCAGGGACTGAGTTTTGCTCTGGTCTACATGGCCACACATTTCCTGGAATATGAGTGGAGAAGTGGATGATGCACAATAGCTGTGTGACCAGCTAAGGAAGAGGGTCATTTCTCCATGTATTTTTCCCTAGTTAAACAAAAAGAATGAAAACTCGTGCAGTTAAATAAAAGAATATTTGCAATGTGATAAAATGCCTAAACTTAGAGACTAAACTGCTCTATATGTGTATATATATATTATTTTTCTTAATTTCACTTCCTGACATTCACTTAATAAAACAAAATGTTAGTGTTTCAATTTATTTTTTAAAATAAAGATAAAGTTAAGGGGCAGAAGATTTTATTTCAGATTAGTAATTCAAAACTTAACATTTAACAATGAAGTTGGAGTAGATTATCTCCAGAGCTCCCTTCCAACCTTAACTATTCTATGATTAATGGACATCACTTAGTCAAAGACAAATTTTCAAATTATGTAAATTGGTATAGGCATGGCTTTAGCGGAATAACATCAGGATTCACTAGTTTGAGGGTTTGGCTCATGTATTTTCTGTCATCTTTATGTGAGTTAACACCTTTCTCCATCTTTCTTTTCTTCCCTCCAGTGAACTTCGGACTGAAAGCCAAAAAAAGCGTTATCCACCCACGGTCAGCATCCAGCAACAGGTCGATGAGGTTTTCCTTGTCATCAGAGAAGTCATACCCCAACGGCCTCGCTGCCTCTCCAGACAACGGGGCACCCTTCTCCAACGGCTGCTCTCACCCCAAAGCTGGGGACCTGGTCCAGTCCTTGGTCAACGATGACATCGAGAAAAGGGTCCACGTCAACAAGGACGGGAGCCTGTCCGTGGAGATGAAGGTTCGCTTCCGTTTGCTCAACGATGAGACTTTGCAGTGGTCCACCCACATCAAAAAGTCCAACCTGATGAACCAGCTGCCTTGTGAAGAGTCAGGGGTGGAGGAGGACAGCGGAGTAGATCCTCTACAGAAAATGAACCCAGAAGCCAGCTCAGAGGCAGATGATTCCTTATATCCCTGTGATATCGATTCCTACATGTCCAAACTCGAGGAATCGGAATGTGACGAGGCCCACTGCCACAGCTGTGGGAAGAAACACCAGGACTATGACATTTGGAAGAATCCCATGCACATGTCCCAGAGGGAAGAGCCCAGCGTGCGGAGCACCTGGCACACACGGTCGTCGTGCTCCAGCACATCTTCCCGGAGGAGAGTAGTCCACAAAAAAATGACCTCCGTGGATAGTATCCACACCACCTCCAGTGAGGAATTCTCTGAGCACATTGTGCGAGAGTCCTCATCCTACTCAGAGACTATAAAGAACAGAGTGGCATATCGATCTGTTAAAAAGTGTACGTGCCGAAGTGATTTATCTACCGGCGCTTCTAATGGAGAAGAGCAGCAGGAACACACTCAGACAAGCACAGGAAACAGCCAGAGGCCTTCATCCTTGGGCTTGATGTCACATTCAAGCTGTGAAAACAACCTGAATACCCAAGACAGCCCTGAAGACCAGGAGATCACCAAAACCATTTCACAAAACGAGGATGCCAATTGCTTCGAAGCTTCCTCTGTGAAGTGCTTGAAGGATGACGTGGAAGAGGTTGAAAGCAGCAGAGTTGGGAGTGTCATGTCCAGGTCATCCCTGCAGTCCAGGCAGAGCAAGAAGAACATGTGTGAGGAAATGAGCAGCGTGGGCAGGAGCATGTCCTCCACAAGCCTCCAGAAGGAAAATCTGGGAGACAACAGCCAGTGCTCCACCCCTGCCAACAGCGTGCACAGCAAGTCCAGCAACTGCACCACACCAAAAGAAAAGACTGAGCAGAGTGACCCCTCTGATGACAACCCAGTGGTGTCCTCTTTCTCCAGTGAGTCCTGCCCCAAGAAAGAGGCTGAAGAGGTGGAAGCAGAGCAGGAAGAAAGTGAAGTCAATGAAGTCAGCTCAGTGTCAGCAAGAACAAAGCCAAGCCAATCAATCAGGGGTGAGAGCAGTGAAGGGGAACGATGCTCTACGCAAGGAACACACCGTTCCAAGGCTAGTGACAGGAACAGCAAGAAAAGTGGCAGTGATGAGAACGTTCCATGCAGTGTCTCTTGCTCTTCCAGAGGGTCCAAAAGGAGCAAACGCAGCCACGTTCATTTGGACGCACAGTCTGGAATATCTGTGTCTTCACTTGAATCCACTCCAAATAAAAAGAAGAGTTCCCTACATGCAGATGATGTGAGATCAGGCAGCAGGGCATCAGTTTACTCCAAAAGTTCGTGCGAAACCAAGAAAAAATCTGTTGGAGACACCATGTCTCATAAGACAGGATCTCTTCACTCAAACATTTCATCTACCAGTGAAGCAGAGGCAACTGCAGCTCCTGCTGAAGAGAAAAGCTCAAAAAGTACTGCCAATGGCTACAGTGAATCCTCAAAAAGCTCAAAGAAGAGGAGCCATAAAGAAGAAAGCAGCAGGCCATCATCCCTCTGCTCAAGTGTTTCAAGTCCTAATGGAAAATCTGGAGAGGGTCATGCCAAGATTAGTTCAGAACCCTCTTCTTCAAAACAGGGAAGCATGAGCGGGAGTGTATGTTCAAAAGCTGACCATCCAACTGAGGATGGGATTAGGAATGGAAAACCTACAAGCAGCTCCTCAAGAGTCTCTTCAAAGTCAGAAATAAAAGATAGATGTGTGACAGAGATATCCCAGGATATTGATGATAGGTGCTCACAATCAAACATGTCTCTATCTTCAAAATCAAGGCGGACCAACTCGAAGAATCTTCGTGTGAAGGTGTCAAACTCCAGCCGGGCATCGGTGTCGGAGACTATGTCAGTGTGCAGTCTGCACTGCCCTGCCCCACCAAAAGGGAAGCCAAAGAGAAAAAACATGCGTTCAACCATGTTGAAGAATTCCTCCATCAGCAGCATCGGCACCGAGTCCGTGCTGACGGCAGGAAAAGAGCAGAAAGAAATTGTGGATTCCTCGAAAGCAACTTCCTACGGCTCTAAGTCTGCTGCAACCAAAGAAAATGGTCAGAATAATGAAGAGCCTAATGATTCTTGCAACAAAAAAACAGAGGAAGAGGTAGAAGACGCAGATGTTCAGGAGGAAGGAGGTGATTTAATGCCATCAGCTCTACCAAATACATCGCCAGAAGAAGTTGTGCAAGAATGGCTCAGGAAAATCCCTTCGGAAACATTGCTCATGAAATATGAAATGGAGGATGATGAGGAACATGCAGAGTCCACCACTGAAGTATCACACTGTACAAATGCTGAGGAAGCCCCTGAGGAGGAAAAAGCTGAGGAAAAGAATGAGGAGGAGGAGGAGGCTGAAAAGGATGAAGCAAAGGAAGAAGCGAAGGAAGAAGCAAAGGAGGAAGTAAAGGATGAAGTGGAAGAAGAGAAAGCAGAAGACACAGCCATTATTGAAGGAGCCGAAGAATGCGTGAACCAGGAAGAAATTTCTGAGGTCGCACCTGAAGCTGCGGAAGCTGAGCAGGCAGAATGCAACCAGTCAGTTACATCCAACCAAAATAACAACAAGAGAGACCTGCCAACCTCCGTCCAGACATCTGTCCAGATCATGAAAGCCTTGCTGAGTTCAAAGCACGAGACCAAATTTGACCGATCCAACAGTTTGCCCGAAGTTTCCCCCACAATGGGGAGAAAACTGAGTAACTCCGCCAACATTTTGATTTCTTGTCTCGCCAGCCTCCAGCTCCTTGATGAAGAGTCAGAGGATCCATCAGAAAACTCGAAACATTTGAATAAGTCAAGGTACACAGAGCTGCTAAATATTTTTCAAGCCCTGTGGTTTGGGTGCACCGCTGAAAGGAGCGGCCCAAGTTCAGGCCAAGAGGAAAGCAAGCTGGCAAAACCAGTGTCTGGGTCTAAAGCCCCAAAATCCATGGATCACGCCTTCACTCCCAGGTCCTCCTCTGGGGTTGACGTTTGCAGTGGCTCTGGTGGCTCAGGAGAAGAGTGCACAGCTGGTGCCACATTGGTGGCACAGAAAACCATGGACTGCAAATCAGCCGAGCAAATGGAAAACACAGAAACCGGCATAGAACTGACCGAGGCTGAGGAGCAAAGTAAAGAGGAAGAGCAGCCATCCCGCCCTTCCACAGCCTGCTCAGAGGCAAAAGGTGAGGAAAAAGCAGAGTCTGCTAAAGAGGAGTCTGTCATCCAGGAGGAAGAGGAGAACAAGGAGGATCAGGGCAGTAACTGTGATCATGGTCAGGAGGCAGGGGGAGAAAATGAAAATGAAGAAGAAAACAAATTAGCTGAAACTGGAGAACAGGAAGAAGCTGAAGCTGTGAATGATGAAGTCCCACAAGAAAACCCTGAAGAGGAAGCTGATCAGCCAGAGGCCACTGGTGATGCCAGTGCTGGTGATGCTGATGTCAGGACAGAGCTGAAAGAGGAGTTGCAAGAGCAGCCCCAAGAAGAGCCACCAAATAACCCCGAGCCCCAAGTCAATACATCCACCAGTGTGAGCACATCCCTTGTCCAGCAAAGGTCTGTGGATCCAGACCCAACCTGGGTCCTGAGACTACTCAAGAAAATCGAGAAGGAGTTCATGACTCACTACGTCGATGCCATGAATGAGTTTAAAGTCAGGTGGAACCTGCAGGACAACCAGCAGATGGATGCAATGATACTGGAGCTGAAGGAGGAAGTGAGCAAAAGGATACAAAAGAGCATAGAGAAGGAGTTGAGGAAGATCAAAAGCAGGGCTGGAAGGAGGATTCCAAGGCCTCCAGAGGAACCACCCATACGCGAGTCCAAACTCCAAACCGAGCAGAGGAGGTGGCGACTGCAAACTATGCATAAGAAGTCCCTCTTTGGGGACAAGAATGGCGCCCAGATGAGGCTGGAGGAGACAACAGACTTATCAATAGATGTAGATAATGACTTTAACCTTAGTGCAGCTTTGGAGGACAGCATTAACAAACAATCCAGTGAGGAGGAGTATTGTCCATGCGACTCCTGTGTGAGGAAAAAACTGGCTTCCAGGCCTGCCAGAGCCCCTGTGGTGGCCGCCAATGCCCCAGTCATGAAAGCCTTTGATTTGCAGAAAATCCTGAGGATGAAGAAAGATGACAATGAGGAAGCCATCGTCGCAGAAGCAGCCCAGGACACCCAAACACTTCCCAATGGCTCTGTGGAGGAAGGGGCGGAAAAGGAGGAGATGGATGAGGGGCAACCTCAGACAGGTGGAACAGAAGCGGAGGATGATGATGGAAAAGAGGCAGAATTAAATGAAGATGATGGCGCAATACTGAATGGAGATGGAGAAGAACCTGAAGTAGAAGAGGGTCAAAACGCTGAGGTGGAGGATGAGGCCAAAACTGGAGAAACCAAAGAAGAAGAAGCAGAAGAAGGAGGGGAAGAAACAAAAGAAGAAGAAGAAGAGGAAGTAAAAGAGGAGGAGGAGGAAGAGAAAGAGGAAGAAGAAATGGCTAAAGCTGAAGAGGAAGAGGAGGAGGAAATACAAGAGGAGAAGGAGGATGAAACTAAAGAAGAAGAAGAGGAAATAAAAGAGGAAGAAGCAGAGGAAACTAAAGAGGAAGAGGAACTGAATGAGGAGGAAGAGAAAGAAGCAGAAGAAGAGGGAGTGAAGGAGGAGGAAGGAACAATGGAGGAGGAAGAGAAGGAGGAAGAGGAAGAAGCAAAGGAAGAAGGAGAAGGGAAAGAGGAAGGAGAAGAGAAGGAAGGAGAGGAAGAAGCAAAAGAGGAGGAGGAAGAGGCCAAAGAGGAGGAGGAAGAGGCCAAAGAGGAGGAGGAAGAAACCAAAGAGGAGGAGGAGGAAGAGGTCAAAGAGGAGGAGGAGGAAGAAGAGGCCAAAGAGGAGGAGGAGGAAGCAAAAGAGGAGGAGGAGGAAGAAGAAGGGAAGGAAGAAGAAGCAAAAGAGGAGGAGGA